>OW569406.1:46612930-47212930 GCA_937654795.1 Cistogaster globosa | reverse complement strand
ATGACGAATGGAAAATGTACTCGGATCTTTTGCGCTACCTTCACCTCAAACCCCCCCCCCCCCCCCAAAAAAAAAATTTTTTTTTTGGTTAAGCAACAAGAAAATATAATTTGATCTTCTACGCTACCTTAACCTCACTACCCCCTTACCCCTCCATCATCCTATATAGTTGGAAGGTATTTAAGATTCGACTCGGTCGAATATAACGTTTTAACTTATTTTTTACTAATACAATGCTTTCCGTACTTAAAGAATAATGAAAGGCAATTATAATTTTTATTCGTTTGACTTAAATATTAATTGCAAATATTCCATATTTTGTTCTGTGCTATTTCTGTTCTTTAGCAGTTTTTTGGCTTCTTCATCTAAATCCCGATGGTCCACTTTCCATTGATTTCGAATACTGGATATGAACGGATCTGACGTTGCCAATAATATATTAAATAGATCTTCATTTGTTGAATTCCGTGAAATTTTCTTAGTATTGTGCTCTCTATAAAATATGTAATCCTTGTTCCTTTTTTCCTGAGCCTCCTCTGATAGATCTCCAAGTGGCACCAAATGATATTTAATGACATCTTCACCATGATAAAGGATTTTGTGAACTGTTGCAGACATATTTCTCCATGGGTAGTTAGTTGTATATATTTTTGCAGTTTCCTTAGCATAATCTCCAAATTTTCTACAGTTAATTTCTTCATTGCACGCAAGTACTTCTAGTATTATTTTAAATCTGAAAATAAGGTTAAAATCCACTCCTGTTATTTCAGATGCTGTTTCTGGATCTGAAAAGAATCTTCTTGCGGTATTGTCATCATTTGTATTGCCTGACCCTTGTTTTGGCTGATCTATAATCAGTCCACGTTTGCGATAATTATCTTGAACATGTTTCTTTTTTGAACTTCTTAACTCTTTGTTGGTCGCGTTGTTTCTTATTGATCCTGAAGACCCGAAATCCAAATCATAACTGATTTTTAGTATGTGTTCCATAAGTCGTGTTCTGGCGTGTAGTGGTGATAATCCAAATTCATATGCATCGGTATTATCTAATGATTTTGCTGGGACTTGGTTTAATTGGGTTGATGTTGCTTGGCATATAATGCAGGTGGATGCAGCCTTCGTGTTAGTCAAAGCCTGACCCACTTTACCATCTATCATTGTCAGGACTAACTGGTAGCTTACTTCAATTTGCTGCCCATCTAACTGTAATTGTAATAGCTGTAGTGTTGTAATTTGGGCCTTGATATTACTAATTTCTTTATTAATAACATCATTTGTTTCTTTTTTGAATTAAAATTTGATTGGCCTGCAGTATTTCGTAGAAGATGGTGTCTCATTTTTCCAAATATCCATTGTTTGCGTTGTACTAGTCGAAGGCTCTGAATCTTCCAAAATCTTTTTCAATCGCAATGGTACAAATGATACCATGAACATATCTGAGTCAGAAATATTTTCACATACAGCTTGTTTATATTGTTTTTGTCCCGAAGAACCATCACATCCCCATTTACAAAAAAGAATTAACTTTGTGTTTCCGTATTTCTTCAACTCATTTCCTGTTATTGATTGCAGCAAGCGTTCGGCTGTGTGATCAAGTAGAGATTGTAGTTGTACCTCTGCCGAAATTTGTGTGATTGTAATAGTGTCCTTTGATGGCAAACAGTCCATTTTAGCAGCGGTTATGTGATGATATGCTGGATATATATTTGAGCCTTTTTCAATCGCACGCTGTCTGAGTTTAATATATTGCTGTTTTGTTAATTTCAAATCCAGAAATAATGCTAATGCCTCCTCATTTGTGTACTGTATTGCATCATTCGGAGTTGGTATACTTTTAAGAATCCGTTTTGTTCTCGGTGGACTAGCTTTAACAACTTTTTCAATGATATCCACTTTTGTAAATTGGTTCTGTGATCGTAATTGATGTAGGAAAGATTCTTTTATATTTGTAGAACCAAAGGCATCGTTAATATCTTTAAGCTTCCGCCTCTTAGATCTATCGCTGCAGTTGTCCACTAATGAATTGCGTGGTCTTCCAGCCTTATCTTGCTTTGCTGTTTCTGCAGCGACAGTAAGTTGACCTTCTAACCACTTTGCACTTTTTATATAAAATTTTTGTTTACTGTACATAACTTCTTTGTAGCGTTTTTTTAGTGCTTTGACGAAATTATATAATTGCTCTTGCATTTTGGTGCTACACGAATTTAAGTTTAATTTTATTTTAACGTAACTAAGAACATCTTCCTGATTTTTGTTTCTAAAATACACTTCGGCCAGTTCTTTATAACTGAAGCTCTCCATTTTCTTCTGAATATTTTTATTTGCGTTTGTTATGTTTTATCCGTACACTTAAAAGAATAAGTCCAGATTTACACTATGCAATTTTTTGAGGCATTACTGAGTAATTCCTTAACGAATCCGTACTTTTATAAATTTTTAGATACATGTTCTTCACACACTGATCTTTAATTTCATAGCAGGTAGCGCTTAAATTGAACAAAACTGCACTCAAAAACACCTTTTTCTGAAATTAAAAAAAAAGTTGAGTTTGACAGCATGCCACGCCTTCAATTATCAATACTTTAACATAATTTTTTGGCTACCTTAATTTGGATATATTAACTACAAAATGACGTAAAAATTTTAAAAATCGGTGACAAAAAAAATTTACTTTTGGCCAACGAAAAACGATTTTCAGCGACTGTGCGGCGGCTAAATGAAGCGTCTTTACGTGGATGCATCGCACAACTAAAACCTTTCGTCTCCAAAAAAAATTAAAGTCCAGATTGAATTTTGCAAATGAAAATATTTAAAAACCGAAAAATTTTTGGAAAAATATTTTGTGGAGCTACGAATCTAAATTTTGCCGATAAGGATCAGATAGAAAACGCTGCGTATGACGTCTAGTGAACCAACAGCACAATCCCAGATATACCATCAAAACAATTGAGCATGGTGACGGCAACATTATGGTAAGGGGTAAGGCTGCAAACTGTCGATAGTCGTCACCATCGATAGTTTCGATAGTTTAAAAAAAACTATCGATACTATCGGATTTTTTATTTTTGCTACTTCTAGCATTAATACAACATTTCAAGTGAAAGGGGATACGATAGCATACATACGTACATACATACTTATGTGTATAGGTGTTACCTAAAGTTTTTTATCTTTGTCACTTATTTTCGCAAAATTTATTGATTAAAAACGTTCTTTTATTTAAATAAAAGAAAGTTACTGATTGTTAAAACATATATTTTATTTTGTCAATGAATAATAAAAACAATTAAAAACTAAACATACATATGTATACGTATGTATGTAATTGTACGAAAATTAACAAAACATAAACAGCAAGTATATTTAGTTCATAGATTTTTATAATTAAAATCAAATAACATGTAAAAATTAAACTCAAAAACACAAAGTAATAAAATATAAATAAAGCAAATTTGAGATTATTTTAAGATTATGTACGTATGTACATACATATACAAAACATAAAATTACATACATATCTTTTTTTTATTATTGACTATCAACAAATCAATTTAAAATTGTTCTTTATTTTAATACACATAAATTTGAGATTTTACATAATTTATTACAACAATTAAAACAAAGAAGATTAAAAAAATGTCTGCTAAATAAAATTGAACAATGCAAGGTAAAAAAGATAGAAAAAACCTATGGTATTTTAAAGAAATTTTTGATTCATCCCCTTCAGAAACCTCTTCACAGAGGTTGTGAAGAAGGGTTAATTAACTAAGTTTCTTATTACTGCAAAACTTGAAGATCTGCACCTATCTTCAAATCTTATTGTTTTTGTACTAAAAACGTCATTCAGCATTTTTTGCTTGAACTATCTGTGTAGACGGCTCGTGGAAAATCTGCGGGGTAGACTAAAAACGGCTTTTAAATTCTTATTTTGAATGGTTTGAAGTTTCTTATATAGGTTTTGGCACTATTATGATACCAAACTTCACATCCGTATGTCATTATGAGAAGAACACACATTTTATACAATAGCAGTTTATTTTTAGAATCGAGTTTTGATTTTCTGTTCAAAAGTGGTAACAGTGCTCTACCGCACTTCAAGGCCTTGTCCAATATGACACCTAGGTATTTAACAGAGTCTTGTAACGGAATGATGTTTCCTTCAGTAGTAAGAGCTATACTGGGAACTCTTTTTGGTGATTTATTAAATGGAAGCAAAATGGCCTGTGTTTTAAGTTGGTTGATTTTTATTTTCCATTTGCTGAAATACTTTTGAGAACTGAATAAACCAATATTCATCTTTTTTATAATGGCATTAGACACTTTTCCAGAGGCAATAATTGCAGAGTCTTCAGCGTAAAATGCAACAGACTGTTCTTTTGGTATTTTAAAATCAGATATAAAAATAGAATATAATGTTGGCGATAATATTGAGTCTTGCGGTACACCGGCCGGAATATTTCTTTGGGTAGAGACTTCTCCTTCCACTCGAACTTCAAATAATCTATCAGATAGAAAGCTTCTTACAATTTTTTGTAGATATATCGGATAATTTAATTTTTTTAGCTTATATATTAAGCCGTCATGCAAGATGGAATCAAAGGCTTTTTCGATATCTAGTAATATTATCCCGGTGCTCTTTCGGGAAATCTTGTTTCTATTGATTATATTTACAACTCTTTTGATCTGATGAATCGTTGAGTGCTCTCTCCTAACACCAAATTGCTCAGTATTTAAAATGTCGTGTCTTTCAGTGAAGTCTTGTAATCTACTCAATATCATTTTTTCGAATATGTTATCGAGAACATCCAATAGCTTTGTGGTAAATTTTTGTCTTTACCAGGCTTTAAAATTGGTATAACTATTGCCTCTTTGAACTGCTTAGGAAAGTATCCATTGAGCAGACACCAGTTAAAAATTTTGCAAAGAATTTCGAAAAATTTATCAGGCATTTTTTTAATATAATCGGCTTGATGCCATCTTTTCCTGGAGCTTTTTTATTTTTCATTGTTTTCGTTATAGTTTTTAACTCTTCTGTACTAGTTAAGTAGTTATTGATATTATTTATCGGTTGCATATCTATCCACCTGATGTGTTTGTTTACGTCACTATCAACAGTTGAGACCAAACTGTTTGTTATTGTCTTAGTGTGCTCGAAAACGTCGGCAATGCGGTTCGCCTTTTCTGAGTTATTACATACTATGTTTCCGTCAACTGATAAATTACACATACATATTTAAGTTAACTGCAAAACATAAAAACATAAAAATCAAAACTCTAAAAATTCCAAATAAATCACAAAAAACACAAACAAAATGATATTAAAAAACTTTGGTTTAAAATATTAAGTTACCCAATAATTTTTGTTAATGAATAAAAGCTTATCAACAGTTTTTGGTTTTGAGCAACTTCTACGGTCTGAAATTATGAATCCAGTTTTAGTAAATATTATTTCAAATTCTGTAGAAGTTGCCGGTATGCATAAATATTTTAAGGCACAGGATTTTACTATCGATAAATCAGTTCCAATGATCTGTAGGGTTAAATACAAATTATTTGTTATTAAATTTAATTTATATTATACCTTCCAATATTGAAGTGGATCACTGTCCATTAGAGAATTTTCGTTCTTCAAATATTGTCTGAGGGATATTGTGGCGTCCACTTGGTGAATCCTCACTTTCTTGGCTATTTAATTTCCAACAAATTTTAAAAGAGAAGGCTGAGGCAAATGATGTTGAGTAGGCTTGGAAGTTGACGGTTCTATATGCTGAACAAACGAAGCTTATGAAGCTTAATTCATTTTTTAAAATTTGTGACCCAATATCAGCATTATTTGCTGATAAAATGGTTTTTGCTGCTTTAAATAGTGTCAATATATCTTTCAAATCATTCAGTATTGCGATATCATCCACTGTAAGAGGTGGTGGTGCTTTTGGTGTCGCCAGAAGAACTTTTGATATCCAGCAATTTGTGAGTAAAATCCTCTTAACTATTTTCAACGCACTGTTCTATCGAGTGGGTACTTCTTGAAGTAAACTATATGGTTTTTCTTTATCTTGTTCAGCCTTAAACTTCTCGTAAGCAATTGTGCTGCTTTTAAAATATGTAACAATTTTCTTACATTTTGCCAAAAATTCTTTTATATGGTTTTGTACTAAGCTGAGGCTGCTGTAGTCAAAGTGGTAAGCACGTTGACTACAAACCTGGTTGTTCAGGGTTCAAATCCTGCGGCAATCAAAATACAAAAAAATGTTTTTTTCTGTTTAATGGTATAAATACATATTCAGAATGAACAAAAAACTTGCAGTCTCCTTCGTCGGTACTTTCTCATAGCAGATTCGCCGGCGAAGTAAAATAACTATCTATCTTTCTCCTTTCACCACCTGTCTTATCTCTTATCTATCCCTTTCCTAAAGAATGTAGCACGGTTACGAAAAATAACTAAATAGGCAATATTGCCTGAAGTGCTACTTCTCTTTAAAAAAAAAAAAAAAAAAAAAAAAAAAAGCAATCCTGCACTATAAGATTTAGTGTATGAGCAAGGCAAGTAAGGTGTCTTTTTTTGTAATAAATCGCATGCCTTGATCATTGTGCTATCGTTATCAGTGACTATAGAAGTCACTCATGTAACGCAGCTTTCAACGATTTTGAAATATTGTCTGCAGTGTGGTTTGTAGCGGTTAAAAGTTTTTTTGTCGACAAAACAGCACTTCGCAAAAAAAATCTGTACTAACAAAATGACAAGTAACGGTGACGTAACCTTCATTGGCTCGCGATGTCCAACAATCTGTTGTAATTGCACAGTGCTCTATTTCATTTTAATTCGCTTGAAGCTTTAGTTTTGTATTTTGGTACATTTAAACCATTATTTTATTTTGTAAGGTGGTACGCGAAGGTAAAGCGTAGCGAGGATCTAGACATTTTACAAAATCTGTAAAGCCTCTTCTTCTACAATGCTAAATGGCTGCACGTCGATAGCAATCATGGCCATAAGAGCTTCATCCAGATTTCGCTTTCGGTCCGTTTCTGGGCCATAAGTGTCATTTTTTTTAAAGTTGTGATGACATTATTTGGTATTTCTATTTCTTTGAAGTTTGGATGTGCTCGTTTAAGGTGGTCTAGTAAATTTGTTGTATTGCCACTGGTTTGATAAAATTTTTCACATAAACTACATTTTGCCGTGTTTTTTTCCTTCAACGCTTCAAAATATTTCCAAGCATCTGAAGATGCCTTACGTCTCTTTTTAGATATATTCCTATTATCGTTGCAGTCTTCCACAATACTTTCGTGTTCGTTGCCATTCTCTAAAAAATACATACATATGTACATACATATATAAAACATTCATGTCATACACATTTAAAAAGTATTATAGCATAAACTTATTGATGTTTTCAAATACTTCTCTATTTTTCATAGAACCGCCAACTTCATACGAATATATTTATCGTATTTTTATTCAATAAGAAGGAAGTTTTTCTAATTATGTTTTGCTAAAAACTTTACTTTAAACTGCAGCGTCACCTTCATATTAAGAGAACGAAGCCGACAAATAGAAGTATATAAATTTAAAGGCGGCTAAGAAACTGCGTAGAATAAGTTGTTAAAAATGATATACTAGTTACATATAATTGGCTTCGTATTGACTTTAAAAAATTGACGATAGTATTGCTATCGAAAAAAAACTATCTATAGTCAGTCAAAAATATAACTATCGATACAATCGATAGTACTATCGATTGTTTTACAGCTCTAGTAAGGGGTGCATGATCTTGGCATGGTAGTGGATTAGTTCAAAAATGGATCAATATGTTTACAAAAACATTTTAGAAAATACAATGATACCATATGCAGAGGATAATTTGCCGTTAATGTGGCACTTCATGCACAACAATGTCGCCAAGCACAATTTACGGCTTGTGAAGAGCTGTTTAGAGGAACAAAACATAAATGTTTTAAAATGGCCAGCTCAAGCCCCCGATCTTAATCCGATTGAGAACTTGTGGAGTGAAATTGAAAAGAGGATGGAAGGCAATCCCAAAAATACAAAACATCGAAATGTGTTGGAAATCTATTCCTAAATCGCTCTGCATGCACTTAGTTGAAAGCTTGCCAAAAAGATGTGTAAATGTTATTAAAAACAAAGGTTACCCAACGAAATACTGATGGTAAGGACAAAAATATAAAAAAGTAATTATTTTTTTCTTTACAGAAATGAAAATTTTTTTAATGTATGTACTGGAAACTCCTTAAGTATTAGATTTAAGAACAAAAAAACAAATTATGTTATCTTTTTTAATTTTGCAAATAAAACGAATAATGTACTGTCATTACGAATTTTTTAAATATATGGCCACCACTGTATATAGAAGATAAAGCTAAGTCATTGATGAACGAACAGGTATAATTAAACATATGACACAAAGGCATTTCGCTTTTTATTGCACTGTTCAATTTAATAGAACATTTTTATATCTCATACTCTTATGTTTTATAACATGTAGGTAGTTTTGCTATCAAGAGAATTTAAAAAGCAGGTTTATAGAGACTTGTTTTTAAACAACTTAAAAAGTTTTCCTTCAAAATTTTTACGAAACTTTGGCAATACTAACTTAATTGTAATGATAAATAGGAACTTACTTATTTTAAATGTTTTTAATTGGACTCTCAATGTAAAAGTTATATTATTCAATTGAAGGCCAAATAAATTTTATATATTTTTCACACAAGTATAAATTTTGGAAGGATTTCTTTTAAATTTTTTTGCTAACTTTTAAGAATTTTTTCTACCATTATGTTGACAGAGGACTATGTTTCGTTCTATTAACGAACAAATTGAACGAAGGAATTCACTTTTATTTATTATTTTCCAAGCAATTTGACGCTTTTTATAGAAAGTTTTTAACGATTAAATAATAAAGCTTCAGGCTACGAAAGTTTTATACGATTTCTTGTTTTTACATCTGAAATGTATCTACTTTGCACTAAAAAATTTGTGTAAAACATACTGCGTGTTCAATTGTTATGCGATGAAGCATCTGACATCGTCTGATATAGCTAAACATAGTTGTTGCAAAAAAAGAAAAAAAAAACAAAACCGATTACAAAACAGATTTCATTATTCTGCCTATAACGGTTCAAAAGCATAGCGACAAACATCAAATTACATTATCTTTTGACACCCTTATATTCGATTTCCAAACTTTGTTTTTAATAGCAGACTTAGCACTACAGCTTCTTGTTAATTTCAACTGTCCATCTACAACTATTCAGCAGTTTGGTAATATACATCACATTACACCAAATATAGGGGCACTCTTTAATTCCCATATTCAAAGTTTATACTTGCTGTTGTTGTAGACTTAGCAATCAGGTTCTTTGTAAATGGCAACCGTCTGTATATAACGGTTCAACATTTTTGCCATATAAATCAAATTATATTAAATAATGCAACAGACTGTAATTTATAATTTATTATTTAGACTTCTTATTATACCAAACATAGTAGTAGACATTCTATCTAATTTTTAAGTTTTTTTATATAACGGTTCAAGAGATACGGCCGTATATATCAAACTACATTAATTTGGGCAACATCCCTCACTTCTTAAATTAAATTTATAAACTTGTTTTTATAGCGGACTTAGCATTACAGGTCCCTTCTAAGCTTCCTCTGTTTATCTATAACAGTGCAAAAGTTAGGCAACAGACATTAAATTACATCAACTATTGGAACACCGTTTTATTTTTTTTTCCAAATTTTATACTTGTTATTAAACGACACTCATAGGAGCACACTTTAGTTTTTAGCTTTGTTTTCTCTATTTGCCATTGGGAGTTATAGTGATACGCAGTTTTTTTAATTTTAAGGTGGTGCCCATGTTTGTTGCATGGAGACACCCTTTAATATCATAGATTATAGAGTTTTTTAACAGGACCAATCTGTGAGCACCACCTTTCAAATAAAAAACGTTTCCGAAACCGATGCAGAAATGACTGAGTTACGGAGACACAAATATAAAAAACAACATTAATACGAATTGTAACCTCCTTCCTATTTGAAGTCGGTTAAAAGCAGAGTACCGAATTGCTCTCTCACTTCTCACATATGAGAGAGCAGTGAGACATTTTAGTTTTTGTTGCTTGCTTTCATAAATGAGTGAGAGGCTAGAAATCATTTTGGTTTTTTTCATTCATGAAGAGTATGATTTATTTTTTTATTCAAAAATTAAAAAATTAGAAAATATTTTTTTGCACAAGTGCTCATTTATGTGAATTTAAGATCTTGATAATTTTTCATGAGTGAAAAACCCTAGAAAATTTGTTTCATAAGCGTTCACTTCTCAATCATGTTTGAGTATGTAAATTTTAAATTTATTTGTTTTTCACGCAGCTGCGGGCGTATGCACTAACAAAGTGTTTGTCCTTATTTGTTAGTGGAAAATGTATGGTTGTATGTTGGTGAACAAATTTTATTTTTTAGTTATCACAGCTCACTATTTCGGATCCATTTAGAACTTTAAAAAGTTTTATATATAAGTTATTTAAAAAAACAACTCCTTGATTGGTTTATTAACATTTATTTATTTGTTTGATCTTAAAGGAAAAAGGCACATACCCATGCATTAATATGTTATATACCCATGCATTAATATGTTATATAAAAAATATATATAGAAATATATCGTAAGCATTATATAATGTCTTTTTGTTACTATCTTTAATTTTATTATAAATTTGTATTTCATAGGGATTTTCTTTGTTTTTCACCCTTACTTGTATCAATGCTAATACAGACATTCATGGGAGATTGTAGGCAGACATTTTTTTGGTATTAAGTTAATCGGATTTGTTCCAACAATAAATATTATACTGTTGTCATACCTTTCGGTGACGTCCACCGTCACTGGAAGAAGACCGTCGTCACCAAAAGATGGTCACACTTACCTACCCAATAATAAAAGACTGAAATATTAAAATATATACCTTCAATAAACACAACAGATATCAGGCAAACTACCTGCATAATACCATTTAAATAGACACCATCCTAACGAAAAACTACCTGAAGCCACCACTATCTATGAAACAACCACCTTACACTATCTAACCAGTACTAATCGAAACGCGGCTTGAGAATGAAGTTCTCACATCGAAAGTGCTCGCCTAACGCACCAAATAAACAGCCAGTGACGACGGTCTTCACCGAAAGGTATGACAACAGACAGTTTTTTGTTGGTTTTTAATGACCGTCAAAAAGAAATAAATTTTATCTTCTCATTTATGATAAATTTCACAAATCTCATTTTTGAATTCTCATTAATGAAAACTTTTCAACGCTAAAAAAATACCAATTCATTTATGAAAAGCAGCATTAATGAGAATAATATTATTCATCCCTTCTCATGTATGAGTAATAGGGATATTTTTGATTATTCACTTTTTCATTTATGAGCGTTTAATTTTAAATAGTTTTAATATATTTCATAAATGAGATTTCTACCATTATTTTTCACGTTGATAAACGAGCCTGCGATCACACATGAATGTGTCTGTCTCTCTCGTTTTTAAGCATTTATTTATAAAAAAGTGAATAACAAAAAATATCCCTCTGAACTCTGGTTAAAAGTAAGTGTGGTGGGGAATGAATACAGTAAACTATTTTAAATTAATTTGGTGAGGAAAACTAAGCATAATTACACAACATGAAAAATTTGACTTACCAACGTAATTAGATAGGCAATATAAAAAAATCTTTTCCTGGATATAGATGAACTTAGATTAATTTTTGCTGTGTTTTTATATTTTACGTTAATCTTATGTGTGTCAAGCTTAGCTCAAGTATTCTTATAACAGTTTTGCATTTGCAAAAAAAAAATAAATAAATAAATAAAAAAATAACTATAAATAACTGTATAAATAAATTAAAGCAAATTTAAACACTGTATGCTAAAGGTCATTTCGATGATTTTAATCAACAACCCATCTCGTATTTAATAATGAATACACACACCATTTTATTTACCTGCAATTAAATAGACAAACATTCAACTTAGAAACTTGTTGTAGTTTTGTTTTCCTTAATAAAACTTTTAACACAAACATGTTAAACGAATGAAGCTAGAATGTTTACACATTTATCTGTTAATTTTATTAACTTAATTTTTTATTTATTTCCCCTTTATCTTTTCTTCTTTTATTTAAAGTAGCATATTTTAGAATGCTGTTTGTTTTTAATATAAAAACAACCAAGGAGATGTCGTGCTAATAATTGTGAAATAACATTCAAAGTGCGAATTCAGGTACAGATATTTATGTGAATCAAATTGAAGCTTTGAAACAAACACATCAGTATTTTTCAAAGACTTTCCATGTTAATACAAAACTTTAACATTTCTAATCAATGGTGTTACTCTTTCGTCAAAAATTCGAAAATAAATCGTCAAAAGCAAATCGTAATAGATTACGATGTAGATTATAATAACAGTTTTTTTTATTTGTTACGCTTATGAAGTTTATGTAATAATGTGTGTGTGTTTTAAGTATGTGTTTGAATCAAATTGGACGTTTCGACCCAGCAATTGCTGCATTAAATTCTGCTGGTGCCTAGTTTTTCTAGTTTCCTTTGGAAAATGTCCGCATACATTTGTTAATTAAATTAATTTCTCTTCTCTGATGTGATGTGATAAAAAACTGTTTTCATATCACTAACTTACTAAAATATTAAAGGTTAAATTTCAAGCAAAACTTTTGACTTTCGCTAATTTTTTTAATTTGAAAAAATATAAACAAAGCTAAATAGTACAGGTTATTACCTATTCACTGCTATAAAACTTGTATACATTTTTTTTAAACAGCTGTTAGAAAAATGCACAATTACTTTAGCTCAGACGAAAACAAATCTGTTGTTTTTTCTAATAAGTTTAGTTACTCAATTTCTTTTAAATAAGTGATTTCTCTTAACAGCTACTACATATCCATATGTTGATAAAAGTTATATATAAGTGTGTATATCACATACTAAACATTGCCATCATCAAATTTATACTTGATAAATTAAACACAATAAATTAAAGTGAGCAAAACAACTAAGGAAGACGAAACAAAACAAAAGTCATGCATGCGTTTTATTAAATAATTCTTGTACGTTTTAAATATGAATCACACAAAACTAAAATAATTCACACACAAATACAAACAAGTAGGCTTCACCTCAGTCTACCACAATATATATATATATATGTGAGTGCAAATGATAATATAAGGTTACCAACAAAGGGGATACAAGATACATACCTATGTCATTGTCAAAATAAAGAATAAATTATAAAGTTGGAAGAGATAAAAAAATCAATATAGTTTAAAGTAGAGGTATTTAATTTCTTTATTTATTTAATTTCTTTATTTTTTAGTTATATGCATTGAATTTGAAATCTTGCCCTTTTAACTAAATTTTTATTTGTTTCAAATAGTGCACCTTCTCCGAAATTACTAATTGTGCTAGGTTAGGAAACAAACTATTTTAAATTATTTTTGCTTAAAAATGCATTTATTTAATTTAAATATTCAAATCAAAAATGTACTAAATAACGTGACAATTGAAATTTTAGTTACTTGCAACTGCACTAAGAGTTCATAAACAATAGCATCTTGTAGAGCCCGTTTAAATACAAATAAAATGGTTGTCTGTAGGAAATAAGTTATAATTTTTAAATATTTTTTAAAGAAGATATATTTTACAACTGCTTACATTCACCACTTCTTGAATTTTTGGATTAGTGTCTAAGTGATATGAACATTCGTAGATATGTATTGATATAGTTGGTAAACAATTCACTCAAAACAATATTTTTTACAACATTTTTGGAAAAATTGAGATGATGATATTAATAAATTATTCGTGCCCCGGGGCGAAATGTGTTAATATTACTTAATTATATATATATTTTTTTTGTATTTTTATTTGCAAATTGAATCTTTCATTATAAACCTTTTATTTTGTTTGCGATTTTGTATGCGACAGCAAGACACCGAAAGTAATAAAAACTGTATAAATGTAAATTAAAACTTTGAGTTTCTTATTATTTATTGTATTATACTTATTTCTATGATAAATTTACACTCCTATAATACTTCCCTAGACGTGTAAACTTTTTGCAAGGAGTTTAAAAGTATTTTCTGAACTAAGTTGGCCTTAATATTAAAATCATTTCGTTTTTCTAAATACTAGTTCTGCTAAGAACAAGGTATCCTTCGGCAGTTTTTTTTCATGGGCAAAAAAAAAATGATTGCTCTAAAAATATGTGCTCTTCGACGACATATTTCGACCAATATCTATTGAGCAACAGACAGACGTTTTTTTCTAGTTAAAAAAGGAACTATTTAGATCAACGGTTCTCAAATGGGGGTCCGTGGACCCCTGGGGCTCCGTAGCAACTATCCAAGTGGTCCGCATGAAGAACCGAAAAAACAGTGTTTTCAAAAATAGTAAAAGTTTTATTATGAATTTTGGCTTTAGAGGGGTCCACGAAAAAAGATTAGTTTACTAGGGGTACGTGAGCAGGAATTTGATGAGAACCCCTGATTTAGATGATATTAAAAAAAATCTTACATAAATAATATCTCTTTTATACAATTTTTATTTTAATCTTAGCAGTGCTTAAAAATTAAAATTTAGAAAAATTTGTTTTTAAACATTTGTTGTAGAGTTCTGTAAACAGTTTTGAAAAATTCCTATTTACAAAAATAAAATGTACTTACAACTGTTCTAGTACTATTATGCAGATAAAATTAGGTGGCTTTACATTGCACAGTGGGGCAGAATCAAAATATTTTGGAAATAATTCAGCCATTTGAAAACGGCTAGGGCGATTGATTCAAAATTGTGCACGAGAATAGTAGAGGAGTACTTGAGCTTAAGTTTTGAAGGTGGTTACCCTCCACTTTCCAGGGATGGCGCTATGTGGTCTCAAAGTTGGACACCTCGCTCCTGAAAATTTTTCTAACGCTTGGCATTTCTTCAATTTTTGTCTGATTTTTAAATATTTTACATGATCTTAAAGCTCTCGTTAATACCTACAAAACGGTGTTTTAAACTGCATGTTTATGTTTAAAAATGATCGAGTTATAAGCATTTTAAAATTAAAATTTTTGATTTTTCCATACCCTGGTCCAGTTTTTTCGAAATATTGGGTACAATTTGCAGCAAATTTGTTTGAGTTTTTTACCGTAGATAGCAAACAAAATTTAAGATTTTCTGAAAAAAATTTGAAAATAATATCTTTTCTGGCTTAAAAATTATACGATTTTCAATTTAAAAAATCCAAAATTATTGCATTTTTGTGTATTTTAGCCTAAAATGGGACACTTATCTAATTTTTAAGATAGAAAAAAATTTTCTTAAGGAATATATAAAAATTTTTTATTTTTATTAAAGCTAATTATATGTGTGTACGTTTAAACCAAATTTCGTATAAAACTGATCATTCTTGTGGAAGATGTAAGTCTTTCAACTTGACCTATTTTACATCGAAATTTTGACTTTACCCCATATTTTCTAAAATCCCAAAGCTGGGATCGGAAAAAGAAGAATACTATAAAAAAGCTATATATACTCCAAATTGTTTCAAAAAGTATTTCGTGAGCCCTAGTCCATATGTGGACTTTATGGGCAAAAGAGTAAAAAATTCCAATTTTGGGATTTTTCGTCTTTATTTTGGGAATTATGGGATTTCCTTTAGTTTAATGTTGCAGATTTTTTTACCGTTTGATTTTAGTTAACAAACTACATATGCACAGAAAATGTTATCTAATTTGCTTAATTAATAAAAGTTTTATAGCATATTTAATATTTTTACTTTTCTCAAATTGGACCGTTTTTACCATAATTTTTCGAAATTTTCGAAGCTCAGCAACGAATATTAAAATTTTGTTCCATTTTTTTATTTTTTTTATGCATGTGAATAAAGATGACGCAATTTCCTATTAAATAAAAAAAGATTCACCTCAATATCATTCTTACGTGTAAAACTATGCGTTCTTAAATATGAGTGATTCAATATGTATCTCACTTTTATACATTTATGTTACGGAAGTAAAAATTTTCATGCCTGTGTAAAAAATTGTGTAAAAAAACAATTATACCTGAATAGAGGATAACCAAGAGGCATATCTTAAATTAATAATCATTATAAAAAATATCAGATAAAAAAAAAAAAATTTCTGTTAATTTTTATTTACGAAAAGTCGTTAAAAGTATTTTTTATTTCCTTAAAATTATTATTTATTTTCTATAAAATAATCTGTCATATCATTATGCATGTCTAAAAGATAAAGTAAATCCTTTAATTCTGTTTTGTTAGAAGGTGAAGAAGCCTCATATTTAATCCAACGTTTTCTCATTGATGAGAGTACAGGATCAGAAGATAACAATAGGCTATAGAAAATGTCTTCGTTTTGTGACTGCCTAGAACATTTTCGAGAACTGAATATTTGAATGTACTTGAAATCGCAGTTTCTTGCTTCTTGGGCTTCTTCTGTTAATTCCCCAAGAGGAAGAATATTCGATTCTATAATTGTTTTACCATGACATAATATTTTATGTACTGTGGGCGTCATATCCCTCCATGGATATAGGGAAACGAGTAGCTGAGATATTTTTGCTGTATGTTCTCCAAAGCGAAAATAATTAATTAGAGTTTTGCTATTAATTGCCATTAAAACTACGTTAACCATTCTAAGCAACTCTTTGTCAATTCCAGTTATGTTTGAAGTAGTTTCAAAATCCCCAAAAAATTTTCTTGCAGTATTTCCGTCGTTAGTGTTTCCTCCACTACGAAGAGGCTTATCAATTATTAACCCCGTTTGTACTTTAAACTCTTCTTGGATTCTACTTTTCTCAGAAGCTCTTAGAGCTTTTAGTTCATCATTGTTTTTTGTTTTTTTTTTTTTTTTTGTTATTAAATTTTCTGTCGTACTTCTGTATTTTAAGTCGTATGCAATATGCAGAAAATGCTCCAAAAATCTTATTCTAGCATGAAGGGGGGATATTCCGAAAGATAGAACTTCTTCGTTGACTACGTTGGTTTTTTTTTATCTGAGAATTCTGACTTCTTCTGATCACATATGGAACATTTCCAATAAGAAGATGTGTTAGTTATAGCGTTACTAACTTTTCCATCAATCATTGTTAAACTAAGTTGAAAGGATATGTTAACACAGTATTCTTTTATTTTTATTGATATTGGTTCCAATGATCTTATATTGTCTTTGATATGCTCGACTAATTTTTTTGTCGTAGTATTTGATTCCTTTACATACTCAAAACAAATAGGCCTACAAAAATTTTTGGATCCTGGGGTTGTGTTTTTCCATATATCTTCAAAAGTGTTTGCACGTACTGATGAAGATGCAACCAGTGAGTATGAACGAATTCTTATTGGTACTAAGGATGCCATGAATATGCTCTTAAAATCTATTGTATGTTTTTGTTTGTACTCAGGAAGGGCTGATATTCCATCACATCCCCACTTACACATTAGTACTAAATCTGAAATAATCCGTGACGCCGTATTTTCTAGCAAAGAAGATAGTCCAATAGAAGCTTTCGTTTCATCAACTGTTATTGGAGATAGCATAATCGCTTTCTTTTTTTCTTGAATAGACTTATATGATGGTAATATTGCATGTCCTTTCTCAAGTAAAGCTTTTCTCAAAATTTGGTACTTATTTCGGCTTATTTTCATTTCCAACATCAGAGCAATAGCTTCTTCCTCCGTAAAATTTGACTACGATGTCGGAGTAGGTATGCTGTTAACAATTAGTTTCAACCGTTTTGGAGATGCGCTGGGAAGAATATTGGCGATGTGCACTGCCTCGGAAGGCTGATTTTCTTTTTTTAGCAATTCTTTGAACGTATCGCAAACTTCATCTTTTGAAACTGAAGAAAGTTTTTCGGTTAACCTTTTTTGCTTAGACTTCGAACATAAGTCATCATAAGATTTGCAGGGAGCTCCACATAGTGCGATGTAGGTTGAGAATTTCGCAACAGTATCCATCCAAGTAAGATACCTTACTTTAAACTTATTTTTGTTTCCGCGAACTGATTTCATTTTTTGATCAAATAATTTTAAAAAATTTTTCCAGTTTTGCAGTACCAATGACATCAACTCTGCAGTTGTATGTAGCCTTAATAAATTTTTTCATGGCCTTAATTCTATCAAGTCCTTTTGTAGCACCAGTCCACAAAAAAGAACACAATGTCTCAAACTTCAATGTGATCGGCATGATGTTTTTTTTAAATATGATATCTATTGTATTTATGCAAATATTTATATGCGTGTTCAGGTCATCGAACAGTTGGGTACCTATAGAAGCAAAGCAGCTAGCTAAAAATCAAAAAAGGCACTTAGGTAAGACATAATTAGTCATAGGTCATCCTAAAACGAACACCTGCACCATTATTTTTAACCCTTTTTTCAGATATAATTGTTTTTTTTTACACAATTTTTTACACAGGCATGAAAATTTTTACTTCCGTAACATAAATGTATAAAAGTGAGATACATATTGAATCACTCATATTTAAGAACGCATAGTTTTACACGTAAGAATGATATTGAGGTGAATCTTTTTTTATTTAATAGGAAATTGCGTCATCTTTATTCACATGCATAAAAAAAATAAAAAAATGGAACAAAATTTTAATATTCGTTGCTGAGCTTCGAAAATTTCGAAAAATTATGGTAAAAACGGTCCAATTTGAGAAAAGTAAAAATATTAAATATGCTATAAAACTTTTATTAATTAAGCAAATTAGATAAAATTTTCTGTGCATATGTAGTTTGTTAACTAAAATCAAACGGTAAAAAAATCTGCAACATTAAACTAAAGGAAATCCCATAATTCCCAAAATAAAGACGAAAAATCCCAAAATTGGAATTTTTTACTCTTTTGCCCATAAAGTCCACATATGGACTAGGGCTCACGAAATACTTTTTGAAACAATTTGGAGTATATATAGCTTTTTTATAGTATTCTTCTTTTTCCGATCCCAGCTTTGGGATTTTAGAAAATATGGGGTAAAGTCAAAATTTCGATGTAAAATAGGTCAAGTTGAAAGACTTACATCTTCCACAAGAATGATCAGTTTTATACGAAATTTGGTTTAAACGTACACACATATAGTTAGCTTTAATAAAAATAAAAAATTTTTATATATTCCTTAAGAAAATTTTTTTCTATCTTAAAAATTAGATTAGTGTCCCATTTTAGGCTAAAATACACAAAAATGCAATAATTTTGGATTTTTTAAATTGAAAATCGTATAATTTTTAAGCCAGAAAAGATATTATTTTCAAATTTTTTTCAGAAAATCTTAAATTTTGTTTGCTATCTACGGTAAAAAACTCAAACAAATTTGCTGCAAATTGTACCCAATATTTCGAAAAAACTGGACCAGGGTATGGAAAAATCAAAAATTTTAATTTTAAAATGCTTATAACTCGATCATTTTTAAACATAAACATGCAGTTTAAAAACCGTTTTGTAGGTATTAACGAGAGCTTTAAGATCATGTAAAATATTTAAAAATCAGACAAAAATTGAAGAAATGCCAAGCGTTAGAAAAATTTTCAGGAGCGAGGTGTCCAACTTTGAGACCACATAGCGCCATCCCTGGAAAGTGGAGGGTAACCACCTTCAAAACTTAAGCTCAAGTACTCCTCTACTATTCTCGTGCACAATTTTGAATCAATCGCCCTAGCCGTTTTCAAATGGCTGAATTATTTCCAAAATATTTTGATTCTGCCCCACTGTGCATTGGTATCTCTAGTTTCTCCACGAATTGACATATTTTTAAAAAGGTTTCTATATTTGTACAAATGTTTTAAGGGACCTCCTCACAAAATTTTATTCAAATCCAGACAGACACAGACCAAAATGCAAAAATAGGTGTTTTGTATTTCATATCGACTACTATTTACACCAACATCAAAATTTAAAAAAAAATATTTCGTGTACAGATGTTAAGATGTAGTATAATTCACAGAAAACAAAATATTTGAAAATATTTAAATGTCACAACCAAAATATTTAAATAACAAATAGTGATTTCTTAAAAGTGCTAATGATTTTAAATATCCCGTTTCCCGGGAATTTAGTCAAAATTTTCCGGGAAATTGTGAATAGATTTTCCTAGGAATTCCCAAACTCTAGTTCTAAGTGACCTCCTCACAAAATTTTATTCAAATCCAGCGCACAGAGCCAGATACAAAAAAATTCCAAAAATACATGTTTTGTATTCCATATCGATTACTATCTATGACATCAACATCAAAATTTTCAAAAAATATTTCATATACAGAAATGACCCTGTAACTGTTTCATTATATGTAAAGATAAAAAGATATTATAAATATATATAATTTTTTTTTAGTTCTTGGAATTTATTAAAATTTATATTAGTGATTGCTTTGTATATTTAAAAGTTTTAATCCAATTTTATTCTTTTTGCGGTGCTAAGTGGGGCATTATCAAAATATTAAGGCAATAGAGAGCTCACCCGATTAATTTTAATAATAAATAAACATAGTATTTGAGTTCATGTTTTGAAGGTGGGTACCATAAACTTCCCAGAGGTAGCACTAATTCTCTCAATGTTAATTTTTCTAAAAATTGGCCTTTTTGTTTTAATATTTAAAAATTATACATTGTCTAAAATGCTTTGATCTGCATGTTTATGTTTAAAAATAAAATAAATTTTATTTTCCGATACCCTGGTCCATCAAGTTTCTTTGAACTGTCTATCATAGTTAGCGAGCAAAAACATTTTCTAAAAAAATTAAATATTATATCTTTTCTTAAAATTATACGATTTTTAATTAAAAAATCCAAAAAATTTGTACTTTTTGTATTTAAGCCTAAAAAGTGGTTGGATTTTTTTGTAGAAAAACTTTTTCTACTGAACATACAATTTTTTATTTTTGTATAAGCCAATTAATTACGTGTGTACGTTTAAGCAAATTTCTTTTAAATCATCTGTGAAAAATAAGAAATTTTGACCTTACCCTTTATTTTTTTAAACCCAAGGCAAGGATCGAAATAGTCCATACGAGTACTTTTTGTCTTTATTTTTAAAATTGTAACATTTCCTGGGGGGTTACTGCGTATTTCGATTCGAAAAGAAAATCATTCGAATTTGTATGTCTTATACACTGTGTTTCAAACGTCTTTTCTCTCGAATCGAAATACAGAGTAAGCCCCCTGTATCATAATGCTGCAAATTTTTTTTCAATTGATTAAAGTTGGTTTGATTGAATTAGATTTACTATATTTTTCTAAATTTTATTGCATATTTAATATTTTTATTTTCTCAGCTTTCACCGTTTTTACCATAACTTTTTTAAATTTTCGAAGATCAGCAACAAATATTAAAATTATGTTTTATTATTCTATTTTTTAAGCATTTGAATTAAGATGACGCAAGTTACTATTAAACAAAAAAAAAAAAATTCAATATCATTCTTACGAGCAAAACTATGCGTCCCTAAATATGAGTGTTCCAGTATGTATCTCACTTTTATAAATTTATTTTACGGGAGATAAAAATTTGTACGCTCCTTAAAAAAAATTGGTGAAAAAAATAATATCTGGACAAAGGCTTACCAAGTGGCATTTCTCAAATAAACAATCATTATTAAAAACCTTAACATTAAAATGGGGTTTTTCGATTATTTTTTATTTATAAAAATTCTTTAAAAGCTTTTTTTAATATTTATTTATTAAATGAAAATATACTTAACTACTACCATTTGAAATTTAAATAGGTTTGTGAAAGTGAAAGTAGTGTACATCGGTCTAAATCCTTTTAATAAAAATTAAGGCGTCATTGTAATTGTGAAAGGTCAATGCAGCGACTGGTTAGCAGATTAGAAAAAATCTTTAGCAAAAAGGTTTAAAAATTCTTAATTTGGCCAATATCATTAAAGTTTGATGATGACGAATAATGTTGACCAATACTGTCGAATTTGGAATAGATTAGTAACGCAAGTTTTTAGATTATGAAATTTTAGAGATAAAAAGAAAATATAACTTTCTTGAATTTATAACTTATATAATTTTAAAATTTTAGTAAGTGCTTTACCGTGTGAAGTTAGTTTGGAATTTTAATTCCTTAAACTTTTTTGTACTCAATTTGTTTTAATTATCAGCTACCAATTTATTGGTGTAAAATGCTTGGCTTACCCTCAGTGCGATGCTGCACAAAATTAAAAAGTGGACTTAATTGTTTCATTTAATATTACTTTGAATGGTAAATGTTAGAAGTGATTGTGGCTAGTACTTTTGTATGTTTGAAGTTAAATCGATTAATTTGGAAAATATAATTGTTTTCTTGTTGTTAAATATTATTCATTGCAAAATTTGTATTTATTTTTAAACGAATGAGTAATGCATAAAATTATATGAATTAAAATTTATTATTTTCTGGCTTAGGTTCACTGTCGTCTCCCTGTCAGCGGGTTCATTTATGTCCGAACTGGCTTCCACCGGTTCGTAGCAAACAACCACGTCCTTGTTTTGCGACACCTTCAGTTTTTGGGGTTGGGTTTGTCATCACCTCGATAGATTCTTAGCTTGACACTGTCAAAATCGTAAAAGATTTTGCCTTGCTTCTTTCGAAGTGGTGACAACGATTCCTTGTTAAGGACCACAACCGCCTTTCTTATCAGTCCCTCCGGTTCGAAAACCTTCACTACCTTCCAGTTACTAGTCGGCAGATCAGAATTTCCTCTCGGTATGATCGCGATGGATCTCGGTCTTCGAGGTATATCGCTGACCGAGACCGCATCCAATCTCGCACCGGGCCACACTTTCCCGAGGGACGTGACTGCCTGCTTAAGTTGCAGCGCCGAGTTTTCGTTTGAACATGATAGCAATTTAATGTGACTTTGAAACCAATCAGCATCCTCATTCTGCGCGCATGTCCTGGGTTGGCATCAAGGAATTTAAAATACTCTTCTAGCAGCTTGATACGAATCATCTCCCATTTTATATAATTGATATAAAATATATAATTGATAAGTACAAAAAGTTTTCAAATTTAGAAAATCGCTCTAAATCGGGAATGCCAACCAAACTAAACAGTGTTTTAAGTTATTAAAAACCCAACTTGACTTTTGACTGACTATTTTTATTTAGTGATGGTAAAAAATATAAGTATACATTAGACTTGCGCCATTTAGATCATATTAGTGCTCGCTCTTTTTAGTTCAAAGTTTGCAAATGAACTAGTTCAAATTTTAGTTCAAACGCTTTCTTTAGTTCAAGCTCTTTTAGTTCGAATGTTCTTTTGACGTATTGTCAATATCACAATAACCATGCTACAGTTCCAGGTCTGGCAACAGCTGCCAACAAATCTATTCCTTTGTTTTATTAATTTACAAACAGCACATGAGGTAAGTATGATGTATCATAATATTTGATTTTCTTTTGTTCATTTTAGGAACAAGGAATAAGGAACTTTCATTATAAGTACATATGCAATTTTTGTTTATGTTTTCATATTAGGTACATAATAAAGTTTGTGGAAAAATGATGTGACTTGAGTTACCACAAGATATTTGTCTTTCCCATCCCCTACGAACGACGCTTACTTCAATTTAAGAATCCACTTATTGATGTCCGCGATTGGCGCAACAATACAAATGTGAAACATTGGACATTAGAGACTCATGCTTTTGGCAAGTCAGGTTAAATTGTTTTGACATTTTTTTTATAATAATTTTTTGTTATTGTTAAGGTATGTAGTTGAATCCTATTCGACAGGGGCTGTTGAGCCACGACTGTTTACCATACAATTAACCCAAGATGTACCAATACAAAATCTTTCCAAGTCCCATACATGTTTAAATCGCATTTATTTGCCACCCTACTACAGCTACCAACTATATAACTAACTGGCCGTTGAAAAAAATAGAAAATAACTCAAAATTTTTAAAATTTTATTTTTTGCATGAAGAAATCTACTTACAACGGCAGTATTAATCTACTGTACAAATTTCAACCTATTTCGATAATTCTTTCATCTCTACAACAACATTTAAGACCATTTTCGTGACTATTTAGTACATACATTCGTATCAGCAAAAAGGTATTATTTTGACTTAATGCAAAAGTTAACATAGAAATGCATTGTATATATTTTAATAAAAAATGAATTGAGACTTTTTCAAAATAAAAATTATCAAATTGTTTTATTTAAATTTGGTTTTATTTGGATACTATTTTTTTGACAAAATTTGTTTTATTTATGATCGACAAACTTCAGAAAAATGCTATTAACTAAAAAAAAAAAGATTTTTTGCAACACTTGCTTAGATTTAAAAAAAAATTGTAAATATATTTTCAAATTCTCTTAAAATATACCACAAAGAATTTTTCACCTCTACTTAAAATTTTGAGTTAATACCCTCTTGTTGATCAAGTGCGATAAATACAAAAACGAAACAAATTAATTTATTTTTTTTAAAGAGGTTTTAAAATATAATTTATTTAAATAAGTTTATCGCAAAATGCCTGTTTTTAACGAACACTTGTAGAAAAAGTAGTAAAAGTTGAAAGTTAAAGCTGTTAACTAAATATCATATTTTTCCTTTATTTTTAAACCAAAATGAAAAATTAGATATTTAGTTAAGAGCTTTCGATTCAAACTTTTTCTACAATAGAAATTTTCTAATGAAAGATTTAATAATTTAAATATTATTTTTTGCTTTGGTACCTTGTTATATTTGTGGTTTTTATGGCGATTTTACCATGGTTTTAATCTGAAAATGTTTAAAAAAAATGTGTAAATAAAGAAATCGTTTTCAAAATAAATAAAATTTATTTACTTTCTAAAATTTTTTGAGGTTTGCTAAAACTTACATATTTCGTTTGAGAAAAACAAGACTTGAAACTTTATTCGGTTTTAATAGTGTACGCCTATCGTTTATAATATGGCCAGTTGAAGAAAAGATACGCTCGCAGGGTACTGATGTCGCCAATATGCACAGCCGTTTAAGTACGAAGGAATAAACTCGCGGATAAATATTTTTTATTTCGTTCCACCATACTAAAGGTTTTTGCTTTCTTTCCAAATATTCTTCATTTAAATACTTGTCGAACTCCTTAATAGCTGCGGCAGTGTTATTATCCGGAACAGCTGATTTATAAAACTTTTGGTCGTATTCTGCCCAAAAGCTGAACCCTTCCAAAGCATGTGTACTGGCTGGAGCTTGATGTTCATTTTCTTCGTTTAAGGAATTTGGTAACCGTATCGTACATATTTTGTTTTTAGATTTCTAACAGCAGCTTCGTAAGAAATTTCGCTTTTAAATCCTCTTTTCTTAAATCTAGGATACAAAATAGTGCTTTCAGCATATAACAATTTTTTCTCGTACTCACCAAAACGAGATTTTAATTCCCATTTTATTTTAGAAATCGAAGCCAATACTTGGGTGTCTGTAGAAACACACTTTGAAATAAACGATTCCATGAAATTGTGATGTTATTTTCTCCACAAATTTCTACAGTCACTTCGTAAAACGGCCTTAAAATAGGAATGATTTCTTTAATACACTGCCAATCCTGTAAGGACAGCATTAAATCTGGTCGTTTAAAGGACAGGGTCCAGATAACTGCATCCTTAATAACTGTTATTCTCTCTAGCATCAGGTAAGTAGAGTTCCAACGAGTTTCTACATCTTGTTTAAGTTTGAGTTCAGGCAATCCCATTTGCTTTTGAGTTTAAAAAAGCTTACTAAGCCCCGGGGAACTTCTAGGAAAATACTCTACAATCTTTCTTACCTTTGCTAGCGTTTCATCGACTTCACCTAAAGTTGATTGTAATATTAGGTTAAGAGAGTGAGCAAAACAACCTATACCCCGCCATTGTCCTTGGCGAACTGCTGCAACAATATTTGCTGCATTGTCGCTAACTATTGCTGTGACCTTATTAGATATTTTAAATTAATTTAAAAAATTACACAAATGTTCAGCAGTGTGTCTATTTAAGAACTGATTACATGCACAGATACAGATAGTGCGCCCTTACTGCTACATAACTGGTGTTATTTCTGGACGTCCAACCATCTGTTGTAAGACAGACTGCCGAGGATGATCTAATGTTTAATTTAATTACGTCCAAAATTTCCGAGTGAATGCTTGGAAGCAAGTTATTTGATAAGGTCTTTCTAGTTGGCAGCTCGAATCCAGGACAATAAGAGACTTCTTGAATCAATTCTCTAAATGCCGGCTCCTCTACTAGGCGTTACGCGTGATGTCCCTTCGCTACCATTTTTAAAACCAGCTTATCAATGCGTTGCACCTTTCGTTTCGTGGTTTAGGGATAAATTGGGAATTGGGTTGTTGCTGTAGTCTTATTTGTGAGGTCGAGGGTTGCTCAAAGGCTAACTGGATTACCGCCGATTCTACTGGTTCTAAGTTAGTAATTGATTAACGTTCTAGTGACCGAGGTATTAGTGGATGTATGTTTTTCAAGTGACGATTTAAGTTTCCATGAGATCCACCTGCAATGCTTAACGAAGATTTGCAGTAATTACATTTGGCACGATTAGGTCTATCCTCAGAGAAATGGAGCCAAATATCACTGTATTTTCTTGAAATCATATTAATTTCTACTTTTAAACACACAATATAATTTATTTTGAACCTTTCACTTTAAAAAAAACTGTTAATTTAAATAACTACAAATATGATGGCAACAACACCGTAGCATTGCCAAAACAATTTTTTTTTGTAAATACATACCCAAAATGGTTAATAAAATGCGTGGCAGCACTTTTTTAATCAAAAATAGTAAAAAAAGGAAACACAGACATGGATTTTTGTTCGTCTCATCAAAGGCAAATTATAATTCAAAATTAAACTAGGTATACTTAAAAGCATGAACTTGTTCATTTAGTTCAGCCAATGGACCAATGGAATCGCTTCAATGAACTAGTTCGTTTATGAACTACACAAGCCTACTATACATATTTGCTTAGAGATGCCACCTTGACAATAATAAATTACATTAAGTTAATGATGTTATAATTACTCACTGATGTAACATCCATTTTCTTAACCTAAAATTAATACACCTAGATAATAAAATAGGATATATGAATTGCTTATGTTAAATGTTGAAATACAATAAATGATAGCTTCAATTTCTAGTTTAATAATTATAAAATGTTAAAATATTAGCTAACCATACTGTTAACATATTTGTGTTATTTTAATCATTTTTTTTAATAATATGGATGCATAACCTTAATCATATGTTAAGAATTGTGTAGGTTTAACTATCCTACCTAATTTTGTTATATACGGAGCTTGACTATTCGTCTCTTCGTTCTTTCCATGTTCATCATCTTTTGTGACATTACGTATTTTTTTCTGATATTCCTTACTAATAGCTAGATTTGAGAGTACTAAATTGACATGGCAGAGCAATTCTTTTTCAAAATCTGGATAATAAAACTCCTTAATGGCAGCCTG
This sequence comes from Cistogaster globosa, assembly GCA_937654795.1. Classification (NCBI taxonomy): domain Eukaryota; kingdom Metazoa; phylum Arthropoda; class Insecta; order Diptera; family Tachinidae; genus Cistogaster; species Cistogaster globosa. The sequence continues at coordinate 47,185,393 of OW569406.1, read as the reverse complement.
AGAAAGTGTATCTGAGATGTACATTTCCTTTCCCGGAACATATGTGTATTACATTTAAATCATATGCTTGAAGAGCTAACATCATTCGTTGTAATCTAGCTGGTACGTCATACAGAGCTGTTTTAAATAAATAAACTAACAGTTTATGATCAATTTGTACTGTCACTTTTTACCATAAATATACTGATGAAACTTATTGCATCCAAATTGTATAGCGAACAACTCTTTTCTATCTGTGCGTAATTGGCTTGAGAAGTGGTCAACGTTCTAGAACTGTAAGCTATGGATCGCTTGTCTTGCATAATTACTGCACCTACAGCTGACCTTGATGAATTAACAGACAATACAACAGGTCTGTTTGGATTATAGTGAGCTAGAACAGAGGAATTCGATATAATTTCCTTTAGTTGTTCAAAGCATTTTTCACAGTTTTCATCCCATGCCCATTCTACATCATTTTTCAAAAGATTTCTCAAAACTTCTGTCCTTTGTGACATATTTTCTATAAAAGGACTTAAGTAGTTGACCATGCCTAAGAATCTTTGTAAATCTCTTTTGCTTTGTGGTGTAGACATTTCATTAATTGCTTTGACTTTTCCATTGTCGACCTTTACGTCATCCTTGGTGAAAACGTATCCTAAGAACAAATTTCACCTACACCGAACTTACATTTCGACTTATTTAATTTGAGATTTACCTAGCCTTGAGATTCCCTAGCTCTCTGAAGTACTTTTTGAAACCTTTCATAATGAATTTCTTCCGTTTCACTATCGATCAAAATGTCACCAACAAAAATTAAGGCACCCTCTAAGTCATCAAAAATATCTCGCATGACCCTATAAAAAATTTCTGTGGCAGCATTTATGCCAAATGGCAACCTTAAGTATTTATACCTGCCAAACGGTGTTTGAAAAGTACACAATTCTGAATTATAACTGTCTTATTTTAATGACCAAAAGCCAGAAAATGCATCTAAATGTGAAAAATATGCTGCTTCTGCCAATTTGGATCTAATTTCGTCTATGCTTTGTAATGGGTAATGCTCTCTCATTATACTTTTATTTAAATTTCTAGGATCCAAACATATTCTAAGACTTCCTGACTCTTTGACAGTGATTACAACTGAACTTACCCAAGGTGTTGGTTTTGTAACTTTTTCTATAACCTGCATTTTGCCCATACGGTCCAGAGAAAATGACACTTTTCTAGGCGGATCAATGCAGGGAATTGCATCCTCCCGTAGTTTGAGATGACAGACAGGAGGTAGACATTCAAGACCTTTAAACATATCAACATATTCATTAACAAGTTTTTGACATTGGTTTTGTTTTAAATTAAATACTCTTTTTAAAATACCTTTATTTCGAAGTGTTGGTAACCCTAAAACTGTAAGACAATTTATATTAGTAATAATAAATAGAATTTTCTTTGTTATATTATTAAATTTGCATTCTTGTTCACTTTGACCAATTATTGGTATTTCTTTGCCACCAAATCCTGAGACTTTAACATTTGATTTGTGTTAATTTGATTTTAATAATTTTAATTTAAAATAAGTCTTTATTTATTTATTTATTTACTTATTTCATGGTAATATAAAAAGCCTCTATATAGGCCAATATGCACATATATATATTACATAGCCAATTCCCTGAGTATTTTTAATACAAATATAAAAATTACAAATATTATACAATATGAGGGCAAAAAAAAAAAAAAAAGAAAAACATTTGCAATTCCAATATAAAAATTTATGAAAACAAAAGATAAAAAATAACAAAACAAGTCCCATAAGAAGTAGCTAAACAAGTAAGCAAGAAAAATAAGTACTATAAATAAATATTGAAGAAAATATAGTTAAGAAATTATCCAATGTTATTTTGGTTAATTCCAGAAAATTGAGATAAAATTCTCAATCGAAAAGAGTTGTTAGAAGGCGAAAATATTCGAAGATTAAGCGGCAGACTATTCCAGCATCGTGCAATTCTTATAATAAAAGATCGCTCAAAACAACTATCTATCTAATAAGAGGAATAGCGATCTGCGGATTCCGAGTAGAATGTGAAAATACAAATTTTGAGCAGACCTGAGATGGGAGACCAGACTTAATAATCTTGAAGAAAAAATACAAAATGCGATATAAAACAAAGTTCTTAAAGGAACACCCTAAGAAAAGATCAACATATCCAGAAATATGCATTCTTCTGCGGACACCATAAACATAGCGCACAATCATATTAACAGTCCCATTCAATCTAGAGAAAACCTCTAGGCCATAAAATATATGTGGCATTAAAAGGGCGTAAGCTAGTCTATATTTAATCCGACTAGGCAAATAAATATAATTGGAATAAATGCTTCTTAAAATTCCCAAAATACGATGAGATATGTGATCAATATGATGGTCAAAAGTTAATCGCTGATCAATATAAATACCCAAGCATCTAAGTCGATCCACAATTTCAATTCTATACCCACTCATACAAATGTTCAGTTCAGGTAGATTATCATGAGTACTACCAAAAAACATCACTTTTGTTTTAGCAAAATTAACATGCAACGAATTATTGAACGTCCAATACAAAAACCGATCAAGGCTAAAGTTTATATTAAACTCTAAAACATAAGAATTACTACGATGAGTGATAAAAAGAAGGAAGATGTCATCAACAAACAACAATGGTATGCAAATTATGGAGCTCATGTATTCACGAAGGTCATTAACATACATAATAAATAAAAGGGGGCCCAAAATTGAACCCTGCGGTACCCCTGATGATAAAGGAACTATACCGGAAGAAATACCATCCATATCTACAAATTGAAATCTATTACTTAAGTAAGAGTATATAAGTTTAGAAGCAGATGGTGAAAATCCAAAAAGTTCACATAACTTCCTAATCATTATAGAATGGCTAATGGAGTTAAATGCTTTAGATAAGTCCAATGAAACTAATGATAAAAATTCTTTATTAATATTATTTCTAATAACTTCTGTCAAACTTAAAACCAAAGATGTAGTGTTATGTCCACGCCTAAATGCATATTGTGAGGGCGAAATTTTTCTATTAACAAAAGATAAAATCTGATCTTTAACAATATGCTCAGCGGCCTTAGAAACCGCAGGAAGAATCGAAATAGGTCTCAAATCGTCTAAACTATTAACAGTTCTACATTTGGGAATAGGAACAACTCGAGCAATTTTCCAGGCTGAAGGATAATGAGATGAAGTCAAAATGTTATTAATTAAGAACAGAAATATTGTAAAATATACGGGAAAATTAATTTTATAAACTTATTCTTATAGCATCGTTTCCAACACATTTAGATTTTATTCTAGACAGAGCCAACCAGAGATCATCATCAGCTATGCAGCTAAATAAAAAAGATCCACGAAAATCAGCAAAATTTTCGACATCAAAGTCATTGGAGTCAACATCATTGGAAGTATTAGCAAAGCGGTTATTCATATCATCAATATCTAATTCATACTGCAAATGGTTAGAATTAGAAAATCCCGAATTCTTTAAAATATTCCACATATCAGATGAGTCAATTCCGGAAAATAGCCTGGTGTAATATTTCTTCCTTTCTTTCCGAATAGTATTCTTAGCCTAATTACGATACCGGCAATAAATTCCCCAGTTCTCTCTAGAATTATTACGCCGAAATACAAAATATGCTAAGTCTCTCAAAGACGTTGCCAACAAAACGCTATTTGATTTCATCCAAACATCAATACTACTCGTACTAGGAACTTTTTTCCTAACAATAGGGACACACGTGTATAAATCTTCCATTAAAGAACTAAAGATAGTACATTGAAATTCAGTGCAAGATACTCTAAAAAAAGAATGAGTGTGAAAATTAGATAAACAAGAAAAAAAACCATCCCAATTAACGTTATGGAAATCACGATACTCAATGAATTTTGAAACAGGTTCCATATTAATAGCAAACGACGCAAAAATTAATGCATGATGAGATATAGTAGGACATTGAACCTGGTCAGAGAATTTAACCATGGAATTGTCAGTCAGAAGCCAGAAATTCAACAATGACGTAGAGTTATGAGCAACATCAAAGTGGGTTGCTTTGGAATTATGAAATATGGATAATCCACATATGAAAGCCAGTGACCTCATTAGACTAGATTTGTCAGTCTCAAACAAATTGCAGTTGAAATCACCTACAACTATTATATTTGAGTACCGTAAGAATAAATCAAAATGTTTGTCTTCGAAAGAAGCAATATCACGAGGCAAATATACAACACCAAAAAGTACTTCACTACCAACAATTTCTATGAATAATGACTCACACCCAGGTTCAGAAACTTTTAAAACCACCTTAAACTTAATGCTATCCGACAAAAAAATACCAACGCCACCACCTCGCGCAATTTCTCTATCATTTCTAACCAGAGTAAGTCCAGGAATACGACAGAACGTTTGGAAACATTTGGCTTTAACCATGTTTCAGAAAGTGCTATGATATCACATTTCCTACCGATAATATTCTTCAATTCATCAAATTTAGTAGATTTTTTCTTTGCTCATATACTCTGAAAATTAAAGTGAGCTATACTTAACTGATAACTGATAACTTAACTGAATAGAAGAGCTACTACTTACAACGGGACCAATATTGTCACTATTCATAATTATAAGAATTCAAAAGGGCGGGGAACCAAATTATAAAACTTATTTAAATGAAATACATAATTAAAATTTATTTTCATTTTACTCAACTGTCATAAGCAGTAATTGAGATCATAAGGCAATAATAATTACAAAATTAATAAGAAAAAGATAAATAAAATAAAAAAAGCTAAAAAAATAAATATTTATAAATGCTGTTAACAATACAAAATACCCCAAAAAGAGCAGTAGAAATTCAAAAGTTTACATTCGTTAAAGCAAATATAAATAGCAAAGACAGGAAGAGAGAAAACTAAACTAAGTCACCGACTTTATCAGCATATAAGGCAGCACATTCATCCATGTCATAAATAATCTCTTTTCCATCAGACATAGTGAGTTTAGATTTAACACGATCACCATTTATAAGCTTGAACTTATAAATTACATTGTTTTTCAACAACTTACGACAAAGCATATTAATTCTCGACGCAGCAGGAGAGTGGTGGTCATTCAAATATACTCGGCTACTTATGTCGCCACCAAGAACATCATTAACCTTCAAGGTTCTAGTTTTAAAATAACTTGCCATAATCTTGTCACGCACAAAAGTGTTGTTGAATTTTACTAAAATCCGTCTGCTATTACCCATATAACACACAAAATTTTATCATGATCAGTTAATGCCACAGCATAAAAGGAACCAATAGATTTCACAGTTTCAGCTAAATCTTTCAAACCCGAAGGCAATCCACTCAAAATAATATTCCCGCGGTTAAGACGGCGATGTAGTACATGATTTTCAAGTTCCAAAGATTTGATTTTGACTGAGGTGGAAGAGTCAATCTTGTTAATGAGTTTGTTGCAATTGGTAATGTCTAGTTTCATTTGTGTAAGACATGAAGAAACTTCATTCTTGAACTCAAAAAGTATTTCTGTCATAGAATTTTTAAAAACATCTCGTTCCTCATGGCTAGACTCGACAAATTTCTTAAAGCCAGACTTCAATTCAAGCATCTCATCTCGGAGTGAGCTGTGATAATCGGAGCTATTAAGGCAAGTTTCACATGTGAAGGGAAAAGAACGTTTATTTTTAACCAGATTTAGAAGTTCGTCTGATACACCAACACAATCGATGTGGTACGACAATTTACAAGAGCTACATGGGATACCCTCTCGAACCTTCGTAACGTAATTGTGGCACATTTCACATTTACTGGGCATATTGAATTAAAGAGGTAGAAATAAGCGACAGCAACAACAAAATACCAGTATCACAAAAAACACACAGCAACAGCAACATAATAAAAAATGGCAAATAATTTATATTCTGTATTCAGCTGTTGAAAGCCACAGCAATAACACCACCAAATTATACCAATAGTTCTAATGTCACAAACTGATTAATAATGTTTATTTAATGTTTTATTAATTATGTAAATAAACGAAAATTTATGAAATAAAAGAAAATTTTCATTGTTTGTAATTATTTATGTGTATAAAGAAATAAAAATGACAGCTGATAATAAATCACGTTCTACTCAGGCATAATGTTGCCTGCCTTTAAAGACATAATGAATTAAAATCTTAATTATTTACAATAATACTTAAACACCATGATTTGTTAGAATAAAAGTCTTCTTTTTTAAGAGTTCCAATAAAATAGTGTTCGCTAAGTTTAGTGTTATCTGTATCAACAATTTGTGTGTCTTATATTTCTATTCTTAAAACAAAATTTTGCAAAATGTCCAAATCGATTACATAACCTGCACTTAATGCTGAATGCTGGACACTTATACAATGCTTTTGACCACATCTACCACACATTTTCTTTGTTGTTGACCGATTATAACTAGAGTTACTTGACGAACGGTTCCTCGATCCAACCTTGAATAACTTTGATGAAAAAGCTTTACGGCCTTGCCTTTAAGCTTGCAAAACATTTTCGCTGGCATTATTTGAAGATATTTCTCCCATAATTGTTTCTGCATTTTGTTGGGCTATTATTACGGTCTTGGCTATTTGTATAGTTCTCTTCAAATTAAGTTCTGCTTCTTGCAAAATCCTTTGACGAATATGTGAAAGACTAGAGCACATGTTTGCTATAAAAATATCTCTGACTAATGATTCACGCAACTGCTCAAATTCACATCCAGTGCTTAAATTTTCCAAATCAGTTAAAAATTCATTAATGATCTCTTGTGGTTTTTGCTTCCTCGTAAAAAATGTATGGCAAGGTTTTTTTGGAGCTCAAAATAATTGTAAAATTTAACTTTTACCTCAGAGAGTGTTGTTTCATTTAATGCAATACCAAATGAATTGAAAATCTCAAGGCCTTTTGGTTCAATTGAATGTAACATAAGAACTATTTTACGTTTATCAGGCGCTTTATCCAAGTCAGTTGCCAATAGGTATATTTCGTATTGCTGCCACCATTTACGCCATTCCACATCATTGTGGTTAGTACTGTTTGCTGAAATGCCTAATTTATGCAATGATGAAGTAACGTTGCTGGTGGGTACCATAACCTTAGTTCTCTCTATTTCTTCATTCTTTTCATCTGATGGGGCCATTGCTTAAAGTTGTTTTGTTAATATTCACTTGACTTTATTTTTTAATGCAACTAATATTTTTCTTTAATTTTTGTTTTTAAATAGACACTTCTGACACCATGTTTTAAGTTATTAGAAAACCATCTTGACTTTTGACTGACTATTTTTATTTAGAGATGGTAAAATATATAACTATACATATTAGCTTAGAGGTGCCACCTTGACAATAGTAAAATACATAAAGTTAGTGATGTAACAACAGTACTCAAATGTGATCCATTGTGCGTAAAGTGAAACAAAATCCAACAGAAAGTGCCGTAAAAATATCAGAAAATATTTCAGAAAGCTCAGGTATTAGTGTTAGTGCCAGCATAATACGCAGAGCACTACATGCAAATGGACTGTACGGACGAGTTCCAAGAAAAAAAATTTATATATCGGTTATCAATCAACGTCGACGTCGAGAGTTTGCTAAAAAGTACGAAAATCGCATTAAAATGTTCTGGAATAGTGTGATTTTTAGCGACGAGAGCAAATTTAAAATTTTTGGTAAGAAAAAACCTGCTAAAGTTTGGAGAAACAAAAATTCTGAATTTGCTCAGCAAAATGTAATGTCCACAGTAAAGCATGGTGGTGGTTCTGTCATGGTGTGGGGATGTATGGCAGCCAATGGTGTAGGAAATTTGGTTTTCATAGAAAACACTATGAATAAAACAGATTACCTCAACATTTTAAAAGATAACTTGGCACAGAGCGGTGAAAAATTGGGCTTGAATCGCACTTGGGGCTACGATCCCAAGCACACTGCCAAAATAGTAAAGGAATGGCTGCTTTACCATACACCAAAACAGTTGGATCATGCCCCCAGTCACCCGATCTTAACCGAATCGAACATTTGTGGGAGCATTTGGACCGCTAAATAAGAAAAAGGCAAATTACCAGCAAAGGTTCCTTCAAAGCGGTGATAATGAAGGAATGGCACAAAATTTCCACCGAAGTAACTAGAAAGCTAGTGGAATCGCTGCCTAGAAGACTGCAAGCTGTAATAAAATTAAATGGCAATCAAACTAAATTTGAATTTTTTTTAATTAACAGTAGTATTTTAAAATAGAGATAATGTACAATTACTTTTGACGCTAAAAAAATGAAGTTCTTTTTGTTTTCGTTGTATATATTTTGTTGTTGTTGTAGTTCTATTATTATTTCTTAATAAAATGGAAAAGAAAGAAATATATTAAATAAAAAATATAAAGTGCTTTATTAAATTACAAAAAAAAAATAATAATAAAAGTCTTAAACAAGGTACATTCATTTTACTAGGTAGTGTCGTCCGCCCAGCCGGTTTGTAGTTGGACATGTCAAAAGTTGTTTATATTTTACATTTTTTGTTTACGAATTTCAAAAAACACTACCAACTAGCATATGCAGAACAAAGAGAGCGTTTGTTTTTAGAGCAATTATCTTTTAATTTGTCTTTCTATTTTTGACATTTCCACTCACAAAGCAACAATAAAATGCCATGTTGTTTTTACAAATGTTGTATTTGTTGTAGAGCCGCTATTACCTAGTAAAATAAATGTACCTTGGTCTTAAACATGAAAGTCATAGGTGTACAGTTTTTTTTTGACGTTCAAAGTATATTTACTGGAATTATATGAAATAATGGTTGGGATTCATCATAGCTGTTACTATGCGCATTTACTACAGAGTTTTGTTGATTAGAAAAATTTATGTGGCTATTTTGCTCAGCGCTCTTTTTGTTGTGCAGCAAAGGGTTATGTTTATACTTACAAGAGTCAATACCACATTCTTTGTTAGAGTCGCATTTGCGTCTGTGTCTCCCCAAGCATTGGCGACATAAGTTTTTGGCTTTCACACATTCCCACTTACGATTGAGCGACATATTTTTGAACACATCACATTGGACTACTTAATGGTTACCATTATTGCATACGAAACATGAGGCTTTCACTATATTGTTACTCTCATGAGGCTCTTTACGGTTGTGTGTATTTAGTGATGCACCAGTTTTTCTAAACAAAGGGGTAACGCTACTTGCTGCTTCTACCATATTGTACAGCCAATCGCCAAAAACCTTACCACTAGGAAGGCTACTGGCCTTGGGAAACATCGCCCAGCTTAATTTATGGTTGTAAGGAAGCTTATCCACCAACTCTTTGACTAATAGCGGACTATATAAATGAATTTCCATCTGACACCCTTTCGTTGTGGCGCATATATTGCAGACGCACAATGCAAATTCGATTAAAGTCTCCAATTTGTCTTTAATTGGCGGAAAGCTTCTAGCTTTAAAAATTGCACGCTCTAAGATATTTTCTGGACTTCCAAAACACATACGAAGTGTGCGTATAATTTATTTTTTAACAATTTCACGAGCCTTACCTTTAAGTGATCACTGCAGCCCAATCAAATTTTCAGCATCTGTGTAGCCTGCTAAAGATGCGCTGTTTCCAAAACTACTTATAAAAAGTGGCCATTCATCGGGATCGCCGTTAAAGGTTGGAAGTTGTTTTGGAAAAAATTGTCTTGCAGCTAATTGTGCTGGAGTAGGCCAAATGTTTACTGCAGTTGCCTGTCTGTCAATGATTCACCAGCTAGCGATAATATTTTGTATTTTTCATGTAAGTAATGCCGCTTTACCTGCATTTCTTCTTCGAGCTGTTTTAGCTCTACGTTTCTTTGCCTAGCAATATCATCAAGATTTCTGTTTTGTGGCGGATGCATTATTTGGCCTTAAAGATTTGAAGAAATTGTGGGTTGAAATACTTTGGCACAAAATTGGTACGGAGGCTGGAATTAACGGGTGATAAGCATTTTGCCATGAAGATGGTGGTAAGTTTGACATTATGGGAGCAGAATAAATCACAGATAGCTGTGTCATTGATAAAGAAACAGATTGTGGTGGTGCTATATCTGCACTTGATGACGGCATCGAAACATAAGCTTGTTGATTTGCTACTTGCTTTTCAGTTGACGATCGTTGTACATTAACATTGGTGCTGGTTGGTGTGGACGTATGAGTTACATGACCGACAAGCGTAAGGGACGATGCAGTTTTACAGTATTCACAACTCCACTTACGTTGGCCACGTTGCTGTCCACTCCAACAAACCCAAAGTGGTACCATTGGTCACATACGTCGCATTGTACCATCTCATCTGTATCCCTTTCAGGACACTTTTTTCAATTTTTTCCAGCCATTTGTTTTTTCTTCCGTTGGAGTTATATTTTAAATTAAATCACTCAAAAAATAATTTTAAAGAAATGTTACAGACAAAACTCAACAAGTTTTAATAGCGCCTCACTATTAGTTAATTTTCAAAATAAATCAATTTTTTTGATGTGTTGAGTTAAATTTTGTTTATTATTGTTTTTAAAGCTACGGGTGTATTTTCTTGTTGCCTTTGCTCGTGTTTCTAAATAAAGGGAACGAAAAGGACAGTTTATATCATTGGCAGAGTAGTACGCTCTTTATCATGTTTTTTACAATTGAAACATGAAAATACGATAGGCTTTTTATCTTGTTTTTGAAAAGGGCAATCATTGATGTGGTGATTATTGGTGCATAACATACATGCTGGAAGACGATTACAGTGTTCACCACCAAGTCCGTACATAAGACAATTCCAGCATTGTGTTGAGTTATCGTTTTTCTTGGCTTATATTTTTTCCATGAAACAATTATATTACAAGTTGCAGAAACATTACTTAATAATTTTGGGTTAAAGTTACTCCTTAAAAATTGAACTTTATGTACGGCATTGTTAACTGAACTATATTTCGTATTAATATCTGTAATTAATGAGGGTGTTAAGTTATAACCTTGAAGATCTTGTCTAATATCATGAATACTAATTCTCGGAAGTCCGTAAAGAATAACCGTATAGAGGCGATTAACTTTTGAGTTGAATGTGTGAAATTTAATTTTTTTATTTTTGGAAAGACTTATTTTCCAATTAACGTTCGTTCAAAAATGAACTCCTTACCCAATAATTCTTGAAGATCTTTGAACTTTTTTTCCATCATTTATTATTAATACTGGGTAAAATTTCATGTCATTATGGACACTTAGACAATAAAGCGATTTTGAGATGCTGAAGTAAGCATACCTATTGAGATGGTTTGACACTTTTTTTATCTCTTCATGTTTATCTCTTTTAAGTATAAATTGTTGGTCTTAGACCCCAGGGGCCTTGTTGAGTTATATCCCTACAGTTTTTGAACAAATTGCTTTTCACGCGAATTTAACAGGAATACTTATAAATACAATTAAAAAATATACGTATGTTTTTATTATAAAATTTTCAGTTTTGAAATTTAAATCTAATTTTTATTTTATATTTATGATCTATACACGTTTGCCTTCTATGAAATTCAATAGTCAATCGATATAATCTTCAATTTTTTCCAATATACTTAAAATTTTGCTCGCTAACTAGGGTTAACAATTCAAAAAACCTTGCTCAAAATTGTACACAAAATTCTGAAAATTCGGGCCAGAGTATCAAAAAATTTTATTTAACTTACAACTTGATCATTACAATATAAACATGCAGATTACAGCACCAATTTGTAGGTATTAACTATCCATGCATAATTTAAAAAAATCAGATAAAAATTTAAGAAACGCCAGGCATTAGGAAAATTTGCAGGTGCGAGGTACCCAACTTTTATTTGTACTGCCATCCCTGAAAAGGATGGCACCCAGCTTTAAAGCTTAAACTTGGCTTGACTATGTAAACTTTTGAATCAATCTGATTAGTCCTTTACAAAGAGCTGAGTTATTTCCAAAATATTTTGATTTTGCCATACTACGTAGTGGTAGATTTTTTCAATATATTATTTTTTTTGTAGCTTACATGATTTTTCGTAACTAAATGCGGTTAAGTTATGAATTAAAGAATTGTCAACAGAAGAAGATATGAAAAAGTACAAGTAAAAATAGATTTGCTAGCATTAAATCATTACGTTTATTCAAATATAAAACGCCTAATTTATTTAGCACTTCTTATTGCAGATAGTCACATACAACGTTTGGAGCTTTAATTAAATTACACCATTTATTTTGACGATTATCCACTTATTCGTGTTTATTACACAAAAATACACAATGGCAACAAATCTTAACTAGAGGAGGAAATAAGCTTTTCGTCTACTCCATTTAATTACACCCTGTTTCAGTACAGTGCGTTAAACTAGGCAACATCGAATTTGGAATTTTTTTCAGAGCTTATAACTTTATCAACAGTTAACCGATTTCAAGAATTTTTTATTTCTAGTAATCTACATACATAGATTAAGGAAAAGCGCGCTTAAAATTTACACGGTATTTTTTATACTTTAAGAAAAATTCGAATAAAAATAAAAAAATTTTACCTTTGCATTTTTGGTTTTTCACCCATAGTTGTTTTAAATATAAGATAGAAAAATTTTAAAAATACATTTAGAAAGCTAATACTATAAAAAATAACTTATAAACTTTTTTTTCTTTGACTTCATTAGGTTAATGGTCATAATTGTTAAGTTTGAACATTTTTAAAAAGTAAAAAGATGTGAAACTTTGGTCAAAAATTACTTTCAGTTTTTTAAGTAGATTTTTAACGTTTCTTAGTAAATTCCTTAGTTTTTAACTTTTCCTTCAAGATAAAGCCTTGGGTTATCCATATAACGTATTTTTTTGCACAGCACATAAATGGGATCTGGAGCGACGATGAATATAAATTATATTTTTTGGGAAGAAAAGGTTTTATCTACACAAAAAAATATTTTTTTTTTTTTTTGCCTAAATTTTAACTCACTTTAGTTACGCGCATATCGGTCTTTAATGCGATAAAAACCTGATTTATTATTTTTTATATGCTCAAGGTAAAATTTTATTCGCGAAACTTTAGCATTATTTTTTACATTTTTTCTTTATTTGAAAAACTAGTGCAAAAGTACAACTAAATAGTAGAAATAATTAATTACCCATCCAATGATATACAATCTGTTCAGCTTGTTTTATTAATAAGGCTGTAAATGATGCACGTAATTATGGTACTTAGCGCAAAAAATCTCTTGTTTTATTGTGTCTTTCTAATACATAAGTGCTTCAACTTTTTATTACTTTCTTCTTTGAACTCAGCAATCTTGTTGTAGGAGGTGACTCATGTGTGCACACGTTTCTTATCCTGGTGGTTCTTTAATTAATGATGCCCTACATATCGTAAGTTTTATTAAAATTTACTCGAAATGTATTGGACAACATAAAAATTTTAGGCCTGGTGTAGTATTAATTCACATGTTCTTTACGACATTTGATTTGTCGATGTTACTTTATTTTATAATCTTAACTGCAGTAACAAGGGACTGCAGAGAAATCAGTATCGTTTTTAGAATCTTGCTTATGTACTGAAAATGCAGATAATTCATCACATCCCTACTTATATATCAATGCCAACTCGCAATTATTGCATATATCTAAATCTTACTTGTTAAAATTTGCAATAACTCTTGATGCTGTATTTTGACACAGGAATAGGTAACATTTTAAACTTTTTTAAATGATTGTGTGCTATGTGGTAGGCTTCCCCACCTTTTTTCCTTAAGCGCCTTCCTCAGTATTTGTATTTCTTCAGTATTTGTATTTCTTGACAAACCTAAATTCAGCAAGGGTGCCTATGATTCTTCCCTGTAAAATGTGCATCCGATTTGTACTTGGGCATGGATTTCCATACATAAATTCAGATATTGAGTTGTTGCTCTCGCATATCTTTTCTCGTATATATTAATTTTTTTTTTGCTTTCAATAACACTTACGAAAAAAACACAATTATAAATTAACAACCTTACATTTTAGTGACTTTTAGCGATCGTCAATTAACATCACTGAGATTTGTCCCCATCAGCTTACAAATTGTATTATATCATGTGTCCATGGCACCCGCTTCCCTCTCTATTCTTGCTTCACGCTCCGATCATAAGCGAATCAATTTGCTTCGCCATACAAAATTTTGAGAGCAAAGCTGGTAGATTTTTATTGAATCACTTGCGAAACATGGAAAATTTCTGTTGTCTCTAATTTTGATCGCTAATTTATCTGAACTAGCTGTATAAAATATAAACAAAAAGAGAAAAACAATATTAAAAATGGTATGTGGATATGTGTAATGTAAAAAAATTAATTTCATCAAAATTTTAACTGTAGTAAATTATAAACAAACAAAATTGAAACGAAAAACAAAATTTTTTAACAAATTGCTTCAGGTTTTGTGCAGGGGCTAAAAACCATATAAAAATATTAAATCAGGTTTTTATTGTATTAAAGACTAATATGTATGTTACTAAAATCAGTAAAAATGTTACTATAATATTTTTATTGCCCCCCAGACCTAATTTATGTTCAGAATGACTAAAAAATTTGGCCATTTACTGAAAATCAATCGTTCTAGGATATAATGAAAATCCGCGTGCAAAACATTTAGATTTTGGTAAAAAAAAATTGCCCGTATGTAAAAAATGCTAACTGTAAGGTGCTTCATCACAATTCCATAAAAATATATTAAAAATTTTATGAATTTACTAAAGAAAAACTTTAAAAACCTACTTAAGAAACAGAAAGTTTTTTTCCTTAAAATTTCATTCATTTCTCTTTATAGAATTTCAAATTATAAAAGTTATTACCATTAATATCCCGTTCAGGCTGCCACGAAATTAATTCCTTTCGTGATTTCGGCAGAAAACAACTTGAAATTACGTGATTTCGCAAACATTTTACCATTGCCCAAATTATCTTATTTTACTTAATTTCAACGAAATTAACGTAAAATTACGATAGACAACGCTGTTTTTGTGTAAAATACTACTTTGTGTGCAACCATGAACATATTTTCAACCTTAAAAGTTCGTTTCTTTCGAATAAAATTTTAAATATCAAACGGAGTGATTTTCTAATTTATTTCAATTTATTAAAAGTTAAAAACTTTACAATGGCAAAGTAAGTGTACAAATTATTTAAAAAATTAGTACGTAAATTGTTTTTCCAGAAGAAATTATAAAAAACGTTCAAACTGGACTGATGCCTCTGAAAGCATTCTTGTACAATTATGGGGAGATAGCATCGATAGATTGCGAGGCAACCGTAAAAACTCACATATATTTGAAGAAATGTCCGCTAGTATGAAGGATTTTGGTCACGCTTTTACTTCAAAAGAAATCAGTATCAAAATACACAACTTTACCAGTAAATACAGGTATTTTAAAATTTATTTGATACGTTCTTTATCTTTAACAATAAAATAAAATTTAGGATGGAAAAGAAAATAATTGGTCCTTCGGGAGGTAGTCCGTCTACATGGTCACTTTTTAATAGGGTTCACGCCATAATTGGTCAGCACAAATCTAACAAGGTTAAAGAGCTTATGTAAGATAATTTAGGTAAGTATTGGTAATTGCATCAACATCTTAGGAAATTCTGCCTACGAAAAAATAAAATCGTAAAAGAAAGAAAAGATTTCTTCATCAAGAAATATTACGAGAAATTAAAGAAAGCAAGGAACTTATGAAGCAGGACATGGAAGAGAGAAGTGCACTTAATGCAAAAATCCTTAAATTGCATAAGGAACTGGTACAGCTAGAAAGAGAAAAAATTGAAATAATGAAAAAAATGATCGGATGAAATCGGAAATAAAATTAATCTTAAGTTTGTTTTATGAATTTTTTTTATTAATTTGCAAAGACTGAACTTGTTTTATTTACGTTATTAATACTTATCTATGTACATATATACGTATGTTTATAGTATCAACAAGTAATCTTCATTTAATAAAAAACTATATGTATATGGTATTAGCCTAAAATTACTTAAAATGTTTTTTATTTAAGTCATTATCATAGCTCTCGTTGTCTGCAGGCGTATGTCTTGCGTTTTCAAAATTTTTTTTGTGCTTCCAACCACTGATCGTTAACTGTACCATTTTCTTTTATTAAGAAATTGTGTAGGATACAAAACGCTTTTATAATTTTGTTGGCATTTTGTATGTTTTTATCAATGCCTTTACCAATTCTCCTGAAGCTGGATTTTAGATTACCAAAAGCATTCTCTACAACTCTTCGACATTTTGAGAGTTTATAATTGAAGTTTTTTTTCGCTTTCTGATGCTGAAGTGTTAAAGTATAAGGCTTCATTAATAATTCAGATAGTCTAAATGTTGAATCTTCAATTAAAAATGGGCAAATATTTTGTCCATTTATTTGCTTTAAATGTGGTCTTAAAACGCCTTCAGACAATTTTCGTTTTAAAAAAGACTTTTCGAAAACTGAGGAGTCATTACGGTGGCCTGGGCTGCCAACATAAATAAAAATAAATTTGTACCTGAAAAACATCTATTTTTTATGTAAATAATCAACGAAGTTATAACACTAATTTTACCTGGAATCTACAACTGCCAGTAAGACAGTAGAATACCACCCTTTATAATTGTAGTAGGCACATGCTTCCTCTTTGGGAGGGTGAACTTCTATATGGCAACCATCTGCGCATAAATTTAATTGTGAACATATTCTAATCTTCAAATTAACTACTCATATGTACTTATTTGTGGGTAATACCTATTGCACCAAAGCATTGTGGAATTCCCAACTTTTCCGTAAATATACCTGCTGATCATTAAGTTGGTAAACATATTTGATGTCATATACTTTGAGTGCATCCCTCGCCAAACTACATTACAAAAGTCATTTAAAATATAACATACCGTTAATATTCCTACACCAAACAGTTGGCTGATGGTTAAATTCTCGGACGACAATTTAAGTGCAAATAAAGCAATTGCAATACGTTTTGGCAAAGGTATGCTTTTTTGGAAGTTACTATCTTCCTTTGCGAAGTCTCTCAACTCTTCACAAAGGCGCCTGAACGGTTTCCGCGTCATTCTGAAAGTCTCCTTAAACATTTCTTCAGTAAAAATAGGAACGTCTTTTTCCCAAAAGGAGCTTTTCCTAGGCTGATGGAAATAAGAATACACGTATGTATATACATTTATATGTACAAAAATATATGTACATATATTAACATTTATGGTGGATTATAAAAATTGCAAGAACTTACATATGTAAAAAAAAGTTCTTCCGCTTTGAAGCGCCAGAAACAAAGGAAACTAATTTAGTACCGCAGAGTGGATTCTCTTAATTCTGGCGTCTTTATCCAATTTCAGCCGCTGTAGAATTAATTTATTTTTTGATATTTTATTATTTATAGCTTCCAATTTGAATTATAACTTCCTAAACGCCAGTTGCAATGCATAATTTAAAAAAATGCGTATGCAATGCTAAACATGTCTTAAGCGCAACCTTGCGTTGCAGAGACATTTTTTGCATTTTATCGGCATTTAGAAACGTCGGTATGCAACTCATACCTAAAACAAATGTCAACAAACAAAAAATTATTTATCCATTTTGTTGGGAAGTGCTGAGGAATTATCTCAGGCCAAATCCTCCAAAAATATTGATTTGCTCAAGAAACTCATTAAAAAAAGGAGAAAAAACTTTTGTTAAAGACAATAAAAGTCCCGAGAAGAAAAGTGATCAAAAATAAAAATTTTGAGGAATGCATTGAATTAATTGATAATGACATTTTTTATTCACATTTTCGTATGCAAAGAAGCACCTTTAATGTAAGTACAAACGTATAGTGAATACATAAACATAAATAATATTTTGCGCTGATGGGTCCACTTTTTGTCTCTGCAATATAAAGTGTTTAATTATTTCAATAAAATCTCTCAATTATAAATAAGTTATTAAAAATAAACAAGAAAATACTTACTCAGCAATTGCAGCTCAAATGTTTGCATACAAAATAAAACTGATGCGCGATTTTGATACCTAATATTCATTAAAATGAGTTGCCAAACGATAAGGAACATTGGACTTTGCCAGAAAGTTTGCGTATGCGTTTACGAATTGAATGCATTATAAATATGCATTGCAGCTTTCGTTTAGGAAGTCGGCCTAACTGTTTTTTCTTTTTTTCCATTTTGTACAAAATTGCTATACAACAGAATAAATTTATACAATATAAATAAAAAGGAACAGCTGTTTTTTGAAATTAACTGAACTGCCAAATAACTCAGTACAAGTACTTTAAATTTCTTTCGCAATTTCAACTTGAAATTATTTAGATTCGTGGCAGCCTGAACTGGCATAACCTGCTAAAGTCAAAGAAAAAAATTTTTACAAGTTACATTTTATAGTATTAGCTTTTTAAATCTGTTTTTGTTCAAATAGTTCCATCATGTATATATAAAAAACTACATGTGAAACACCAATAAATGTCAAGGTAAAAACTTTGTATTTTAAATTTAAAAGTCGAATATCTCTAAGAAATTCTAAGAACGTCTTTTCTATGTTGATTATTAGCAATTCAAAATTTCTAAATAGGTTTACTTTGGATAAAGTTATAAGTTCTTATACATTTTTCATGTTCGAGGTTGCCTACTTTGGCGCGCTGTGATACTACCCTGTACTTAAACAGGAGGTATCAAAATGTAGAAGAAAAATTTATGTTCTCCTCTATACACCGTAGCTTGTTTCGCAAAAGGCTGGTAAATAGTTTAGATGTTAAAGACTTAACGTAAATAAAATATTCTGAAGGTTTAAATATCAAAAACGTAATATTGTTCTTGGTACCGTGCTTTATTTTTGGTTTAGATGAAACTGGTTCAGTGAGTAATTAACGCCTGCAAGGTACGTAAGTTAACCCAAATATTCTCACTGAGACTTTTACTGGCCTTGAATTTAAATATGATGCTTTTTGATTTAAGCCGCCTGGCCTATGCAAATTAAAATTATAAAATATAAATCTGTGCTACTCTTTTGTCGCTGCGTTTGACTTTTTATTGTAAACTTTAACACTGCAGCAACTTCTTTATATTACAAAGGGTGGGAAAAATACCCGTTAATATAATTTTCTAGTACCGAAGAAAGTTTAAATTATATAAGCAAAAAGTAACACAAGCTTTTTAGGCAAAATCCTCAAAAAATTTATATTTTTTGCATTTTACCAATTCAGAGGCTCATTTATTATAAATTTTATTAAGAACCAGCAAAGCCCACGACTTCGTCCGCGTATTATTTCAAATTTTCTTAAAATATTTTTTAAACAATTAGTGTAGAGTTCTGTAAACAGTGTTTAAAATTTTACATCTACAAAAATAAAATGTGCTAACAGCTGTTCTAGTATCATTATCAAAAATTGGGTGCTTTCATATTTCAACCTGTACGTTTTCTACGAAATGACTTATTTTTATTAAAATAAAATATATTTGAACCAAGGTTCAACGGAGCTCTTGACAAAATTTTATTCAAATCCATTTATCACTTTTTACGTAATGCGAACACAGACGAAAATTCTAAAAATAGGTGTTTTGTCCTTATCGACTGCTATATATACAAAAATCAACATTTAAAAAAAAAATTCATATACAGAAATAACCCTGTTACTGTTTTTTTATGTGTATAGATATAACAAATGTCTTAGAGTAATATTTAGATCATTTCAAAGTACACCATGTTAAGTTAAATTCGGCAATAATTAAAAAAATTGTAAGCCAATTTTCTCCAAAACTAAAAGAGTTAACCTACAGTTCATAAGATACCGGATTATGTAAAAAAATCGCTTTTAAACGCCTAATCTCTAAAAGTTGTAATTGTCTCTGATATGTAACTATCAGTTCCAAGCCCTTATTATATTATTATGATATTGCAGGAATTGTGTGAAAATTACCCCAAAATAACTTGTACCATGACGTGAAAATCGCAATAGTACATAACGGTTATACATTTTAACATTTTTTAGGAGAAGAAATCATGTAAATGATGCCCATGTATAGGGAAGACAAAAAAAAAAAAAAAACTAGAGAAGACGATATGATTTTCAATCAATAATTTTAGTTCTGAGGCTTTAAAATTTTTGTTATGAGTTAAATATTAAGTAAAAATAATAATAAAAAAATTTTAGAACAGATGCTCATTACAGAATTCGAAATTGAATGAAATTCCAATACAATCTAAATGATAATTGATTTCGCTATCGAATAACGTAACTTGGACCCAGCAGAAGATTTTCGTATATACTTTTACTTCAACAAATGATAAGAGTTGTAATTTTTACGACTGATATAATTTTAAAAGCAATTACTACTTCTCGTATGTATGGTATTAGCAAACGTCTAGACCGGGGCTTGCGATTTCCCGGAGTTTTTTATTTTCCGGTAAACGAGGAAAAAATTATCGAAAAAAGCAATTCTTAAAGAAAACAATTTTATTTGATGAAGTAATATTAAGAAATTCATGGTTTTATTAAAATATAAACAAGCAATAAAAATAATGTAATAACATTTTATATAACTTAAAAACAATTCAGCTGACACAACATACATATGTACTACATAACGAGAGGTAACATAAAAATACTGAAAAAGTTTTATATGAAATGTTTTTTTTTTAAAGATGTGATTTTAGAATTGTTAGTGCGTTTAACAATTCACTAGAAATTATGTTTCTAGTTTTAGTTGCAACATTTTCAGCAATCGAAACAACAATTTCACTTTCTACTGAGGTAAGTTTTTTTTGTCAACAATGCTTTAAAAAGATTGTTCAAGTTCGCTGTTTGAACAAGTTAGTAAGCTTTTGTTTTGTATCTTATGTAGTAGAATTATCACGAAACGAGATACTTGAAAATTTTAAAATGTCACAATAAAAATAGTTGAAAAACAATCAGTGTAATTTTTTGAAAGTGTTATGATTTTAAACTTTCCGTTTCCCGCAATTTTAGCCAAAATTTCCTGGAAATTGTAAATTAAAAAAAAAATTTTTGCCGGTTAGCAATATTAAATTTCTTTGTCTGGCTAATAGAAGGTGTTGCATTAAGTGTGATTATTTCGTTAAAATTTTGTTTGTGTTTTCTTTAGAGGTATTTTTGGTATTAAAAAAATAAGCAAACTCTTGTCATACTCTAGAAAAGAATGTTATATTTAAAATTATGTGTTGGTGCTGTCATTAAAAGGTTTATCTCAGCCTTGAAAAATTTTAAATTTTCATTGATCTCTCCAAGCCAAAAAAAAATGTTATGACTGAGCTTTCTCAGTTTTTGAATTATTCGTCAATCGTGCATACATACATACAAGGTATATTTATTTTACTAGGTAATAGCGGCTCTACAACAAATGCAACATTTGTAAAAACAACATGGCATTTTATTGTTGCTTTGTGATTGAAAATGTCAAAAATAGAAGGAGAAAATAAAAGATAATTGCTCTAAAAACAAACGCTCTCTTTGTTCTGCATATGCTTGCTGTTAGTGTTTATTGAAATTCGTAAACAAAAGTAGTAAAATATAAACAACTTTTGACATGTCCGACTACAAACAAACTGGGCGGACGACACTACCTAGTAAAATAAATGTACCTTGCATATGTATGTGTAGAAAAAAAAAATAAAAATTTTTGATTTATAAAAAATTTCTATTGTCAGAGTAATATTTTTTTTACCAAAATACTAATGTATACGCATTTAATGCAATTAAAGTTTAAGGCAATTAAATTATCTATTAATTATAAACACATCTTCTTATTTTCTTCAAATGTGAAAAATCACTTAAAAAATAATACCCGCGACTATTTGCAACCAAGAATTTACTGTAATTATATTGGACTGAAGAATTGATATTTGATCTGCTATAAATTACAGATTGAAATTAAGCTTCATTATTCCACGGTTTCGGCAGAGAATTTTTCAATCACACTGGTTGAGTTGAATAAATTTAATAAATAGTGTCTTATATGGCTACCCTAACAGAGAATCGAATTAATTAATAATTTAAATTCTATTTTAAATTTTAAATAAATAAAATATCTAAGGATGATGCATCGTGGACTGACAATTCAAAATTTATCTTCAGATGGTAAGATTGAGAAACCAGTTTAATATATTTAGAAATTCCGGCGAAAAGAAAAATATAAAACACAAAACTGTAAGATATGGTCTTGTGAACCCAGAATGTCGTGCAACCTACATATGTCCTAAAAATTGTTGCATGTGGTTTGTCTGGTAAACATATTTTTATTATTACGAAACCCCCTAGTGATCTTAAAATAAGACAAGAAGTCTTAAAGACGTGTTTTATACACAAGACCAAACATTTATAACCAGGCAAGGACAAGTCGATATTCATATAGATATTTAATTTCGAGGAGTCGAATGTAATAAAAATTTATATATTCTTTTTTAATAAAATTTTTACATTAATATTAATATCTAAATCATAATGAGCTTCTTATTACATACATATAATAATTTTGGTTATTCCATAAAAAATTTAAATTTTATATTTTATAGTACTGTAACAATAACTTACATACATATATACATACTGTTCTTTAATTTATTATAAAAATACATATGTCGTCTGAAATCAGCCTTATAGAGATAACAGAAACATTTACACTAAAAGGTTTATTCATACGCTACAGCTAGTAAGGTGCCAACTCTTAAGTAATCTTGGCCCACACGAAAGAAAGCTGGGCAGATGGATTTATATCCATTCAAATGCTTATTTGTCATTCGTTTACTGGAATTTTAATAAAAACACTTGTCTCTGTCTCAATTTAACTTAAATCATTTTTTTATTTTGCCATTATAATTGCTCGAAGGTATAAAATTATTTTATTACGAGTAACAAATTTTTAAACAGTTCAAAAACATACAATATGTCGGACCCCAACAGTCTGGTTAAAAAAATAAGAAGAGTTACTTACAACAAATTCAGAGAATAAGTATATTAATAAATATATTAAAAAGTTTTATATACATATTTAACAATACTAATAAAATTAATATACTTTTAAATCAGGCTCCTTCCTGTAAATATCAATAATGTTATAAAATATATAGAAGAGCTTAAAGAAATCACAGCAACAGCAGCTGAATGTCATTCAAGGTAGAAAACAATTTTGCCGACACTATTAGATTGCTAGATATTAACATTTGTTTTTAAACATTTTCCAATGCAAAAGTTCAACTTAAAATTATAATTGAATCACAGGCAGACAACAAAGTAGTTCTAGTAAACTTTTCCGACAGCACTATGACGAGCTTCCAATTCACAAGAAATTTCCAATAACAACGAAACAAAAATGAATTCAGCTAAATGCAGAAATTAGTGCAGCCAATAAAAATCAATACGTGAGTATTATTGTGTAACAATTATTTTATTTCGATATACAAACATACATATTAGGACGGGTCAATTTAAAAATCTTTCAACGTTAAAAGAAAATAGTATTCTAGGGTTCGAATGGGGAACCCCACCCCCTACCGGCTGAAATTCCAGGACATCAGAATTCGTTTTAGAGGTATAGTTCCTTCGGCAAAGTTTCTTATTTTGATCCTTAAATACGATTTATTTTCCTCCATACAAATCGACCCGGCCTAATACGTACATATACATACATTATTCTATTTTAACAAAGGTTAAAGCAATGGTTTCTCTGCTGGACACTGGAGGTGTATTAAAAAACTTTAAGTAAATCATTGATGACCATGTAACTATGGGCTTTAATGTCGATGGTGTACATGGAAAGAATAGCTTAAAAGACCTTAGAAATTTTTATAATAGTCTGCTTTGTAAAGGTTTAAATAATATTTTGCACATAATTCGTTTTTTTATGTACATAAATTCAAATTTAACATTTTAGAAGCTGTTTTATCACTGACAGATTACAAGAGATCCGCTTAGGAACAAATAAGGAAAGCAATGCAGATGGAAAAAAACGCCAATTACAGAATAGAAGTATTACGATAACATTAAATACTGTTTCGAACCACTTAACTTTTCAAAAATTTCACTTATTTTTTTGTTTTTTAATTACCGTCATAACTAGATTTTACACTAACTATCTATCTCTATAAAAAGTGGTAGTGACCTAGCGGACTATTTAACGCCAAATAAATTACCAGCCCAATTTCAATAGTTATTTATTTGGCTAAAAAATACCATTGAGTTTATATGGCAGCTTTGACTAGCGAAATAACCTGAGAAAGTTAATGCAAAAGGTAGACAATAGTACCCCTCCTATGACAACTCCATGTTAAATTTACCCGTCAAAGACGTGGGAAGTAGATTGGACGGTAACTAGTGCTGGGTATTAATGTCTAGAAAAATAACTAGACAAGCGGACACTATCTGCACAAACATGTGTGTGGATGAATGAAAGTATGTACATACATATCAGAGATGTAAACGAATGATTTTTATAAATTATTCCTGCGAATCTTTCCCGCATTATATGGTGATATATTAATGCATTTATTCAACACAAAAACTAATTGAATTAAAATTTCTGATTGCCATTCACTTGCAACACGAACTTAATCAATAAGAATTTTAAATCCATAACGAAGATACCTCTTTATCAACAAAATCGAATTAGAATTTGAATGGATTTATTATAAACTAAAATGTCGTGAATGAATTTCACTCACCACCTAATTTAATAACCTAGAGATTGCAGGCAATTATTGGGAGGAACAAAATATTGAAGGTATTCGTTTTATTTACAATAATTCTTTTTTAGTTGAAATTTTCACAATATATGGGACTACATCGGCTGTGATAAACGATGTTTTATCTTTCAAACTATAAAAGATATTAACTTGATTTTAGCGATTAAAGTGTTACATCTTGAACTATAAAAGATAATAACTTTAAATCTACACACTGTATTTTACTACATCGGCTATGCTAAACGAGCTTGAAAAGTTAAAGGGTGTTACAAAAATGACGTGATTTTGATCTACTTAACTGTACGAATAGCAACTTGCAATTTTCCTAACATCTTAGTGTAGCGCCTTTAAAAATAAGTTTAAGAAACAATATTTAAAATTACAGTGTATGAGAATAGCAGTTAAAAAATGCGTCAATTTGTTTCGACAATTATTAAAAGGTCACATAATACGTATTTTAAGTGGAAAATTACTAACTAATCAATTTAACTGAATATTTCTTTTACAAATTAGTCTTATTGAATATATTCGATGATAGTTTTTTTAAAAAAAATTTTTTAAGACAATTTTTTTTAAGCTATTATCCACGTTTCTGTAGCAAATAACTAATTTGGTATGACCCATGTATTTTTTTAATTCTAGCACCAAATTTAAGGGTGGGTACTTTATTGAACTCAAAATTGCATATTTCCTCAAAACTGTTACAAAGTTTATGTCATTAAAAATATGAACATTTTGGCGAAGGTATAAAATATTTTTAGTTGTATTTAACAATTAAAAACAAGATTTTTTATATACCCATAAATATTGTAACACACTTTAATTATTGTGTGTAAAATTAATGCCTGAAATCATTTTTCTCCCAATAATTGCATTCAAGTTTTAATTCACTTAATTAGGCGACGAGTGAATGCATTCACAGAGTTTATCTTTAATGTAAGTCCACTCAGATTCTAATTAATTTTTGCTGATGAAGTGAATGCATTCACACAAATTTTCTTCATAATAAAATCATTCAAATCAAAATTCATTTACTTTCTGTGGCCGAGTGAATGGCATTCAAAAATTTAAATTCATTGTGAGTGTGTTTAAATCTTAATTCAATTCATTTTTTTACCGACTTCAAGAACAACTTCAATTCGTTATCAATACGAGTGAGTGTTGCTTTTTTATACTCTTCGCCACAAAAAGTCTAATAAGGGTATAACTTATTTTGTCATTCCGGTTGTAATTTCCACAATATCCATATCCGACCCCGTGAATTATTTATATTCTGACTTCTTATCCATAGCAAGGTAATGAGTGATGTCCATCTGTCTAGATTAGCTAGAAAAAATTTAAATACACCAATTAATCAGACATGTTTGCAAAAGAGTTGCTATTGAAAATCAGCAAGATCGATACATGTCCTTCGACGTAGCGGGCAAAACACCACGCCTTCCTCTAATTTTATCACAAAATTTGGAACAATGGAGCAATTTCAATAAAAAAAAAATACAAAGATATGGGGCGATAGAGAATTAAAAAATATGAAAACAAAACATCAAGTAAAAAATTGGCGCAAGCTCATATGTTATGAAATTTGTGTAAAAAATTTTGACAATCGAATGGTAAGTAAGGGCATCATTTAAATTCTTCGTCACCGCAATATTCGTTTTTTTGATAGTAGCTACTCAGTAAAACAGATTTACATGTGTGGTGAAGGGTGTATAAGATTCGGCATAGCCGAATATAGCACTTTTACTTTTTTTGTGTTTAAACCTGAAGAACTCGATCATTTCTGAACCGATTTTGAAAGTTTTTATAAATTGATTGAATAAGCTTACAGATTAGTTTCGCTTTAAAAACACTTTATAATCTTAAAAATTAAAGGGTGCCCCCATACAACATATGTACATATTTTTTAAGTGTATTATGAACCGTAAAGCGCACTTCTTTAAAATAAAAAAAAAAACGCGTATTACTATATCTCCTTATAGCAAAAAGTAATAAAAAAAATTTTTTAAATAAAGGGTGCCCATAGGTGACGTAAATGGACGTATATAGGCTTATCTCTTGAACCGTTATAGACAAACGCTTGCAAATTTTTCAGAATGTCGATTGCTATGACCGCTTAAATAACAAGTATAAGCATCAAAAGTTATAAATTAAAGGTTGTCGTAATAGTTAACGTAATTTGATGTATGTGGCTAAGTTTTTATTATAGCCAGAAAGTTATAATTTAAAAAGAACCTTTAGTGCTGATTCCGCTATAATAACAAGTAAAAATTTGTATTTGGAAATTGAAGAGTGCCCCGTAGTTGATATAAGTTGATGTATGTGGCCAAACTTTTGAACCGCTATAGACAGACAGCTGAAATTTACAAAGAACCTCTATTGCTGAGTCCGCTGTTACAACAAGTATAAAATTTGAATTAAGAAATTAAGAGGTGTTCCCATATTTAAAGTAATTTGACCTATACAGGCCTATTGTTTGGTAGCATAATCTATCAAGCTACAAGAAATTTTCCAAATCGGTTCAGAAATTACTGAGTTCTGCAGGCACAAACAAAAGAAATCAACATTCAGTAGAATTGATAACCATACCTTGTCTTGAAGTCGGTAAAAATTAAGAAAAAAAGTTAAGTACGATACATTATGTTACATAAAAATGTCATCAGCTATTTATAGGTTAAGCATTTAAAAAAAGAAATTTTAGTATATCCTGAAAGATCTCTTAAAAAGTCTCTTCAGAGGCCCATAACTCATTAAATATGAGAGAGCGCCAATTTTTTTACTTGATATTTTTTAATTCTCTATCGCTCCATATATTTGTTTTTGTTTATTGTAGTTACTCAATTGTTCCAAATGATATGGAAAAATTAGAGGCAGGCGTGGTGCCTCGTGCGACATGAGCCCATATTTCTGATTTTCAATACTAACTCTTTCGAAAATATGTGTGATCGATTGACGTATTAAAATTTTCTCTAGCTCATCGGACGGATAGAACGACATCGCTTAATCGACTTCGCTATGCATGAGGACTCAGAATTAATATACTTTATGGTGTCGAAAATGAATATTGTAGAAATTACAAATGGAATGGCAAATTTAGATATACCCCTTTTGTGGTGAAGGGTATTAATATAAAAATGGAAAAAAAACTTCTTTCAAAGTAAAACAACATCTGAAAAATATAAAACTGGATGCCAATGGCACTGTAGTTTCTTTTGACGTTATTTCACTCTTCACGAATATACCTATTAACACTGCTATTAACAATATAATGGATAAGTGGAACTTAATAAAAACAAAACAAAAATACCACGTTCAAAATTTTTAGAAGTTTTAAAATTTTGCCTATATGACAACAATTATTTTGTATATGAGAACAAAGTATATAATCAAATATTTGGTATGCCAATGGGAAACCCGCTCTCTCCTACAATTGCCGTCATCGTATTAGACAATTTACTGGACGTAGCATTAGCCGAATTGAAGGACAAAAATGTTCAAATTAAGTACGTAGCAAAATACGTAGATGATATTTTAGCTATAATCAACACTGACGACAATGAAGAAATACTTGACACATTTAATAAATACCACCCCAAAATTCAGTTTACTATGGAAGTAGAGACGGACAATAGGATAACATACCTTGATATGATGCTGATTAAAAATGAAAACAAAATAACATTTGACTGGTATCAAAAAGAAATTTAATCAGGCAGGATCATCAATTTTAATGCTACACAAACAAAATCCCAAATAATAAACACGGCCAAAAACCTTAAACAACGAGTACTGGACATCAGCGACAATATATACCATCAACAAAATATTCAAAAAATTACCGACATATTGATCAATAACAGCTTTCCAATTAAATTAATAAAGTCTCTAATAACAGCATACAAACCAATACAAAACAGCAACAATGGTAACACCAATATAGAAAAACAGTATATAAACAACAATAAATAAAATTGACATAAGCTTTGCATATAAGCCAAACAAAACATTAAATGCAATTTTTACAAAAACAAAAACACCAATAACAAAACTACAGCAAAACAATATAGTTTACGAAATTCAATGTAAAGGGGATGAAAATAATAACTGCAATCTTATTTACATTGGAACAACTAAGAGAAGTTTAGAGACAAGAGTAAATGAGCACAAAGCTGATGTCAACAAAAACAGAGAAAACACAGCATTGTCCCAACATATAACACAAACAAAACATAAGCCTGATTTTGAAATATAAAAATACTAGACAAAGTTAACAACGAGAAAAAGAGATACACCATACAAAGCTTAAGAATACAACAATGAATACGCGCCAATCTTCTAAAAAAAACTCCAGTTGACGTCGATTTAAGTAAATTGGAACTCCCTACAGAGTTTGATGATGATCGGGTTTTGAATTTGTGGCGACTTTTGGATAAAAAAATGTCAAAACAAACGGAGTGCTTAAATCAACAAATTTTAAACTTTTCTGCTCTTTTAAAAGAAGGCGAAGCTCAACTTGCAGCAGATATAAAATCTACAGTTAAGGAAGCAGAGAGTCGTCTCTTAAGCGAGATTGAAAAAAGATTTTGTGAAATAAGAGTAGAAATAAGTCAAGTCACTGATAGAATTACAAAACTTGAAACAGTTACGGGCGAAATTATGGGCCTTAAAAATGAAATTAGAAAGTTACAAATTCAATCGCTAAAACATTCTAATTCCATAGTTGCATGTGATTTGCGTATAAGTAGAATTCCTTTTTGTGTTGATGAAAACTTGCCTTCTTTATTCGATACCATTTGTAGAATTATTAAAATTACCACTCCACCAGTGCAGTTTATTCATCGCTTACAAAACAAAAACAACAAAAACAAGGAAAACTCTCCTGACGATGTTATTATTGCTAGGCTTATGACTCCTTATGACAAAAACACTGTCTTAAAAGCAATAAATGTATTTAGAAAGGAGAATAAATAGTTAATGTTATCTGTGCTGGGTTTTCAGCCTGATGAAAAAAACCAATATTTTTATGTGCATGAAAATTTAACAAATGGGAACTACAAAATTTTTAGAGAAGCAGTTGCTCTTAAGAAACAAAAAGTTCTACAATCTGCTTATTCTTTTCATGGCATCGTGTATGTTAAACGACTGAGTACGGATAAACCTTTCTGTGTAGAAAACTTAGACGCGCTAAATAGATTTTTTCGCTGCGTTAGAGATGAGTCTACCAGATCCGATGGTATTGCCCCCGGTACTTCGCAGTTCAATAACACAGCTCTACGTTAAATACTTTATTTTTATTTATGCTTTTTATAAAATTTTTAATAAGATTTATATATTAAAATTAAATTCGTCTTTTTCAGAAATTATTATTTTTTATTTAACTCCTAAAACATATTGCGTTTTCTTTTCTGTATTTTTATTGGATTTTTTATTTTATTTAAATGTCCAACAATATTATACTAAGAGCTAATTCCAATGATGTGACGAGTAGTATGGTGAAAATCCTCGCTAAACAAAAACAAGGTTTTCAAATTTGCCACATAAATGCCCAAAGTTTAAAGCCTAAAATTGATGAATTTAGATTCATATTTGAGAGTTCGAACATGGATGCTATTTGCGTTTCTGAGACTTGGCTTAACGAATCTATACCAAATGGTATCATCTCTCTACGTGGGTACAAGGTGTTTAGATCTGATAGATTAGCTAGAGGTGGTGGCGGTGTAGCAATATATGTCAAAGACAATATTACTTGTAAAGTCTGCTGTAAATCGGAACAATCCGACATTATTGAACATATATTCGTTGAAGTTTCATCCTTCGGAAGAAAGATGTTGCTGGGTTGTGTGTATAGACCTAACAGCTCTATTGTGTTTTCTAATTTTATAACAAAAACTGAAACTTTAATTATGCCTTACAGTGATATAATACTAGCTGGGGACTTTAATTCCAACATTCTAACGGAAACATCTTTTAAAGACAGCATGGAATCGATAGGACTATAGCAACCCATTTCACTAAAACTAATAACACGCTTTTAGATCTTATTTTCGTAGGAAATATATCAAAAGTTCAGCTCTACGATCAAACTTCAGCTTCCTGTTTTTCCAATCATGATTTAATATTTGCTGCATATGATTTTGTGACAGAACAAAGGGAGCAATCCTACTCCTTTCGAGATTTCAAATACTTGAATTACAGTCTGCTGAACCAAAACGTTTTACAAATAAATTGGAGCAATATTTATCACATGTTTTCTGTAGATGAACAACTATCCTGAAACAGTACCCTTGAAAACAAAATATATAAAACCTAAAAATAACCCGTGGTTCAACGGTACTATTCTACATGCAATTAAACGGAGGGACTTAGCATACTCACGTTGGAAACGTTTTAAGATGGAGTTTCTAAAGTCCGAATATCGCTTCGCAAGGAGGGAAGCCAATAAACAAATAAAAATTGCAAAGTCCATTTATTATTCTCGGCAATTTGGCTCTGCCCTTGAATCTAAGCGGACTTGGAAAACTATTAGGGACATTGGAATTGGTGTGTCTGTATCTAATACAAATCCATTTATTGATGCTGACAGTCTTAATAATATGTTTGCTTGTACTTCAACGGTAACTATAACAGATGCAAAAGTTGTTGTTAATAACCCCTTTTACACCGATGACATCAATGCGTTTAATCAAGGTTTTTTCAAGTTTTCGTGCGTCAGCCAGGTTGATGTTTTTAATAGTTTCACTCAAACAAAATCCAATGCTGTAGGATATGATAACCTTCATCCCAAATTTATTAGAGCTATTTTACCAGTTCTTTTACCATATATTACCCATCTATTCAACACCATAATTACTAAAAGTTATTTTCCAGAGAAGTGGAAGTATGCTAAAATAATTCCAATTCCAAAATCAGACGGCGGGTATCGTCCAATCGCTATTCTGGGCTTTTTGCCTAAGGTCTTAGAAAGGTTGTTGCACCACCAAATAAGCTCATATATTTATTGTAATCATTTGCTATCTAATAGACAATCGGGTTTTCGCCTTAAACACAGTTGCATAACCACTCTTATTGATGTCGCGGAGAATATACGGCGAGAACTTGATGATGGTAAAATAAACTTTTTGGTTCTACTGGATCACTCCAAGGCTTTTGATACAGTTAACCACCAAATACTGTTGTCTAAGCTTAGGACTCTGTTCAAATTCTCCTTTACGTCCATAAAACTCATATCGTCATATCTCACTGATAGAATTCAGTCAGTATTTGTAAATAACAAGGCATCTAGTCCCTTGTTACTATCTAAAGGTGTTCCCCAGGGTTCAATTTTGGGACCAATATTGTTTTCGTTATACGCTAATGACTTGCCGCAGTATTTATCGTACTGTAATGTCCATATGTACGCAGATGATGTTCAGTTACACTTAAGTAGTCCAGTATCCTCAATTAAGGAGAATATTGAAAAACTAAATTCTGACCTCAACAGTATACGTCGATGGGCATCTCAAAATGGACTATGCTTGAATCCACAGAAATCTAAATGCCTTCTGATTCACAGGAAAACAATCAATCCCCTTATAGAAGATGATATCATAATAGACAACAACAAAATTGATATTGTCCATACGGCAAAAAACCTAGGGATAGTGTTCAACAGCAACTTAACTTGGGCAAACCATATTAACAAACTGGTTGGACAAATTTACGTCAAACTAAGGACCTTATGGTCCGTGCAATACTTTACACCTCTAAATGTAAGAACTCTACTTGCAAAAACTTATTTACTACCAAGCCTTACATACGGATGTGAGTTGTTTTCTAATTGTGACTGCATAAGTGAGATGAAACTTGATGTCTTATATAACAACATCATAAGATATATTCATGGACTAAAAAAACGTGACCAGATTTCTGCTTGCTCAAAGACCCTCTTTGGAGTTACTTTTAGAAGTTTTCTTAAGATCAGAGTCCTCTTGTTCTTCCACAAATTGATTTATACTGGAGAACCGAACTATTTATTTGAGAAAATAAGATTTGCTAGGTCAGCACGGGGGAAAAGAATTATTCTTCCAAAATTTCGATGCCTTGTTTCCGAATGGCAATTTTTTATTACTGCTATTCGTCTTTGGAATGCTCTTCCACATAAACAACAAAAAAACAACAACGCAATATCTTTTAGGAATTTCTTTTTTAATTTTTTTATTAACTAAATTACAAAATATTTTAATGTCTCTATTTTCGTCATTAATTTAATAATTTTTATGTAATTTTTATTTTAATTTTGATTTTGTTAATTTTATTATATTAGGATCTCATTTGCACACATACAAAATCCTGTACTGTAATTATAAGACTTAGTCTTGTTGTGCAGGAAATGAACTATATATAAATAAATAAATAAATAAATAAAAATAAACAAAACAATGAACATTAAAGAGGACACAGACAATTTAAGCGCCAGTTATAAACTTTCATTAATTTAAGCTACAGTTTAAATTAAAAAATTTTTGTGCTTATTAATTGTAAATTTTATTATATAATTTATTAAAAATCTTTAATTTATTAATAGGTCTGTTTCTTTACTCTACTTTGGGATCCCAATTTGCACGAAAAGCGTTCCTGTACTTAAAAATTGGGAAAATGAGAGCGCTTTTGAGAGAATAAAGTTCTTCTTCTTTTTGCACGAAACAGCCCAAACTTTTTCTTCGTGCAAGTTATTTTTATTTGTGAAACAGCTGTAAAACATAGACAAAATAAAAACAAATAAAAAAGTCACTAGCAATATTTAAAACAGGGTAAAATAGTAATTTTAATATAAAAGACAATTCGTAATGGCAAATGAAGACGAGTTAAAAACCATTGTTGCAGATTTGGTAGAGAGAGTTCAAGTGGTTCTAGTGATTATGACGATATCCTAGACCTTATTGAACATGATTTCGACTTAAAAGAATAAGTTTTGTAGTTTCTTTTTGAAATTTTTAAATGCCAAAAGAGGAATAGCATTCCAAATTATTTGAATGAAATTGTTATATGAGAGTTATATTTATATTTATTCGCAAAATTTGAAAAGGCCCCACATATGCTTCTTTGCGAGCTGACAAACGCAAGAAATTTGTAAGAACTGTTTCTATTTATTTTTTTTTTAATTTTTTCTTTAAATTGATTATTTTATCGAAACAGTCAAAACACTATGACGTTTTAATTTGGGCTTAAAATTTAAATTTTGTGTTCCCGTACTTTTATACAATTTCGTCTCTTTATGAGAGAAAATTTAATTTGCTCTCATTTTCACGAACTTTACCCAAAAAGTAAAGAAACAGACCTAATGTGAATTGTACTGTCATACTGTAAGTTAACATTTTTTGTACATTTTCGCGATAATTGTTTTTTAATTGTAAAAATCAAGATTTGGTGGCCAAAAATAACAGCAATAATAAAAATGGAAAATATCAACATTAACATAATACAAATAGCATTGACTTTTGTTTTTATTTTTTCATTTAATTTTAAAAAAGAAAGTTGGTTTGATTTAATAAAAATGCGGTATTTCATGTTTTATCAGTATATGATTTTCATATTATATTGACGTTCAGAGTAATGCAAGCCCATTTAAGATCATCAACAAGGTAAATTTATTTAAACTTATACTTTATTAACGGTTAATTCATTAAGTATGAAAATCTATTTTTTGTAATCTTTTTTCTGTTAATCTGACATTCGCATCTAATATTTTAAACTAAAAAAAGTAAAAAGTTCAGAGTCTTGTATCTCAAGCCAATTTGATATATTAAATACATTAAATCAAAACAGCAAAAAGATAAATTATTTATTAAAAAAAATGCGTTCTTTACAAAGCCATTATATTTAATACAATTTTATTGTAATCTAACATTTGACCTTTATATAATTTATATTTGTTATATAAAAGAATGGCTGTTGCTGATGTACATACATATGTATGTACGTATGAACATTCAACGCTAAATATACATAACGTATAAAATATATCAAAAAAAAAAAAAAAAAAAAACAAAATCAAAAGATATTTAGAGACATTTTTGTATTTCTCATGGTATGATTGTTTGAATGTGGCTTATTTTCTGTGTTTATGAATAAAATACGTATGTACATGTACTGAAAAATATTTCTATGAAAAAATGGATATATTTCATTACATTATATGAATTTTATCAATAAATTTTTTGTTAAAAACAGTAATTATGTTGTTATTTAAATTAAAATTAAATTAAACGACAAATTTTCAAAAAGGACTAATAGAATATTTAATTAAATAATCAATGAAGCCACTGAAAATTTTTTGTGTTAAGTCGAAGGTAATTTTTCTACTTATGAAAATACTTTATTTAAACATGGAAAATATAAAAGGACTTATTGGAATTAACATTCTTTAGCTTTGTAATCAGCCGAGTAAACACTCCCAGGGGTAGTTCGCACGTCGAAAATTCAGACGTTTTGATCAGGTCCTTTGTGATCTTTTTGGACGACTTAATCGCCATTCCTGCGGAGGCACTAAAATGACATAACGACTATCATTTCGTTTATTTCCAAATTTGGGGAGCTAGCTTCCACTTTGAGTTTTTCCCATTTGTTAATCACGGAAAGATTTCTACCAACAGGCTCAGAGAGAGCCATATATTAAAGCTACCTCGCAAGAAATATCCTGGGGTTAAGGCCTGAGTTGAATTCGTATTGTTGCAGCTGACTGCGTACATTGAATGTAACAAAGCACATAGCACAGAACTCTCAAAGCATGAGTGTATGAAGAAAATAGATGAAGAATATCCTTTAAGTGATCGTTGTTTGGTATAAGCGTGAAAGTTCTGAGCCATAGTTCGAACAGAAAATCGGTTTTCAGCTACGGTTGCTGAATTAGTCATCTTAAATGAATCGCTACCCTACAAGAACAGTGACCATCATTTGATATATCAAATGACAATCACTGATGATGGAAATAACTATCATCGCGTAGAACAAAGTTTCTCTCACATTCTTAAAGGAAAAATGAAAAACTTGATGGAAACTTTTGTGTACATGTGATTTTGCATCTGCCTCTAACTAATGAATCTTTCCATTATGAAATACATATATCTTCTCTGCTCACACTACTGCAGTTTACTATGTGGTGATGCCAGAAGTTCTTATCACACTTGATGGATATACACGTCACGATTGATGGATATACCCTCATTTGAAAAATCGAACTTTTTTTAATAAAATCAAATTTAATATTTTCTTATATATATACATGTTTTTTTTTTTTTAATATCTAAATAATATTTTACAGTATAAAAAATGACTTTATTTATAATAAAATCATTATTTCTTATCTCTTTAACTAACTAACTGGAAAACATCTTAAAGTAAAAGAAGATATACATTTATGTATAAATAATTTAATACGCAATAAACAAATAACTTTTTGATTGACAAATCTGTAGTACATACCTCGCAGGGAGTTATAACCCATAGAAAGCCTTCAGAGGGCTTGCTTATCCCACCTTCCACCCCAATTATATTTTTCTAGTAGGTGGTCGGTAAAAATTGAGCACATCACACTGCTGACATCCTGCGATGTCCCCTTAATCATATGTAAATGTGATGTCTAAAAAAATATAAATTTAAAATTATTAAAATACTTTAAGCATGAACTTAAGTTCTTTATCATTGCTTCAGTGAAACCTTTCGACTCTTCCAACTTTCTCTCCAACTCTTCCACCGCTAGAAGGTTCTGCAAAGGGATCATGCAGACGACTTCATCAAGTTTTGAGTCGTAGGTCTCCCCAGCCAGCCGACGGACGGATTTCTCAATCTTTTTGATGACCACCTTGCATTCCATCAAAATTTATAGGCAATACGAATTGCAAAACTTTTTAAAATTTAAAATAAATTATAATTTTATACTCACATAATTTCCTCAAGTTTTCTAAGCCGGGTTTAGATTTCCTTCTGAACCTGGACCTAATCTTAAAAGGGAAGGAATGCCTTTAATGGAAAAATATTTTAAACCAATATAATTTTTTAAACGTTATAAATAACCTTTGTATTTCCGATCACTTTTGGACGACAGTGATGTTGGGGCACACATCTTGTTGTTGACTGAAAATCAGAAAAATACATAAAATTAAGCAAATAAGGAAAAGTTTTACACATTAAAAAACAACTTACAATTTTTCAAACTCGAATCTAACACTTTAAATGCTGTGGCGGTTTTAAATAGCCGCAACATGCCTGTGAAGCTTTGGGTTTCCAGTGTCAGGTTCATTGGACACAATCTCTGCACTTCAACTGCTTGCAATCCCAAATTCAACTTACCTTTCTAATTCCCCATTAAACTAGTACATTTATTTTAAATTCTTGGTTTTTTATTTATTTTTTCTTTAATTTTTGCTTTTAATAATTCACCATACCACTCTTATAATTAATTGAAAAATGCGCAATTTTCTTAACGTCACGAAATAAAACATATATTAGTTGTTTCACTCTTGCATATGATTTGTTTGTTTGGAGCAAACAACGTTGCAACTGACAAGAAATTTCTCTTCAAAATTTACAAAAATAACTTTTTACAATAAATTTAATAAAAATTTTGTTAGACCTTTGGCACAATTTTAATTACAAAACATTTTGTAAGCTGTATTTTATAGTTTGATGCATTATCATTTATAAGCTCAAGCGAAAATTAAGATTTAGTGTATTAAAAAAAAAATTCATCCCAATTCAGTACCAAAAACGCTACAACGGCTACGCTGTTCAATATAAAATTGTTGCAAATGTGTTAGTGTACAAATTGTGTTAGTATTAGTTTCTGTCAAGCATTTCTTGCTGGGTATCTTGCCACTTAGATGGAGAGTTTGTAATGCAGAAGGACCATACCACTAGAGATGATAGCTGATTAGGTCTTGCGGTCTACAATCTGTTGATCCTAAATCTACAAGATTGAAATGTGTGGGGACATGTCACCACTTTCCATTTGGCAGAAATGTTTGAATTTGGGATATGCGATTGGAGATATATATTTCTTTTTATGTACATGGAGGTTTAGATAGCCATTCTAAAACAATTGAAGAATCATACTAAACAATGCAGTTAAGCCCAAGTTCCAACATATTAAGCTCGTAATCTTTTATACCTTTCCGGGGGATTAAATCAGCTTTTAATGTGGGACCTGTATATACTACACCTTATCAGGGAGAAGCCTTTCGTTTTGTGGGACGCCTTTAAAACTACTTGGACTTTTGTAGCTGCATTTTCGTCATCAAAATATTTCCGTTGTGTGGTTTCTTCTACGAATTAAAAGCGGGGTTTTTAGTTTGAGTTTGTTCCATTCGTGTATATTGACTTAAATCTATAAATTAGGAAAAACCGAGCAGTTTGAGTTCCGAGAACTCTTTTTCGAATAGCAAGCGTACCAAATAACGACCGCCTGGTAGGCGCTTTGATCTTTAATAATAAAAATCCTCACAGTATCCATCTTCTCAGGAGATGGGCTGAGTTATTTGAAATGTTTTTATGAGCGGTAATTTGACAAGTGAAAGCAAATGTTGGCTGAGACTGAACCCAGCTGAACACTGTTCGATAAGCTTATGCCGAGCCGCAGACATCTCTCTTGATTCACTCAAGGTTAATTAGTCTTTCGCTGTCGTTAAATCAACCGTAGATGAAACGTTAAAGTATGGGTCAGCTCTGCAGGGAGTTTACTCCACATTCGAACTATTCAGGTAAAAGACAAACTTTTCAGGAACAAGTTTTCTGATTTCATAAGAGCATATTCTATTGTAGTCACTATAAAACAGTGAAACACACCTTACATCGCGTCGATGCTTTAGCTGGATCTGGATAACCTACTGTCAACTATCAGCTTTTTCGCACTCTCCTGCACTCGTCGAGTATTCCAGTATAGACTTTGGAACACCGGCTAATATATGAGAATTGTATTCCATTTTCGGTCTGATAAAGAAGATCAGATGAAATGAAATATTTCTTGTGCCGTTTCAGAAAACCTAAGCAATTAAATGCTGCTTTTGCTTAATACATGTATCACCCATAATTACGCATGAGGCAGCATATTCAGCAGTACGTCTGTGCGAAAGTAAAAAGCACTAAGTTTTGATTTTGTAAGAGGTGAAGTAGATCTTGTTCGTAACTTTAGGGAGCACAATTGCTTTAATATGGATTTGGGAACTACTTTGTTTTAAAACGAGCACTAAATCACACTTCTTGTCAGTTTTTTAGCTATGTCAACTGACTCGTACAACTTCAAAATGTGATTATTGAAAGGTAACATTTAAACGAGTCCTTTTCTTTTCAGAAATAAAAGTTCGTTCTGAACCATGGTCGATAAATAATCGGACAGTCATTTAGTGAGCCGCAAATGACATGACCGGCGTTCCTTTTCTGCCTGGCTCAGATTTTTTAGGTGAATCGTAGCTTCAACTTTACTTTTTTTATTTTTACTTTTAATAATTCAATTCAAGTGTATGTCAGCATTTTTTTCCATTTTTTGCGTAAAAATAATAACTTAAAAATAAAAGAAAGATTCAGCC
Source organism: Cistogaster globosa (assembly GCA_937654795.1). Taxonomy (NCBI): domain Eukaryota; kingdom Metazoa; phylum Arthropoda; class Insecta; order Diptera; family Tachinidae; genus Cistogaster; species Cistogaster globosa. The sequence goes on along the minus strand of OW569406.1, from coordinate 47,146,084 downwards.
TCGCGTTTTATATATATATATATATATATATATATATATAAAGACAATCAGTGTACATCCGGATAACAAGCAACCAAGAACATTCGGACAAAGACTTGTAACAACCACTGACAACTACAAAACCCAGCATCAACTAGGTAAACATTTTTGGTGCTTCGAGCCTGGAATTGGAAAAATGGTCGTACGTAATAATAATATTAGTTTTTCTTGTGATTCATTTTGTAGTCTCAAATTTTTGGCTCGGTAAAATTGAGGTTATAATACCTAACTGTGAAAATTAAAACGTGATTGCGAAGCCGTATGGTGCCATTTTATGATAAACCGCTGTATATATTGTTGGTTTTATAACACCAGAAAATTCTTGGCATCCATTATTTTTCTTTTAAAAGAATTCTTTGTTTTTCTTGGCGGACATTTTGTTGGTTTTTTTTTGGCGTGCTTTTATAGTTTCTCTAAAAAAGTGGTTCTCTGCAAGTGTTCATCAGTAATTCTTTATAAATAAATACCATAATGACGACTTATGAAATGTATTTACGGGCGGCTATGAGGCTATGCTTATTGATAAGGAATTTTCCAAGTACTCTAAGGATACTTTTGAGTTCGAAAAAAAGACTGAAAAAAGACTTGAGCAAAGCATGGCAAAGTATAAGAAACTTTATGATGAGTGTTCGGCAGAAACAGAAGAGAAGAAAAAAGAATTACTCGTGGTTCAGGCAGAACATCCTCAGTTGCGTAAGACTTATGTACGTTGCATAAATATTCTCGCAAAAGCTCGAATGGAGTTAGGTGACGAAACTTTAGAGAATGTAGAGTCAGTGGTTCCCAATCTTTGTAGCTCCATGAACGTGCCTCGATGTGAGATAGCTGTTTTTCATGGGGATTACGTTTCGTTGCCTACATTCAGGGACATGTTTACTGCCATTTATATAAACAATTCTATACTTAGTCCTGTTGAAAAACTGTTCTACTTATTTAGAAAAACTGATAGTGAGGCTCGCGATGTTAAATATTGCCCTGACCGCTGAAAATATTGAGATTGCGTGGAACAATTTAAAATCGCATTATAAAAATAAGGGCGAGTTAATAAATAGGTACTTTTAATTTGGCTCTATGCACACAAGATTCTGCTTTGAATGTAAAAAGCCCCAAAGAGAAATAAATATTTGCATGGCAATCCTAAAATTGTACAGTATTGACATTGAGTCACGGGATCCAATTTTCGTGTTCCAATGTTCATCACGTCTCTTAGAATGTACTTTAAATTTATGGGAACAGTCAATGAAAAACAAAACAGAGGTTTTCAGATGGGATAAATTAAATAATTTTTTGACTGATAGGTTTCATGTGCTGGAGAGTGTTTCAGATATTATAGCCACAAATAATGTAATAAGTGTCACAAGAAATATATTCAATCATAGTTTTAATCAAGTGCGTGAGTGAAAATTATACACCTTGGTTTTTTTATGAAGCTCGAGCTTTAATAGAACCGGGTTCTGATGAAAGCTTCATTTCTGAAAAAATACAAAGACGTCTTAAGTGGCTCAGGAGGCAGTGTTTGGCGTGATTGTGACTGGCCCAACCAATAGTGTGTCCCCACGCCATGTAAGAATGTCTCATATGAGAAAAGTTTCTATTGATGACCAGCTGAGAAAATTCAGGGAGGATAAAAAATGCGAGGACAAATATCATTCTACCACCGAAAGAAATTCCGAAGGAAGATATACAGTCAGTCTGCCCTTTAAGAATAGCTCTTTTGCTTTTGGTTCCAATAGACATATTGCTGTTAGTCAATTTTTGTGAAATGATAGATCATCATTGCGCAGCTCTGATAGAAAAGCTAAGAATGATGAGGTCCTAAAGGAATATTTAACGTTGGGTCACATGAAAAAAGGCAAAAGTATTACAAGTGGTCCAAGTTAATATTTATTCCATCATGGCATTTTTAAGCCAACGACAAAGTTGACAGTGGTCTTTAATGCCTCTAGTGCAACCGGTAAAAGTTTAAACGACCTGTAATACACTGGCCCTATTCTGCAAGCTGAAATCGTAAATCTAATTTTAAGATGGCGATTTTTTAGTTTGTTCTTAATGCGGACATTTCAGAAATGTATCGGAAAATTTTATAAAAGCTGAACATAGGCCCTTCCAAAGAATCGTTTTTCGAAGTTCCGAAAATGAAAAAATAAAAGACTATCAGTTTAATACGGTTGTTTTTGGCTTAAACTGTGCCCCATATTTGGCCCTTAGGACCATTCTACAATTACCCGATGCTGAAGAGCGACATTTCCCACAAAGGGCTCGAATCTTACGCGAATGTGTGTCGATGACGCCCCCGTTGGAGCGCATTCTGTCCCATATGCTTTTGTTGCACGTGAGCAATTAATTGGTATTTTAAAGATGGGAGGTTTTGAGCTGCGTAAATGGACGTCCAGCTTAAAACAAATTAAAAAAATTTGCCCCAATATCATTTTTAAATTTAATCGAACTATTTTAGTATTATAATAAGGAACTATAAAATTTTCACCTATATAAAGTCAAATAACTCTAATAAAAAAAAATCAAATATAGTGACAGATAATTGTAAAAATAAAAAAAACTAAGTATTATATTAATTTACTTTAATTGTCTTGGTTCCTTCAATTATAAATATTTCATGATATTCTCATGAAATAATTATAATTTAAAACTACAAAATGAAATGTATTACAGCGGGTAAAGAATATCTATATGGCCATTTCGCAACTGCTCATGTAGCTCATTAGCACAAAATACCTCACCAGCAGATTCTACCCAAATTTTGTATTCAAAACCTAAGTGTCTTATATCAATAGCCAAACTGATTAAATGAGATCTACATTGAATCAACAAAGCAATCAAAACTAAGAAGGCAGGAAATGCGATCTGTGGAAGAAATGCACCATTATTGTTTGTGTGTCAACACCCTAAATATTAAAAAAATTGGAAAAAACATATTCATGGAACCTAGCCTTGAGTTGGCTGAACAGACTCACCCAAATGTACAATCGCTCTTCTTATTCGGAGGCAACAAACTGAAACACCAGAGTAGTGTATTGTAGCAAGTTGTCGGTATGGTGTGTTCGGCAACAGCTTATTTGCACAGTGCCGTCAGTAAAGTCTTCCTTCCTAAAAATATCTGATTCTGTAATCTATCAGATATCAAAAGATTGGATGTAATAAAAAATTTGTATGTTGAAATAAATTTAAAACATTTTCTGTTTATATTCCACAGCTTTTAGCACCAGTCGGTCCATACGTTGTACTTTTTAACGTGAGGAGGAGTATGCCATTTAAAAGCTATTTATCTGCTGGCGCTGTGGCTCTCTTTAACAGATTTTCTATATCCTCTGTAAAATAAAACCAAATTCGCTTCGTTTTCTATGTGCCATTTCTTTAGTTTACTTATAATCACTTTTTTTTTAATTTTTCAAGCACTAGGTCAGTTTTTAAAATAAAATATTGTTTATTTTTTTTTTTAATATTTCGCCACACCATTGTATGGTATCTTCAGTATCTTCAGAAAACTGGAAGTAAAATTATTTGAAGTCAGTTTTTTTTGTATATTTTTTATTAATTTAGAGATTATATATACATACAGATCTGGGGGATGTCAATTACAATTTCTAATTAATTACACATGCAATTACATATAATTGTAATTGACTTTAGTCCCTTATTTTAATTACAATTACTTGTAATTTGTAATTGAAAACTTTCAATTACAATTACATGTGTAATGATTACTTTTGTAAGTGTTTTTAGTCAAAAAATATTTAATTACAAAAATCATCAATTACACACACATAATAAACATGCAAAAAATTTAACTTTATTTTATAATGAAACAAGCACTATATTCAATATTGAAAGAAAAAAAAAATATAAAATAATAAACAATATTTTTATTTTTATTCTAAAACTGACATAGTGCTTGTTTCATTATAAAATAAAGTTAAATATAAGAAAAGGTCAAAAAACATTAACATTTATTTCATGCAAAAAATTATAACAACCTTAAGGAAGATATAGATAATATATATGTACTATATACATAATATACTGAAAAAAGTGCAAATTTAAACAAAATTTTTATTTACTTTAAATAATACCATTTTTTCAAAATTTCCATCTGTAAAGCTTTGTCGGCTAGGTGTTAAAATTATACTGGCGAATGAACATTTCCAACTGGCGCTGAAGATGAGAAGGGAGTATTTGATCGTAGAAAAGCCTTTAGTATTGTAGGATAATTTTTGAGGCACTTAAGAAATGAATTCAGATCACGCAAGTAAAGGTACAATCGGATGTATTAATGACTATGGAATATAAAATGATAAAATATATAAACAAAATTAAAGTTTTTAGTTTTTCGCAAGCGATTATTACCTTCATTTACGTCCTCACCGTAATATTCTTCTGAGCTTTAATATAAATTTTAATAAACTTACTGAAATTATCCGAAACGTTTTAGAAGTTCATTTTTAGAATTTTTAGTTACACTTAATGTTTTTAGAAATGTAATTGAATTTTGTTTAAGTACAAGTAATGATTATTGCCTAATAACAATTACAATGAAATAAAATACGAGAATAACGTTCCTGTTAATTTATAATTTGTAATTATAATAAATAATTGTAATTATTATAATTAAATACATAAACAATTGGGTTAATTATTGTTGTTATTGAAGACGAAGAAACTAAAAAGTAAGAGCTACAACATTCAAATAGACTGTACAACATGCATGCTATATTTCTTTTTCGTTTCAAAATAAATAATAAAATTTTTTCAAATAATTTAAAAGTTATATTTGTCTGCCTCGCAGTTGTACTTTTTGACATTTAGATTTTCATTTTTGTTTGTTTTTATGTCACTTTACTAGTGATCACACTAAAAGTATCGAAAGATGTTGAGTGGAATAAAATGAGATAGAAACATCTTGTAAAGATGTTGAAGGATGTTGATTTTCAGCTCTGTGTATTTTTTATGGGGAAAATGTTACATTTTGGCAAATTGATGAAAGACGAAAGATGTGAGCAAGTGTAAAGAGGCTATAGCCCGTACATTATTAAACGAAAAGTCGTTAGTGAATCATTCTGTTCACTTAGGTGGTACGTTCAGTTTAACCCGTTCGTTCACGATATATTTATAATTGAAGGAATTAAGTACGTTAAAAAAATTAATATAAAAAAGATTCCGAACAATACATTTTCATATTAAGAATGTCATCGTCTCTTAATGGGTTAAGCATTTTTAATGAATTTTAGTATTTCTTAAAAGGTCTCTTCAAAAGCTTTTAAATGATGCCCATACTCAGTGCTGCCAGTTTTTTTCGAGCTTTCTTGCCAAATGGCTTGTCGGATATCGCCAAAATATAAAAATAATTAATATTTGTTATAAAAGCATTTTTAATTAATGTAATTTAATAAAGGAAAAAATTACAAAATGGGATTAATTTGTAAAAGGTACAAAACGAACATAACATTTAAGTAACATAATAACCCAAAAAAAAAAAAAATACAAGTTAATAAATAAAAATTAATAACCTAGTTCGAGAATGAATAGCACTTAAGTAATTGTTACATCTAAAGGTTAAACTTCGAAATTATAGTGGTATTTTAAAATATTTAAGTAAGTGTTATAATAACATTTATTAATTATTGAATCAAAACATTCACACTCATTTCGTTCAATGTCACTATTTTTTCTTGTATCCTTGCTGCGGTACATTTCATTTGTATTAAATCTACCTAACATATCTTCCGAAGGAATGAATGTGTTATATCATTCATATGTTATTAACTTCATTATTGATATTACTACCAGAAAAACTTTTTTTGACACAAACATTACTTGTGGGAACAATCAGCATATGAAAAACGGACATCAATAACTCCTTAAAGTGGTAAGTATCAGCAGCATCCTGGTAATCGTAAACTTTGGCCAAAACTCGTATAGGATTTTTGGTACTTTATTACTAAAATATTGAGTCCAATTTATGAAAGGAACTTTTAAGGGTATCTAAATCTTTTAAAAACTTTTTGAACTGTATTAAGTTTAATTTCAAATACAGAGTTATAGCATTTTGAAATTGAAAATTGACATTAAAATTAAAAAATAAATACATATGTATGTTTTTTTATATAAAGGAAACAACCTTCCTGTAAAATCAACGTATCAGTTACGTTTAAAACAGTTTTGATCAATTCTTTTTGAAATTCTGTGGCAAAATGAATATTGTCCATAGTAAAAAACAAATTTTATAAATGCACTTCTTTAAACATTTTTTTATTTTAAATGCCAGAATGAAGATTTTACTTTAATTTTAAAGATATATAAATCAAAATAAGATTTGAAGATCTTTTTCCCAAAATTAAGATTTTTATTTTAGTTGCTTGGCAACTAATGTTGAAACTTTTTGTTAAAATTTATTAAACATATTTTCCAATGTTAAACAATTATTTACAATTAAACAATTGTAAATTTATACCCTAAAACAAAAAACAGTATCACTGCCGCTAATGGATAAAAAAAATAAAAAATGATGACGTTTACCAGGTACATATATTAATATTAAAATTTCCGATACAAAGCTTAATGCTACTGAATTAAATGAAACTATTGATAATTGTATTGTGTTTTACATTGAGATGTGTAGACAAATAACAAAACAATTTTATTTTAATCACGTAACCATAAAGAAGCTTTCTTAAATTCACCCTTAAAAACGTTATTAACAAAAAAGTTTCTACACTAGTATGTCTAATAAAATTGTTTCCAAATTTATTTATAGACAGTGAGACACAAAATTTAGATGACAAATTTAGGGAAATCCGCCACATGAATTAATAAGTATTTTAAGAAATTAGAAACAGTTACACTGAAAGAGTTTTTGCGCACAACGCAAAATATTTCTGGAGCGAATATTGAGTTAACGTTTCCAACTTTGTCGAAGTTTGCAATAAATTTGATATGTCTCCCTTGTTTGTCTCCAAACGTCGATTTTAAGATTTTTTTTTTCCTGAATTTAGATTTTTTTTCGATAAATAAAAATTTTTCTATAAAAATTTCTGGAACCATTTATTCAAATTGGGAAACCATATATAAGCTATTTATTTCATTTATAATTCTATTATTTACAATTATGTTTTTCATCACATAATTCTTATAAATATTTTTAGCTCATTTATCGTTTTTAGCCGTCGATATCAAAGAAAAATAGTACTTTATGTTCTACTGTATTTTACTGTCTTTTTTCTTCTGCGCTTAATCTTGGCTTGTATATACAAGCCAGATTAAAAATATAGCAGTCAAAGCGAACTTGCTTAATTTGCCGATATACCAACATTTTAAGTCGACCTTAAACATACTTATATAAAAAAGCTCCAAAGTTTATAATTTATTTTTAAATTGCAATGTTTTTATAAAAAAAATATAAAAAATAGCCAAAAATATCGCCAAAAAGGATTTTTTATCGCGATGTTTGGCGAGAAATCGCAGTAAGTGATAACACTGCCCATATTAATATTTTAAAAATATTTGGTTCCCAGTCGAAGAACATAGACCGGTCTTGCTTTAACAAAATTGATTTCAACCCGAACTCGAATATTTTAAATTTATTATAAATGTGCAACTTTATATTAAATCATATCAAGAATTTCTTAACAGAAATTGAATTACTGCAGCATTAGTTTAAGTACCTGAAAACATAATTAACAGTTATGCAAATGTATAAAAAGCTTATTTAGTACTGATTACCCAGAAAGGTAATCGATCATTTATTTGTAAGCATTTAATAAAAACATTTTTCACCACAAACGAAATAAAATAATTACCTGAAATAAATGTAAATATTTGTTAATTTATTAACACAATTTTCATATAAAAGGCTTTACAAAAGACTATTGAGCAATGAAAAATATTTATGGGATTAATGGAAAGGCACCCAGAAATATCAAAAGAGTTCCATAAAGGCGACCAGTTATGGAATGCATTAACAAGTAAGCTCAATGCCATTAGATCTCTCACTAGAGGCGTTACTAATTTCAAGAAAGACTTTTAATCAGTAAATTCGAAAATCAGGGTGTATTTATCTACATACATATGTACACATCTATTAAAATTTGGGTAAAAAAAGTCTCTTATAAAACAAGTTTTTTTTTAAAGAAGACAGGAAAAGGATTTTCCAACAACATTTCTAATCACTACTTGAATTAAAATTGCCTTTAATATGCCATTTTTCCATGCAGTCGAAGGTGCTTCCGAAATGAACTGGGTAACAAGTTAAAGAAATTAGGATCAACACCATCATCCCTCTTCGAAAATAACATATATCAGAAAAATAAAGCAAACCTTTAACTCTGAAGTTTTTATTTAAAAATTACAAAACTCTTTGTAGTTTTTTGTAAAAATTGAAAGAAAACACGTTGTGCATAACTTTATTTTCCTTGTAAAGTTTAGTTTCAGCAAAAGACATCAGGTTGCCACAATATATGAAGTTTGGTTTACAAAACTATGAAATCAATACGCCATTTGGTTCAAGCTACAGATATTTTAATTTTGGGCGGTTATTTTGCTTTAGTGTCATTAACGGCATAACATGGTTAATTAATTATACCATTCCTCTAATTTGGAATTTATTACAGGCTAAATAAAAAGACAATCACGAGGAAATTCGTGAAAGTATAATATTTGATGCAAAAAGAAGTCAGGGGGGTTATTATGTAATTCAATTCGAATCGAAAAATATACGATTTCGGAAAAATTTTATTAGACAGTACGATTTTTAGAAATTTCTTTTCGAACTTTCGTAAAAAATTAATTGCTTACGCGATTTTTTTACCCCCTTTCGTATTAAAAAAATCCCTTTCGAAACTGCAACTATGTAGTAACTATGTAGTACGAAAACAAGTGTCAAATTTGTTTCTAAAGCATTTATTCATTTGAATGCCATTTTCATTGCGGAAATATAAAGAAATAATAATGTAAGTATAAATGTATATTATTAAGTAAATAAATAAATAAAAAGTCTGTTTCGGTTTGTGCAAAGGGATACGCCAAAAAAAAGTGTTTACACAAAGCCAAGACAATATGAAATATTGGTAGAATTTATGACGCAGTATTCGGATTTAGCAAAAGGCCATTTAAACGCATCAAACGCCAAAAGTAAGTCAAAAGGAATTGTGGCAAAAACTAGCTCAAGATTTAAATGCTGCAGGCCCACCTACACATGAAATAGAAAAGTGGAAAAAAGTATGTAATTGAAAAATTTGAAGTGTTTACATCTCAATACGCACAAGAATATTTATGTTTAAAATCGCAGGTATTGGCGGATTACAAACAGCATATTATGTGAAGTCCCGTTGCAATAAAAATAGCATTGCAGGAACTGGAGGTAGGCCAAGCAATTACTGTTCCTTAGTATCGCTGGAGCAACAAACTGCTGAATTGCTTTCAATCAATGAATATATTGAAGCAATTAATGGTACATCAAGGTTTAAGGCATACACAAATATTAAAATGTCTACACACAATACAGAAAATAATATTGAGGAGGATAACTATATAATCCAAGAAAGTAGTGAAATATCTTGCAATGACAGTATGGAAAATTCTAATGAACAAAGCTCAAAAGATTTAAATGTCATTACTCCACGTAGACGTACCTGTAGCAATTCTTCAAGCAAGGACATGCTATTACAAAAGCAAGTTGAAAACCAATTTAAATATCAAGAAAGTTCAATACAACTGTTGAATAAATTAGAGGAAAATCAAAGAAGTTGCCTAACAGAGCTGAGCGAAATTAATAAGAACCTTTCAACCAACAGCAAATATTTAAAACGTAAAAGTGATTTAAATGGACGCATTTACAAGTTAAAAAAAAAGTTTGAATTTTTAAAGAAAACTGAAATAGAAAAAACGAAGCATAAAGTTGTACAACTGGGACTCAAGCAAAAATGTTTGAATTAGAGTGCAAAAAATACGGTCATAATTAAATACTTTGACAAACATTTTGACCTAGCTTTAGAATATTTTTTTATTAGGTAGATACATAAATCGACGCCTCCATTCTACAACGTTCTAAGTGCACTTAGAACGTTTTTAATACTCTTGAATTTTTGAGTCCTACGTTCTCTAATTTAAATACTGTCAAAATTTGGTTAAGATGGGCCGATCCGTTTCAAAGTTATAGGCATAAATATACTTAGACTACACACGTAGTCGTTAAAATTTTCCATTCCAAAATGTAGTAAGTACACTTAGAATACTTTTGCTTGGAAAATTTTAAATTGACTTGAAAACTAAGTTGACTTAGTATGTTATGGAACGGACATTTCTTAACGTTGTATTTTCTATGTGTCCTTAGTCTATTCAGTGTGCTTTTTTAGTGTCTGTAAGTGTAGTTAAAAGGTTTTTTCCCGAATTAAAAAAATAATTTTGTGCGTGTAAGTGTACATAAAATGTTTTAGTTTGGAATAAGTAGTCAACCAAATCGTACGCCTAATTTTTGTTTTTTTGGATATAAAATGATTTCGCGCGCAAGAAAAATAATAAATTTAGCACAAAATAACGTGAGAGGTCTTATTTATTAGATTTCCATATTATCTAAAATAATTAATAAGTTTTTTGTTAGGAAAAGGTGAATCAAAAAGTATAAGTTCAATGTCATATAATCGTGAGAAAAGTGTTGGAAAGACTTAAGTTAAATATTGTGCTTAGTTATATTGGATTTGTTTGACAGGAAATAAAGAGCAAACTAGCAAACGAAAAATCGTCTAAATTTGATGATGAGAATAGTGAAAATTGTGATTCACTAGGTGTATGATATACATATTTATATTAATATATTAAAATTTGTTTATATTAAGTAATTAATTTTTTAGAAGCATATCCCGGGAGTGACTGCGAATATAACATATCAAATAATTCATCTGCAATAGGTATGTTTATAGACACTTTTTTATATAATTTATTTTAAGTATCGCTTCAACTTTTAGAGCCATTTCCCGGCAGTTGCAGCGAATATAATCCGTCAAGTAATTCGTCGGAAGCAGAATCAAATCCAGAGTTTAGTCCAATAACTCCAAAATTAAAAAAGAAAAAATTAAATCCGGAAACTTTTACAAAGGACATAGACGTCCATCCGAGTGGAACAAAAATATAGCAAAATATTTAAAAAACCATGGAAAGGATCATTATAATAAAAAAGGTCAGTTTGTACAAAAGAAAGAGTTAAAAGAGGGTTGCAAAGAATCTTGTAGCATGAGATGTTCACAAAAGCTGTCTAAAGATACAGGAACACAAGTTTTTCAAAATTTTTATAAAAATGGCAGCAAGGAACTTCAGTGGGCTTTTATAGCAAATTTAATAACAGTGCACAAGAAAAAAGTTTGCACAAATATAGAAAATTCGCGAAAAAATGAGTCCAGAAAGTATTTTCTAAGTTATGAAGAAAATGGGAATGAAATAAGAGAACAAGTCTGCAAACCCATGTTTATAAATACATTGTCAATATCTCAACAGACAAGCGAAACCGTGATACGCAAAAAGCAATTTTAAGCAATTTGCTTCTGTAACAAATTGGATAAAAAATATACAAAATGAAAAATTAAGTCTATTAAAAATCCGAGAAATAAGAGTTTATAAAGAACAAAATTATATATTATTTTATAAATATGAATTTAATTAAAATTTCAAAGAAATAAAGATATATGATGAAACTAGGAAGAGAAGAAAAGAAAACAAAATTGTTATTGAAGAAATACCAAAAGCATACATATCCGGATTTCCTATAACAGAAGAAAAACGTAAAGATCTTTTATATCTGATCAAAATTTAATTCCAAAATTTTACCAAAATTTCTACAGACAACTTGATGGTTTTATTGGAAAGGAATATGAAGTCGTGTCAGATAATGACGAATAAATAATACAATATAGTTTCTACTTATTTAATGTTATACTAAATTAAAACTGTTTCTGTTATCTTTATTCTTATAATTATTTTTAAGTAACCCTGAATTTATGTTATAACTACTTTTTGTTTGAACTGAATTATTATACATATTTAATTTTTTGTTTGTTTTATGAATAAAATTAATTTAAAAAAAATTCCTGTTTTTTTTTGTATAACATTTTAACTAAAAATTCGTCTATGTAGGAAAGTATAATTTTCTAAAATTTTTTTCCAAACTAAAATATTGCATGTATACTTAGGTGATTAACTTAAAAACAATAGACATATCAAAAACATGCTAAGTACACTTAGACGACCAATAGTCAATGTTTTCACCATGCTAAAACATTTTATATCATTTTTAGCTATGACCCAATTAAAATTGTAAATTCAGAAAATACTATAAAAATTCTACTCAAATTCTACTAAAAACAGTGAAAGAACAAATAGCGTATCTTATATAGTTGATGAGATATCACGTGAAAACTTTGAGAGCTCGTAACTCAAAACTTACATTTTCGACTTAGAATGTTATAAAATGGAGGCGTCGAAATAATCTCAATGAATTACAAGTTTATGATACGATACATTTCTTATTTGTTAAAGAAATAAAAAATTGATTTTTTCAATTTTTGTATTTACTAATCAGGTATGTGATAGAAAATGATTAAGACACAAAATCGATTTGAAAATAAGAAAAGATGTGATGTGTGTTCAATTATAGTTTTGTCTAATTGATTTCAAATTCCATTTCGTTTCGAACAAAAACATATCGTTTTGCTATGTGATGGAAAATGATAATATCACTTTGAAATTATTTTTAAAACAAAGTTGCATCAAGTGTTTTTTTTAATTTTCATTTAATTTTTTTTTTGCTTTCTTTTCACATTTTCCTTTTTGTTTTCGTCGTCCAATAGAAGTAATGATGCTGCTACAACAAATGCCATCATAAATTTATTTAATTAAAATTATGAATCATGAAAAGATTTTTGGCACTTTTTATACATAAGTTATTCACAAATATATTTTTCACTTTGCAAACAAATACATAGTTGCATATTTTACTACATTTTTTCATTTTGAAGAGAATGTTATGGATAAGAACAAAAAATGGAAAATGAAATCAATCAATTTCCATCACATCTATATCGTTTTCAGAATTGATTTGCTTTTTCAAAACGATCGTTTTTCATCACATACCTGAATCTCTTATCATATTATCCCTCATTTCATTTCTTATACGTTTTGCTATATTAAAAAAATTACTTTCAAATTACTTTCAGTGCTACTGCTAGCAGAAGATGTAATAGTACTATTCTCAATTTGCAAACTTTCACTCTCTACATTATACAATAAACAAATATTATGTAATAAACAGCAGACGTTAAGAATTTGAACTGCTTTTTCTGGGATGTAAGTAGTTCTCTTGCTGATAAAAGACAACGGAAACGCGCTTTAGAATACCAAATGTCATTTCTATGTTGGACCTTCCTTTGGAATGTTGATCATTGAAAAATGATTCAGGAGAATTTTCAGATGCATTTCTGTTAGGCGTCAAAATCCCTGCTTCCAACGGATAACCTGAATCGCCTGAAAAAAGTTAATTACTTGTTTATAAAAGTTAAACAAAATAATATGCAAATTTTACCAATTATTCTGGTTCCAGTATCATCAAGTTGAAACTTTTCTTTAAAATTTTGCCTCTATTCAGATAAATTCCAGATATGAGAGTCATGACAAGCTCCTCCAAAACGTCCATTTATAGCTCTTATATACATACATTTCATGATCACAAATCTTAAGAAAGTATGGAAATATTATAATTAATAAGGCATATACTACGTACGAGTACACACGCATAGGCATTTAACTTACCGCCATAGCGTTTATACCATGTTTAAGTTTTCTGTTAAAATATAAATATTCATTGTTTCTTGGTCTTATTATTTGAATGTGAGTTCCATCATTGCACCTATTATTCCCGGTATTGCACATTTATTATAAAAAAATCTTTTTGCTTCCATTTTTTTCTCTTCGGTCATCTCTAAAACAATATGCTTGGGACAAAGATTTTTTTCAATTAATTCACATACTTCCAACAGACAAACGGAAATATACAATTGAGACATTCCTAATAAACGATCTTGGCCGATTTGGTGTTGGTAACCACCTTATGCCTGACACTTTAACGTCGCTGCCAATTTCAGCATTTGAGGCACGGCGCGAGATCTATGAAGTGCTTTTAAATAGTGGCTTATAGAATTAAGCCGTTGTTGCCGTTTTGTACATCAAATGATATTTTATTACTTGTTTCAAATAAATTTCTTACGAGTATTCAGTGAGATTCATAATATATGATGTATCTCTTATTAACTTTCTTTGTATTCTTTCTGAAGTTATGTTACTTTCTTCATCACTTTCCCATAACGAAACACAATCCACTTGTTAATTTTTATATTCTTGAATTAATTTAGCACAAATTTGTTGGAAATTTATCAGATATTTTCAAAGCAATTTTGTTTTCGAATCGGTAATTCTTGTCGAATACCTTTTCGAATCGAATCGAATTACATAATATCCCCCTAGAAGTCGTAGCTGTTAAGATCAACTGCTACAAAACTGTTGTCGCTTTCTTAAAATTTTCTGGTCTCCAACGATGTACATATGTATGTAGTTACATTTTTAATATATTTGAAAATTTTCAATCAAAAAGCTGTTCAACGTTCTTCTAAACTAAATAGTATAAAAAACACCAAAATAGTAAAAATTTTGTTACTTAATTTGGCACAACTATCTCCAAACAGCTTTGGAGGCTAAGCACAACATGTTGACTTTAGTTAGCAAGAAAATTTGATGATGACGGAACTGCTCAATAACTCTTTAATAAACTAAGCACTCAAAGCTTGCAGACTATTTTCCAGGATTCTAAGATTATTTTCGAGTCGAATTCCCCAATTAAATTTCTAAACACACTGTGCTTAGCAAAATCACAAATTGTTTTACAAAAAAAGAAAATCTCATAAATCCAATTTTATCTTTCATTTTCTTTTTTTGTTTTTTAGCAAAACGTATGTATATATCAAAGTATATCAAGTATATGCAAGCCTACAACAACAACAAAACATTTAAACAAAAACAGGCAATTTGTTTGTGTAAAAATCTACTATTGTGTCAAAAAGCAGCTGACTACAATCGAAGGATGGTAAAGTCGGTATACTTATACTTTCTTTTTAACGTACATTTTAAATCAAATTCTTATGAGTACTAATGAAATCAATTATAATAAATTGAATTGTTTTTTCTTTAAAACAATGTAAATAGCAAGAATCGCGCAATAATTCATGAAAAATGTGTTAGGTGTTTGAGACCTAAGTATTCATTTTAAAAATTTTGTGTACCGTATCTGATGCAACAAAAAGTAAATTAAAAACAACTATACACCAAAAAGAAAAACTAACAGAAATATTTGAATATTAATAAAAATTTCATGAAAATAACGTGAAAAAACTAAAACTTTATTACTGCCTTTAACAAATTTCCTTGTTTAAATCACTTCTCAATGCAGTTTTTCCAACAAACATCATACATAAAAAAAAAAATTTTATTAAAGAAAATTTCACTAAAAACGTAAACAAATTTGTCGCCTGAGCTCTTTGATGTACTTGATACAGATATAATTTAATATACTATATACTTAGATATACTTTGGTCTTAACACTGAAAACATATGTCAATAATATAAGAAAATTAGAAAATCCAAAATAAATTACTCTTTATTAAAATCTGACAGCTGCATTAACATTACAAAACTTTAGTTCAACCCACATGAATTGAAAAACAAATCTGATGAATTCGCTTAAAATTGCGAATACAGTGTTTTATAAAACAAAATGCGTTTTTGAAACGTGTTAGATCAAATCTGTACCTTCATAAACTCAACTAACTTTTATAATTAGTGAAATAACATTTTAACCCACTAGATTTTTACAAAACCGAACGTAAAATATAAATGTAGTTTTTTAAGAAAAAATGAAACAAATGTTGAATCCACTACGAGATCAAGTTAAATCGAGATAGTTAAGAAAAGTGAAAACTTAATTCTTAAAATCCATTATGGCATAATAAACTTAAAAAAAGACGCCATATCCAAACTCAGGTCAAAATGGAGAGTAAGGTTCAAATTTAAATGCAACTATATTTTAACTGTGTGATGTTTTTCTGATATAGGTATTAACGTTAAGATAGTTTGCGATTTATTTATTTATTTACATACAAAAAGCTTTTTTAATTAAAATCATACACATTTATGAAATTGGCTTTCATTATATTCATATTATTTCTAATGAACCGCTTTACTACTTAATGCCTTCGTTATGGATGTATAATTTATCAAATTGTTTTCGAACATGAGACAAATGTGTATTTAGTTTAATACAAGTGTTGTAAGTAAGAAAGTGGATTTTTTATCGTTACGTTTACTTGATTAATAAATGCTTAGTTTGTTGAGTTTTGTTTTGTTGCAAAATAATTATACCCAACTTTTAGAACTTTTACTAAATTACACAATTATTAGCGTTTATACACAAAAACACACAATCGTAACATTACCCAATTTAGTAGTGAACAGAAACTACTGTATCAAATATTCACAGCTAACCTTAACTTGACAACGTTCAAATTAAGGATAACTCTATTGGTGTGGGGGTAGATTTTTTACACTGACTTTTAGCGGTTCTTAATTATGCTAGAAATTTTATTTTTAGCTCCTCCTACATGCAGAATTTTAGCATGTACGTTTTTCAGAAATCTAGAGGTGCAGAGATCCTCCAGAGAAGACAGTGGACAATCGAAAATTCTTTGACTGTCAGAGGAGTCAATAGTCGGCAAAGGAACAATATAATAGTGGACGCTTATAGAACCAATGGGCGTTTAAGAGCACTTACGATCGCCGGAGATGTCAAAGTTCACTCAATGGAACTCCGGGGGGGCCAACAAACACTCGGAGAGGCAAATGAAAGTCTATGGAAGCAATGGATATCCATAGTACTAGTAGAGGAACAATGGACTAATGAACTCTTAAGGGGCTAATTAGTGCAAATGAACCCCTGTCGCCAATGGACCCTTACAAAGGCCAATTACATAGATCCAGAAAACAGATTATTCGTACATTATTATTGTTTTGTTTTAAGCCGCACTGTAATACTTCTGAAATACCGACACTTGTTAATACACATTTTTTCATTTCAATTACATATGCACATACATATGTATGAATGCGTCCATATATGTAGTTTTATTTATATTTTAGCAAGCTTTTAGTCCGCTTGTTAACCTGTAGAACTTTTTATTTTAAAAGTTCAATTACAAACAACGCCATCATTTTCATAAAGTCTTATTTGTTCATGTGTTATTTTAGTAAACTTTTAATTGTTCTTTTCTTACTAAAATTAGTCAGTTGACCAGACAGTCGGTTGTTCACTTAAACATTTTTCATTAACTCATACATTCACTGATTCAGATAAGTAGTTGTGGGCGTAAATAGCTAAAAAGCAAACCGCAATTACTTTAATTACAATTAAGCTTTTATTTTGTTTCCCTTTATTTTACTACAGCTTTGATACTTTATTTTCAATTAACAATTTCGAAATTAAAAAGCAGACAATCAGCAAACTATGGATAACCTGAGACCTTAAAATGGGGGAGATATGTATGTATAAAAAAACAATAGCAATTTTTGTATATTTGGCGTTTAATGTTTACAGTCTAATTTTTAAATCCATATACCAGAAAATTGTCACAAACTGTTCGAAATAAAAATATTTTGTTTCATGCAGAGATCAAGGTAAGTAAATACAGGTTTGTATTTCTGAGGTGACCATATTATAACAACTAAAAATTATTATTATTATGTCCTATTGTCGCCAATTTCTTTAAAAATATAAATTTATTTTAATTATAAAAGATTCTGTCAACAAAAGGCGAAAATCGGTTCGATTTTTTTCTTTTATAAAGTCACAGAAAGACTCATTACATACAGCTATAGTTGTGAATGAATGAATGAAACATGAAAAACTAACAACAAAAAACACATTAGCATAACTATGATATTGTTTGAAGGAAAGGAGAGGACTTGGACAGTTCACTTCCAAAATAAAAAACTAATAGATTTTTACCTTGAACTTTTTTTGAATTATGTTACAAACATCAAACTTTAACTGAAATATATTCGATTTACAATTCGGTTTTTATTTTAAATCTAGAAAAAAAAAACAAGAAAAAAGACATCATAAAATTTTAGAAATTGCACAAAATTTTCGTTTTTTTACAATAATGATAAAAATTAAATTAATTTTTGTCTATTCTGTTTTAATCTAGAGCAAACTGTAATTTTGAGAAATAACAATAAGCGTTTACTTTAGATTTTCATATTTGGAATTAAAAAATAAAATCGACCAGCTTTGCCGTTTATATAAATTTTTAATTTATTTGATTTTTTAATCACTTATAAACTAAGATATTTATGTCCCATCTAATAAGACCGTTTCTTAAAAAAAATCCAAATTGTAAAAAATATTTGAAACTTAATTATCCATTTACAGTAAAAAACTTAAGAAGTAAAGATATGCCAAATCTTATATACTCTTCAGCATGAAATTAAAAAAAAATTACATAAAAGTGCCATCGGCTTTTAATGAATTAAGCATTTTTCAAAAATTTTAGTAGTATCCGAAAATTTTTTTTCAAAAGCGTTTAAATGATACTCATATTGATAGTTAAGGCTTGGTGTTTTGCCCTTTGCCTCGAAGGAGATGGACCGATCTTGCTGATAGTAAAATTTTTTCTAGCTCATCGGACAGACAGACTGACATCGCTCAATCGACTTCGATATGCATAAAAACTCAGAATATATACATTTTATGGGGTCGGAAATGGATATTATAGAAATTACAAACGGAATGACAAACTTAGATATACCCTTTTTCAACTTTTTGCGGTGAAGGTGTCGTGACCGCCCTAATATTTTTTGCATAAGAAGAAGAGACCGTCAGATGGTTGTAGAAAAAAAAAGTGAGCAACAGAAAAATAAACAAAACATAGAATTACCTTTTCGGAGTGTTGAAGAATTATGTAAGGCAAGAAAGTAAATAGATAAGATAGGAGATAGGAGACATCTTTTTTTTCAAATTTTTGAAGATAAGTGGATTTTACCGGAGGATAATGAAGATCATTCTGGATTTAGCTAAAGAAGAAGATGGTGTGTTTGCAGTTGTGGTGATGGAAAATAAAAATAAATAAGAAAATAAATCAAATTCAATAAAGTGTATGTTTTATTTTATTTTGAAAAAAGAAGAAAACATTTTTTTTTTGGTTTGTGTTTTTGCACACACTAATTTTGTGTAAGTTGTCTTAAAACAATAAAACAAATGTTAATGAGAAAGTTACATTTTAAACGAATAATATCCAAAAATATTATATATATAATTAAAATAAAAGGTCGTAAAAAAATATGTTTAAAATCAAAAGTTGTGATATTATAACTACTAAAATAATGAAAAGTTATGTAAAAGAAATAGACAATTAAAGAAGCTTTAACACCAGAAAAGTGACATTTTAAACATTACAAGTTCAACCTAATAAAAAACTTAAGAATAATATTACATCGAGAATTAAAACGAAAATTACGATACATCATATAATTGTTGAACTGGCTTCATGTTATGCCATTAATAGCCATATACATTTTGTGTCTGTAGATATTACCTTTTTACATATAATCATTTGAATGTAAAATTTACCAATACACAAAAGTTAAAATAAATATCAAAAACTAATAAATCCAAATTTGTCATAAAATTAACTCCGGTCACATCATCGCCACATTCCCAGCGAGGGAGACCCAGCTCCACAGCGCCGTTTATCAGCCTTTGTGAGGGATAATTTTGATCCACAAGTTATTAAAAGGAAATTAAAAATAACCATAAACAAAAAGAAAATAAGTTTTTGAATATGTGTGTATTTTAATATATGCAAAATTAAAATTAGAAAAGGAAAAGATTTATATGTATATATGTATATTTAAATTTTTATAATATCTTTTGTTTATATAACAAATAGCTTAGGGAAACATTTTCTAACCTCCAAAAAATTCTCTTATCCCCTTATTTTTTTGAAAGGGTGTCGCGTGAAACCGTAGTGTTGAGCTCAAGCCTGCAGGTCTTCGTTTTTATTTGTAAGTTGAAAGGCATAAGTTGCCATATAGACAGGAGGGATTTGTTAACCTAAGAAAAAAACAGAGGTTATAATTTACAATTATAAAACTTATAAAAGGACGCCAAAGATTAAATTTAATTTTGATATATTTTTTTACGTACCTTTATATTAGCCAAATATATAATTTAGGTTTCCTTAGTTAGTTAGTTAGTTAGGAGTGGCAGCCTCTCGCGACGAAGCTCACTTGAGCACAAACAAATGGCCCGTTGTGATACCACAAAGTAGACGGCATGACTCCCATTACCCAGCCGAGAACCATGAGGATTCACGGATGAACTTCGCTATGTCCCTTATAGAGTGGGATGATAGCTCCGTAAGAGTTCCAAAGAAAGGAGAGCCCAGAATTCTTAGTCTTCTTCGAGCCAGGGATGGGCAGTTGCACAGGAGGTGCAGTACGGTCTCTTCCTTATCCTTCGAGCCACAGCTGCGGCAGAAATCAATAAAAGGCAGACCAAGTCTTTCAGCATGCCTACCGATTAGACAGTGTCCAGTAAGTACCGAGACCGTGATACTTATAGATTTTCTGTCCAGTCTGAGCAGCTGCCTGGTCCGCTTGAGGTCCAGTGTAGTCCACAGTTGTCTGGAGACACAGCAGGAACTTTCATCTACCCATAATTTGCGAGCCAAATTTAGATAGTGGTTCTTTATGGCCATTTTCACCGTTGCCAGAGAAATTCCAACGTCTGGTAGCGGGGAGACATTAGGAAGCAATGTGCCCCGTTTTGCGAGATCATCGGCCTCACAGTTACCCTGGATATCCCTGTGACCATGGACCCAAAACTGGTCAATCTGTGATCGCTCCGATAAAGTGTTCAGTAATGAGCGTCAACTCAGGACTAGCTTAGATGTACTATATGCACCAGCAAGCGCCCTGATTGCCGCCTGACTGTCCGAAAATATCCGAGCGCTATTTAGGATGTTTTCAGAATGGCCATTACCTCGGCTTGAAAGACGCTGCAGTAGTCAGGGAGTCTGAGGGAGAGTCTTAGTCCAAGATAATTGGAGAAGATTCCGCAACCGACTCTGTCGTTCAGTTTCGAGCCATCGGTGTAGATGTCAACAGTATCACCCACGACCACTTAGTTACGGACCCAAATCTCCCTAGTTGGAATATGGATCCGCAACCCGTGGTCCAGAGCGGGAGTAGAAGAGATGTAGTCCACCATTGATGGCAGTGGAACATCCCGATCGATAAAATTAGAGTGCCCTATGTCCAGCCTGAGCCAGCGTGAGAGGGCATTAAGTCTGGCTGCACAGCATTTAGCCTGTTGCAATACCAGAAGTTTGGTGGGTAACCAGTGGAGAAGTGGTTTCCTTATCTTAATGTAAATAGATTTCTTATAAAATTATATTTTTTTTATTTTTGTTTAAAAATTGAATTTTCGGCATTTGTATCACTATAACTTTTTACGTAGATGATTTTTAGATTATGAATAATAAAAGTTATAATGAAATCTGAAAATAATATATATATTTTTTTAATAATCTTTTTGATTCCAAAGGATGGTTTAAGCCGAGGTTTGCTAAGTTTGCTGATTGAAAGGTAAGCGGTGTGGTAATCAGAGGTAAGTTAGGGGCAACCAAAATGTTAGAAGTTGCTATTGAAGAATTGTTATCAATTCAGAGAGGAAAGGCAATAACACCAGCCAACTGAGAGTGCGAAAGGCTAACGATCATGAACGTTTATTTTTTTGTGTGTGTATCTTAGTTTATTTTGCAGTGCTCACTTCGGGCACCGTACCTTTTTCATATAGTTTTTTTTTTCATCTTCAAGTTAAGGCTGGCATGTAGAATTTTTTTGTAGTACTAAAAAGCTTAGATTGGTTGGCAAGAACTCCACCCCATACGGCGAGCCCAAGCCGGAGCATACGTCATCATGCCAGCCCCGCCGACAATCTGGCCACAGTTTGAATTTTTGTTTACCACCACCACCATCAGCTGTGTGCCTGTAGTTTTACTGGCAACGCTAATGGTAATTAAAAAGTTCTACTACAAATAAAAAGTTGCAAAAAGATTATTATGATATATTTGGTCAGCTAATTGACCACCTTAAAACTTTCAAAACTTGAAAGCTCTGTAATATATCGAGTACAGATAAGCCATGGTTCAACTTTATAGTGCATTTACCAAGAATGTTAAACTGAACTCCTTTTTTTCTTGTAAAAACGATCAATCTTACGATCAAAACTTACAAATAAAGTCTGTCGATGACGTACTTTGACTTTATATGTTTACAGATAATTAGCAAAGACTATTTTCAAAAGTATAATCCGTATACTTTAAAAAACCCTAAAACCTGGCAACCTTAACAGCAAAAATCTATTTATCTCCTACAACAACACAAATTAAGTTCGTCTTTAATGCTCAAGGTCAGTGTCATTATTGTTATAATTATTTTCTTTTTGAATGTTCCTTGTTTCTTAAGATATTAAAATTTTTTTTATATATATTATAATTATATGAATATTTAGTTTTTTTTCTGCTGTTTTAACAACTAATACTAACAGAAGGTGATAATGCTGCCAGCATTGTATACAAAATCAAAGTATTTTAAATATATCACAATCTGTAGAAAAATTTATTCAATGATCAATTTTAGATATTATCACACACAGAAAAAATGTGGTTTTGACAAATCCTTTTTGGCAGTTCAGCAATTTTTAGTTGAAATGCTATTGTATTCCCGACAAAAAGTTGTCTATAACAAAGATTTTTCTAACCGAAGGCAAGACAACATATTAGGTACCTCGGTTAATAAGAAGTCTTCTGGAAAATTGTACAACAGTTGCTATAATCAAAGATATAAGACAAACAAAAATATATGCAAAATCCAGCTTTAGCAAACATATATGTTTGATGATATTGTTGACCACAGCCTAAGGAAGTCTTTGAATTCGTTGTCAACAAAAAACTATTGGAAAGCTATAACAACCTTAGGAATAAATAAAGGAAATAAAGAATCAGGACCAATTGTCTGATTGAGGACATGAGGGCATTAGTTTATTAATAAAGAAAATTTCATATTCAAAACCATAATATAACAAGTAAGATTTGTAACTCCAATTAAAAACAAGCAAGAGTGCTATATTCGGCCTTGCAGAATCTCTTATACCCTTCACCTTATATTTATAACCACACGTATGTATATGCATTTTTCTTTTTTAATATAAACATTTTACATAAAAATGTCATTGGCTCTTAAAAAGCATTTAAAAAAATGTATTTCCTTATAGATGTCTGCAAAAGCTTTTAAATGAGACGCATATTTATATTTTAAAAAATTTTTCTGGCCCGTAACTCGGAAAATATGGGTGAGCGCCAAATTTTTTAACCTGATGTTTTTTTTTATTTTTAATTCTCTATCGCTCAATGTATTTGTTTTTTTGATTGAAGTAACTTCATTGTTCAAATGATATGGAAAAATTAAAGGCAAGCGTGCCTCAAGGCATATGGACCGAAGTTGCTGATTTTCAATAGCAACTCTTTACAAACTATGTCTGATCGATTGGCACATTTAAATTTTCTCTAGCTCATCTAGTGCCTTGGCAAAGTTGATTTCAACACAAACATGGACGGACAGACGGACAGACGGGCATCGCTAAATCGACTTGGCTATGTTTAAGGAACCAGAATATACTTCATGGGATCGGAAATGGAAATGGTAGAGATTACAAACGGAGTGACAAACTTAGATACACCCTTTTACCACTTTTGTGATGAAGGATATAAAAATAAATGCTGCACAGGTGCGATTTATGATTCTGACCCTGTCTACAAATTTTTGAGTGTTTTTTAGTAAAATAGTTAAATATTTTGATGACCAATTTTAACATATTTAGGCCCATTATCACAACTTACATTATCGAGCTGATATTTGTTTTTCGTTGTTAATTCTGCATTTTTATAACCATTTTTCCAAAAAAAAAAGGTGTACGGCCCTACAAATAATTTGATGCCTTATCAGGACTCTCGTGAATACTAAGAAAAGCTTTGTCTTCAGCGACAGCCTATGTGTGGATATGAATGCTGGTTGGTACGTCAGATGAGTTTTATGAAAGATGGGAGTAGGTCACTCATATATAAAATTATTATGTTTGTAGTTGAAGTTGAAAGTTACTTCTAATAACCAAGTACCTATTTCACGGTATAAGGCATTATTTAAATTTATGTGTAGAATACAAAAATTAATAACTACTACGTATGCAGTTACTTATTCTTTTTCAATTTTTACTAGTTGAACCACTAAAATTAAATTTATTATTTAAAGAAAAAAATTATAAACAAGTACGATTGCTATATTCGGCTATGTCATATATTATATACCCTTCACCGTATACGTAAATCTAGCAAGTAAGAGTGAAAGATCATAAGGGAGGGAAATGGACCTCAGTAGGCATCCAATAGATCATAGTGGGCCATATTAATTTTTTCTGTCCATTTCCACTCGAGGTTAAAATAAAAACCCTCTTTAGGACTAAAAGTAACAAAAAATTTCAGTTTGTGTGTGTGTTCGTTTTGCTGCTGAAAATAGTAAACTGAATTCAGTTTTTTTTTCAGTTCGATCAGTTGAACTATATTAAGCAGCCAAATGGTTGAAAATGAAAACTAAAACTATTTTCAGTTCAGTCGCCAGTCCAAAAAATTTTTGTTGGAAATCAATAATGATTTCTTTTATGCGCACATGCATTTTTCCGATATAACCTTTCACATTTCTATCGTTTAACATTGGATAAAAAAGTGCTAAGAGTTTGTTGCTATTGTTGTTTTGCTTGCTACGATATTGTAATATAAAAAATATACACATATTATGAAAATACATACAATAGTTTTATGCATCTGACAAGCAGTTACAAAGGGAACTGGTAAAATCTGAAATTTATAACTGTTATTTAAACAAAACTAAATTAACCAAATACGGTATTTTAAAGTTAAATTTAAAGTTTTCTTAAATTTGTCTGTGTTTTTATTGAATATATTCGATATAACATAAAAATACTTCAATTGTACAGTTTGTTATAAGATATGAGGATGGTGGTAAAATAGTGGACGAATTAAATATTTAAATTAGTTTTACTTGGTAAGCTTAATAGGTATCACCTCTTATTAACAAACTGTCTGGATTGAAACAGTAAGCGTGGTACCTCCCATACAAAGCGTAAAATTATCATAGTGTATCTAAAAAAGTATATCACGTAGAGTCATGCATTTATTTACTATAAGCTTCCTTATTAATATGTATAGTTTAGCGAAATACAATGGGCTTGATAACTCCCATACAAAGTGAAAATTGTTGTGGTTTACCTACCGAACTGTGAGGGGAAGCGTCTTCAAATTTCGTAAAAGTAAATTTTGTATTAGTCTGCATAATCAAATAAAAACTAGCTGGATTATAAGAGTGGTCGTCGTACGATTATTTCCAATGCGGTAGCAAAACTTAGCGGTAATAACTGGTGTATAATAGAGTAGAGCTGTATCTTCATTCAAGTTATAAAAACAAAATCATGGCTCACACTCTTTTGTTTCAGTTGTATTAAAGTTCGTTTGTAAGAAGTATTCTTTCAGAATGTTAGCGAAACTTTACTAGTGTCGTAATTAATAAATGAGTTATTACTAATTACGGCCCGTCTCATCATTTAACATTTATTTATGATTACAAATAAAAACTACTTCAAATTTTTTAAAATTTAATATTACAACTATTATGACACTTTCGTATACAACATTGCCTTTTTTCAATTGAAAATATAACTTTGCATCAGAGTTTGAAAAAAAACAGTACACTATCATAGCGTACTGTTTGAACAACACAAACACTAAATTTGTTTTTATTGTTTATGAATCTGTACGCAAACAAAATACCGTACACAACCATTGTAGGCTGATGATCACAAACACTACGATAACGTACTGATCTTTATTTTATTGTTCTGATCTTAAAGATCAGTACGTAAACTGTAGTGGTCTTTAGTGATCACTACGCAAATTTTAGTGATCTTTAGAGTCTTTTTAGTGAACTTTTTAATGATCTTTAGTGTTTATCGTAGTGGTCTTGCTTGTAAATTACTTTTAGAGTTTGTTCTTTAGAGTATTTTTGATAAACTTAAGGGTAGTTTTTTAGTTTTTCCAAACCTTTATTATTCAGTAATATTGTTATTGATTTTAACATTGCAACAAATTTGAATTAATGTAAAATAGTTTAAAAATATCTGCAAATCAATATATTGTTTTTATCACAAATTGTTCAGAGCTGAACAGTAATGTGTTCCAACCCTGTATATCGGTAAATGGTGATGCCAATGTTGTCCTGGGTGAATTGAGATATGGATGGCGCTTTGATAATTATCATTTATGCTTACAGCCCGATTCTGGGCACTTGATAAGTTTACGACATTGAGTATTTATCATCTTTTGAATATTTATCAAAATTTGGTATTCTACTACAAAAAAAAAAAGCTTTTTATTTGATAATTTGTATTAAAATAATTCTAATAAATCATATGCTGTAATATTGAAAAACGTTTTACAGATTTTTCAAGCGATTCGCCATAAAAAATGTGACAGGCGCAATTGATTGTACGCACGTTGCAATTACTGCACCACCCTCAAACATCCCAGAGCTACCACTAAATTTGTACATGAATCGCAAAGGTTTTTGCCTTTTTTTATATTTCTATACTGCTTCTTTTTTATAACAAATTATGGTGTTTAGGTCTGTGATCGTTGTCTGGTATTCACATTTCAAAATTTCCGGGTATGACGCATGATTCTGGTATTTGGGCCACATCTGATCTACGTGAGTACCTTATACTAAAGCAAATTGATATATCAACAGTCCGACGGGAATTTAGGCTTTTAGGAGATCAAGGTTACCCTCTCGAGCCCTGGCTCTAGAAATTGTATCGAGCGCCCGTTTGGTGTCCTTAAGATGGGATTTAGATGTTTACTTAAACATCGAATGCTACACTACTCCCATAAAACTGCAGGAGATATCATTGCATTATGTGCAATTTTACATAACATTATAATTAAATCGGGTGGTCCTGAGCTTATCACTGACGATGTGGTCACTAGTGATTATATAGTTGCAGCAGTTAGTAATTCACAATATACGCGTAAAGGTGAAGCTGCACGAAGAAGATATATTTCTACTCTATAAACAATGCAATGACTTAGAAAAAAAAAATGATTTAGAAACGAAAAGTTTAATTATACATATTTGTTTTTATTCAATTAACAACCACCACAACAGTTAACCTTCTACACTAATTTTTTTCTTCATTTCTTCTACAAGCAATAATTTGATAATAATAATCAAAATCCACTGTCAATAGAAATTCACCACACTGGTGAATTTTAAAACCTTTTTATTAATCAATGTTTTCACAGAATACCAACCGAACTTTTGGTTGATAAAAATCTTGATAAAATATTTTGACAAAAAAAATTATCAAGAATTCACAGAATCGGGCTGTATCTTTTTCTTTTTGTCTTATAAAAAATCCCGATTGTACATTGTTCATTAGCATCTCGTAAAGTTTGGTTTGGTGATTTAGAATATTGTCGCCATATTAGTTTTATTTTTAAAATATGTATATAAAAAAATTATAAGGAAAGTTGAAAAAATAAATATTGCCTTTTTTATTGAAGAAGAAAATAATTGTTTTATTTTCTTTCAATTTTCGAGCGACTATTTGAGTCAACTAATGGAGGGACTTTTTGCAGGACAGCTGTCTGGAAGCTATTATAATTTGGAATTTTTTCACAAATTATCTAATTTAACTTTATAATACTAATTTCTACATTTGTTTTATAGTAGAAGTATTTGTTAATTAAAATTATTAACAAATACTTCAATTTATATAACAGATTTATTCGATAAATTATATTTAATCTTTAAATTTTGATATAATATAAATTAAAAGATAACTTTCTTTAATAATTTTTTAAATACAAAATAAAAAACTGTATGTATTAAATTTTCAATTGTAACTTTGCAAGCAAGACCACTATGAAAAACATAAAAAATCAAAAAACTACCCTTAAGTTTACCAAAAATACTCTAAAGAACAAACCCTAAAAGTAATTTACAAGCAAGGCCACTGCAATAAACACTAAAGATCATTAAAAGTACACTAAAGTACACTAAAAATACTCTAAATATTACTTAAATTAAATTTGCGTAGTGATCACTAAACATCATTATAGTTTACGTAGTGATCTTTAAAATCAGTACACTAAAATAAAGATCACAACGTTATCGTAGTGTTTGTGATCATCAGCCTACAATCGTTGTGTACGGTATATTGTTTTTGTATCATACATAAACGTTAAGAAATTTTTAATGCATTTTGTATTTTTTGTAGAAAATGATTTTGTGTACTGATGTTAATAAAATTAGGCACGGAACTCTAACGTAGTGTACTTAAGTGTTTGTTTTCAAACACTACTTTGCATCCCCTTCCTTTTGATTTTTAGTATACGGACCATACATCACACAATTTCATTGCAAGTATAAGACTGCGGAAAAAAGCTATTGAAATACAGAACACAGGCAAACTGACCACTTCCAAATACTAGGGCGGATATCCGAGGGCGGAATTTACAATGCATGTACTCTATCAAAGGCACTGCAAAATGATCAACTGGCCGAAATTGCAAGGTATCTTTTGTTATTGTAGCAGATGATGATTTCGCCTTAAAATGATATATAATGAAATCATATCCGTTTAAAAATCAACCGGCTCCAAATCGGGTTTTTAACTGCCGTCCTGCGAGAGCAAGAAGAGTGGTAGAAAATGTTGTTGGTATAATGGCAAGTAGGTTCCGAATATTTAGAAAACCTTTAAAACTATGGCCAGAAAAAACTATCGATGTAGTCTCTGCAATTTGTGCATTACACAACTGGTTGATGTCCAAAAGGGGGAAAAATATGTTCCGAGTGAAACGTTCGACATTGAGTTTGATGGACAACTGATTTCAGGTAGTTGGTGTAACGAGCTTGTGTTGGAAGGCAACTGTTTACCACTTCACAGAAATACACAAAACTGTACCGAAGCATAGATATTCGTAAAGAGTTTAAAAATGTTTTTATTTTGCCTGATGGTGAAGTTTCATGGCAATATAAGTATCTTTAAAATAAATATACACAGTTTGATTTAAATTTTAGTACTTAACAAATTTTGAATTTTATAATTTGTTTATCATTAAAAATAAAATTCAACGCATTAAAAAAACTCCTATTTGCTGGTAAAGGTTTCCGAGGTACCTTGGCGACACTAGGTGCGCAAATTATGAATTTTCGTTTTTTTTTCACTTGAATTTAATTTTTTTTAGCAATTTCAATAAACGCACTTCGTTTTTTATATTTGTTTTTATAGTCTGGTGAAGACACATCCCACAGGACGGAGTAACTCTCATACTCTTCTATTAATTTTTTCGTAAAATCCCGATCCTACATATTAATGATGTGTTCTTGTTTGCAGCAATAATACAACTGCTTGCAAACAGCGCAAGCAAACAAGCAATTAAATTCCGCAATCTAAAGTTCGGGAAAGTACCGTATTTAGACGACGACCAGCAAATATTGCGGCAAACAGTTATCGCAAACTTTGTTTTTGCAGCAAAATGTTTTCCTTACTGTTCATACACGCAAATTTGTTTGTAGCAATCAACTTGCTGCAAATTGTTCGCATCGTCTGTACAAAGCTTAATGGCTAAAGTGAAAAGAGACCACGTCAAAATACTGAGGTATGGCAACATAATGATCGCAAAAATCGCGAAAATTTAACACAGGAATTATTATTAAAATTTCTTTAATCGACCTTAACTCTTCAGAAACTGCGGCACAACTGAAAGCTTTTAACATACACCGCACAAGTTCACTGATCATATTAACTAACTTTTGCAAATATTAAAATCAATTTGATTTTTTCTGAAATTTTATTCTAATACGTGAAATATTTTTTTGAAAGATTTTAAGATATCATAACGAAATTTTTTCGAGTTTTGACTATTTTCTTATTTAAAGCAAAAAGAATTAAATTAAGAAATTGTAAAATTTTAAAATAAAAACCTTCTATTTTACACAGTTTTGATAATAAATTAAAAATAAGCTGGAAAATCGGTAAATAAACTGACAACAAATTTGCAGTCGTCGATAACCCTAAGATATATTGAAATGGCCATTTTGAATCGTGTTAAATATATGTATATAAAAAACAGCTTTTTTCAGGTAGCTTGAAGAGTAACTGTATTAGAAGTTCTCCTTTAAACTAGCTATTGGTGTACATTTTTCAGAAGGTTCCAACTAATGTGTTTTTAAATTTTTTTAGCCTACTAACAGCATTAAAACCTCTAGTGAAGAATTATTTGCCCACGAATTATTCATATCGCCAGCATTTGAACTTCTAATTATTTTACAGTCAAAAACGAGAGTATTTTCAACTTAACGCCACCTACAAAAATGGCTGTAACGCAATGTAATGTTTCCTTTTGTGGTTTTATGTGCATGTTGAAGTCTATTTAATTTATATCAAATAATTTTTTGTTCAACACTCTGTTTTGCATTTTCTAGCTTTTCTTTAGAGGTAGTGCAAGAAATGAGATTGTTTTTGTTCTAGTTTTACCTTAAAGTGAAAAAAACAGATTTTTTTTACAGCCCGTAAAGGCAAAGGAAATGAAAAAAGGAGCTTGAAGAAAAAATAAGAATTTTAAGTTTCCTTTTCTTATGGTTTAAAAAAATACTTGTAATTTATAGATGTGTTGTTTAAGTAAAAGTGTATGGTGGCGTTAAAAGTAATAAATGATTTTAAGGATGTAATTTTGTACCAAACGAAAAGAAGCAGATGTTTCTTTTTATTTAATTTTGTTTTCTGTTCAAGAACAATGTGTTGTGTGGCTGATATTTAATAACAGTTTTAAAACCGTTGGAAGCTTTTCCTGTGCATATCATATATATTGACGGCGAAGTACAGATATATAAAAATATTTTTTGAAATCTGTTCTACAACTAGCTAAAAAAAATTAAGAAACTATTTGGTTTCATAGGTATACTAAAAGAATATGGATAGAAATTATGTCCTCCCAAAGAATTAAATGTATTGACATGTTATACATACCTACATACTTCATTGGATGACGTTGAATTCTATATACATAATTAATTGTAAATAATTTTGCTCAATAATGCGAATTTTCTACTTTAAAAAATAAGCCTGACAACATACTAATCGTACTGTTGAATGTCCCTAGTATTAACTGTTTTATGGTTTTCACGGGTAGCCATGTGCGTAATAAAAACGCTTACGATCAATCTTCAACTTATAGGATAAATATTCTTATCCGTGTTAAGAATGTTCGAAAAAGAAAGTAGTTTCGGCTGTGTGTATAAATAAACTCTATTTGATTGCGAGCGCCATCTACAGGCAAAATGCCATTTAGACACCACTTATTTTTTAAGTAAGTAATAGAACCAGAATCATCGAAAATACTTTACTTTTGCTTAATGTATCAATAGATGGCAGCAATAATTTCCAGTTCAGTTCGAACCGTGACTTGGATAGTGAAAGTTAACATGCTTTGTACAGTAATAATCGGATAAATAATTGAAGGTAATAAAGGAGAATAAACGTAAAATGTTTGAATCGTAACTAAAGGTTATTATTTTAAAAATATATATCAATTTTGAAAGTTTGTACTAAAAGTAATCAAGTTCTTATAAAACAAGTAATGTGGAGTTAAGAGCTAAAAAAAACATCATATTAATTCTTTAACGCATTTGTAATTATGCGCACAATGACGGAAAAGTTCAACACTACATCAAACACATTCTAACAAATTTGTGTAAATGTATGCAAAATGGGTATCAGAGTATTTTCGCACTCTTTTTGCGCATTGCGCACTCTTTCATTGCTCCTTTATAAACAGTGGTTTGTTTGAATTTATTCGTTACAAAAACAATTTTGTAAGACAAATATTTTAAAGATGTGCATTTTTAGGAATCTTAATACGAGAATTTACTCTTTCTTGAGAAAATTACAGTTAAATATTTGTTCCAATACATACACTTATAAATACTAGAGGTGTAAGCGAATTATTTATATACACATGTATTTTAGTTTACTATAATTTAAAAAATATTAAATGCATAAAAAATTAATTGAATTAAAATTATATGAAATTTCATGTCGTTTTTTAAGTCATTTCTTAAACCTGCAATTTTAGTTAATCTCACTGAATTGCTTAACATATTTTTTAAAACATTTAATAGAAAAACTTATGCTAAGAAGAAATCAAACAAGTGTTGTATAGGTACTTAACAGTTTTTCTTAGCAAAGGGTACATTTAATGTCTAACAGGCCGAAAATATCCACAATACCCAAGTTCTGAGAAAGTGAAAAAAGTGTAACAGGTAGAAATACAAATTCCATTTGTAAATAAGATTTGTAAGTCTTTAATGTTAACTTAACCCTTTCACACATTTATGTACGTGCATAGGTAGATAAAAGGATACTTAGGAACAAAAATTGTAAAATTATGGTTTTTAATTATTAACTTTGTCCCACAAAGAAACAGTGCAAAAATGAACTATCCGCAAAGTGCTCTAATTTATTGGAAACTTACTTTTTTTGTTTTTAGAAACATTGATTATTACGTAATTGAATTGCATAAAAACTTGTACAGAAATGTTTATACCAACGGTTCTCAGGGGTCCATGGACTCCTGGGGCTCCGTAGCAACCATCCAAGGGATCCGCATGAAGAACCGAAAAAACAGTGTTTTCAAAAATAATAAATATTTTTTTAACTTGGGCTTCAGAAGGGGTCCGTGAAAAAAATTAGTTTATTAGGAGTCCGTGAGCAGGAATTTGATGAGAACCCCTGGTTTATACGCTATTGATGTTGTTAAGCTTAAGACGTACTTTTTTAAATTTACTTAAAGCATTTAGTAATTCAAATTCGCAGATATTTTTAAAAATCTGCCAAGCTGTTACTTATTTTTAGTTTCCCTAGTTTCTAGCAGAGTTGCTAGTAGATAATGTATAATTAGTCAAAGTGTTGGAGCACAAAATAACGTTTATTTACAAATCATTTAAATTAACGAAAAAACTAACAGTTATCACTGTAACACTACTTAAATAAAGTTATAATTTTATTTGTGAAAACTAAAAAAAAACTAAAAAACCTAAAAGTCTTTTAAATTGAGATAAATTATGTATATCTTGATAAAACAATTTTATTTAAAATTTTGCACAAGAATCGTGTCCTATCGATTTTGTCGCAAAATAATTGGCAATTAGTCTAGACAAAGTCTCGTATGTTACATTTCAATTTCTTATATGTGGCCGGTTATTGTAGAGTACTGCCTAGAATATTTTTCTCAAGCAAAATGTGATGTTTAGGTAAAATCACGCAACTAAATAAGAAATATGAGCAACAGAATCGGCTAATAATAGAGATCCTACACCCAGATAACTGAGTTAATTTTTGGCAGTAAGTTGTGCCATATTAGAGAGAACTTTCATTTGTTTTACCAAATAATGCAGAAGCATAAACTTTCACAATATATACTGTTACAAAGCGTTCGGCTTATTTCCTGTTATGTTTACCTTTGTAGATAGACAAATTTTACACTATAAACTTTTTATGCATATCACGTTATGCAAGTCACGTTTTTATGCATATCGAAGTCGATTGACCGATGTCCGTCTGTCCATCCGTGTTCAGGTTGAAATCAACTTTGCTAAGGCACTAGATGAGCTGGAGAAAATCGATCAGACACAAATTCGAAAATTTTGCTTTTGAAAATCAGCAAGATCGGTTCAAAACTTTTTCCTGGCAGCGGGCATAACACCACGCCCGCCTTTAATTTTTTCTTATTTTATTTAACTTTCGTTCGTATTCCTGCAGCTGGTTGTTGTCTATGATACACAATTTCTCAAATTACTTAGGCATAACAACACCTTAACAATACTTCAATTTTTCGATAAATTTTTTTTTTTTAAGTCTTACGACATGTCAAATTTTTGTGCAAAATATTACCAGTGGGTTGGGTTCGTCTAAACAAATTATGTAATGAATCTGCACAAATTGAGAGCAATTACGGATGAAAGCTTTCAAAAGACAATTACGAATCATTAGATCAAGGATGCATTTTTCTGCAAACCGCCCAAAAACCTATGTATACCAATTGTGTAAGCTTGAAAAAATCTTTTGTAGGATTTGTTACATTTATTTTTAAAATACAGATGGAATATTATATTATTTTCTCTTAGATTTTACGTACGTAAAGTCGTACCGTCTAAACCACCCTTTATCAGAAAAACTTTATGGTATAAAGGAATTTCTTATGTTGATTTTTATTTAGACTTTTTAGTGGGGAATCTGCAGTATGGTACATGTGGTTAAACATATTTAGTGAAGGACATGTAAGATTCGGCAGAGCCAAATACGGCGCTCTTTTTATTTACTTCTTTTCTAAATGTGTTAGAGCTTTTGATTGCAAAGTATTTACGCAAAAAGCAGTTAAACAAAACTGAAGTACCAAAAAATGTCACAGATCATTAAATGTCAGTACCTGTTGCGTAAATAAAAATTGTGTACTTCTAAAAGAAAACCCTTAATACGTAACAGTAAGGATTTCTTAAAAATTTAAAAAAATGATGTTTAGAAAGAACTTAGGATAATCCTGCGCTCTTTGTTTATTTAAGTTATGATACTTTGCGATTCCTAGAATTTACAACTACTTTTACTAAGAATTCTCCTTTTTCTTAAGCCAATAATGCCCACTTAATAATTGTGTTACCTTCTTTAGAAAGTGGTAGAATAGAGTATATAAATAGTGAAGAAGAGTGATATATAGAATGCAGGATCTTTTTCACCACTATAATTGGAAATTGTGTTTATTTTTAGAACACTGTTGCAGCGATTAGATGCTAAAAGGCAAAGCTGAGTAAAGCCTTTTTAATTATTTTTACTTCGCCGATGATTTGCTGTAGAGTAGTACCGGCGACGAAGGGCGCTGTGTTATATTAGTATAAAAGACCATACTGTATAATATAGATAGTACTATATAATACGAACCTTGGCTTAAAATTAATAATATCTTAGAAGTCTACGTGCTAAGCATCTAAGCTACAGCGCCTTTTGTCTTGAAAAAACTAAAATTAAATAATTATTAGTAATATGCAATGTGGGACATGTTGCATTTGATTAATTGGAGTCAACAAATAAAAATGCACACTTAGACAAAAATAATCCCAAATCATTTATGCAAGGAATTTTTACTTTTGTTTGAATGTCGGAAGCATATAAATCATGTAACATAATTATTTGGCAACATTGATCAATTGAACTTAATAAGCCAATGTCACAATTTGAAACATTATTTAGCTTTCAGAGTGAAGCTTCAATGCAGTAAGTAATTTCTCCATTACAATATCCGTCACAATAGGATATGTCATGGAAACCCAATTTGTTCTTTAACACTCATACGTTCTTCAAACAAAGTTACGTTGGAGTTCTTTGGGTGAAAATTCAGCCTTGTTTAACCTTTACTGATTAATGAAAATCATGGTTCGATTAATATACAATAAAAAATAATCACTACTTTAGTCATCCACTCAATTTAATTGGATGTTATTATCATAACTTACTTTTATATAATAATGAAAATAACAAAAACACACAGTTTTTATTGCAATTTGCTCATTCGAAATATGAAATTCTATGCTGTTCGCAAATAGATTTTTGGCAAAATATACATGTGGAACAAGCTTTTTCTATCGTTTGAAGTATAAGTTTCGCATCAAAAACCCAAAGTCATTTTTATTTATTCGCCACTTGATGACGTACATAGAAAGCTGTTCGATTGAATGACGTATGGTGTTCAACAAATTACTTGAAGAATCTGACTATCGTCGTTGAATTTTTAGTTTTACTAATGCCATTCCTAGTTTGTGGGGAAATAAACTTCTTTTGTATAGTTTTTCTTTATTCCAATCACTGTTCATTTCTTGTCATAGGACGTAAGCATTAACTGCTGATATATTGATAATATTGAAAAGCAATACATGGGGTCAGCTGAAGTGTCTACAACTGCTTTAGTTTTATTATAAGTGATATAATCTCTATCAACTGATTTCTTCCATGCAATACTGTTTTGTTATGTTGAAAAGTTCTAAGGACATTGACAATTTTGTACTTTTTTGTAACGTATTGAACCAGTGAAATCATGCCGGTGAAAAATAGTTTGCTGAAGAAAACTGAACGTTTACCAAGCTCTTGTTTGGCTGATTCCCGCAAAAAAGTTTTATTGGAACGAACTGTACCCTGTAGTATATAGTTTTAGCAACAAAGCGCAAAATCATATGACGTAAAAAAATTATCACACGTTATATTTCGCCCCTTTTATACTTAAACGTTTTTTTTAATGGGTGAAATTATACCCGAGGGACTTTTATGTAATTGTTCAAATATTTACTTATTGCCAAATTATGTTAAAAGAGTTATTAGATTTTATATGTAATATTCCAACTAAGAAAATTGCGAAAAGTTTTTTTGTTTTACATA
Source organism: Cistogaster globosa (assembly GCA_937654795.1). NCBI lineage: Eukaryota > Metazoa > Arthropoda > Insecta > Diptera > Tachinidae > Cistogaster > Cistogaster globosa. Next base: position 47,109,275 of record OW569406.1, on the reverse strand, counting down.
AAATTTTAAAGAGATATATAACTTGGAAAATTAAAATGGTAGAGATTTTACCCCAAGATCGTATAATGGTTAACCCCTTTGCTTTTGCGTATTAATTAAATAATACGCAAAAGCAAAGGGGTTGTACAAAATTCGAGTCATAAACGGTTAATGCCGCTAGGTTTTTGTGCCATTAGATGGTTTATATTTTATTATAATTTTATTTTAATTATAATTTTAAGCGTAAACTTTAATATCTAAACTCAGGTGATAGCTTTAGCATTAATATCATTAGTTGGTAAGAATAATGTAGTTTGTCAAATGTTACATTAAAAATAAGCTTATTGTAGACGGCGTTGTTCTTTCCAGGAACTGAAGAAAAGGTTAACTCTTTACGGGCTTGTGCATTCTCTGGCCTCACTGAGAGATAAGGTGTAGTCGATCGTGCACAAAGACAAAAACTTTCATTGAAATCGGTCGGAAAGCTGCACAAAATACAGGCCACCATTACAGTGGATTTTTCTACGTTAATTGCTTTTTGACCCACAGGGATAAGAGATTTGAAATCATAAATGGCATGTTACCACTTTCAATTAAGAGATCTTTATTAGTTTTTTTTTTTAATTGAAACGGCCGTCTTAATTAATTTTTTTTTTGTATCTATACCTCTGCTTCAAATTTTGAAAAGATAATGTTCTGGTAAGAACATTTTTATTTTAAAATCTGTTACTAGCTAACATTTATTCTAAAATTGTTGCAAGTACCAATAAACTTAGGTTTATCCATTTTATTCGGGGTGCATACCTGACAAGAAACTTAAGAGTAAAATACATCACATTACAATTTCGTATTAATTTAGTATATATTTTAATAAATAATCTTCTAATCGCCTTATAATTTCCTTCATTTGTTTATATTTCCATAAAAATAATTTCTGTTCGATTAATACCTTCTACGATATGCCCACAATGGTAACAATTTTATCAAAACTATGATTTTGTTTATGCACACTGAACTTAAACTCTTTATAAGCCTCTCTCTCATGTATGAAATAAACAAAGTTGGAACAGTTACAAATCAGTAGCACGTGATAGCAATGAGTTAACCACAAATGTCAAAAGTCAATATATATCAAAACCTTTTAAAGTTTTTTAAAATTTTTATATAAAATCCTCATAAGCGTTATTTTCATGTAGGCAAAGAAGACCGTGAAACATTTTGCTAAAATAGCTTGAAGCTTTTTAGTTAAGCCAATTTGTTTGCAAAACAAAAGAATGTTTGGAATTTATTATCCATAGTAACACTAGTAATTGATTACTTACATAACACTTTATAGCGGAGAGGCCACACTTAATCAATTTCTATCTTTATAAAATTCAAATTGATGACGAAAATTCATTCTGTGTAGACTTTATACATTAATATCATGTCATTGTTATTATATAATTGTCACAGCTCATAGACTAATAAATTTATCATGATATGAAGTCATTTTATAAGTAGTTTTATTTCTTAAGTATAATTTTTTTTAATAAAAATTTTAAATTACTATAGCTCAGGCGCTATTTTATTATTATTATTATGAAAGCCAACCAATAATTCAAAAATAACATTCAAATAGATTTATTTTAACATATTAGCTTCAGAATGACTAACAAGGAAGCTATTTACCGTTGAACGCCAGAAATTACCACCTCAGCAGGAAATATAGAATGGGCACGTGTGGAGGGGCAGATTGTGTGGAATAACTAGTTGTGGGTGGTAGAACCAAAAGAACTGAAAGACGACATTTTGAGATAGGTCGATGTGTGCCAGCAGAAGCCATAATCAACTGTGCGGCGAATTCAGTATGGTCCGAAAAAATAGCCGGAGAACGAAATTTATTAACAGAACAGATGGAAAAATTGGTGTCAGATTTATAATCTTCTGACAGAAAGAAAGCAAAGCAGTTGTTGAGAAAACATGATTCCGTCTTAGCCCTAAATAACAAAAGCCAAGGTACGACGGCAGTTATGAAACATGAAATTAATACTGGCGAAGAAAGGCCCATGAAACAAGCACCCAGGAGTTTTCCCCTAGCAAAGCGAAACAAGGTCAAATAACTTTTAGGCGAAATGGAACAGAACGGAGCATTGAGCCATCGAGTCCATGGAATTCGCAAATAGTCATAGTAAAGAAAAAAGACGGAAGTACCAGGTTTTGCAATGACTACAGGAAGCTTAGCAACGTCACCAAAAAAAACAGCAATCCGCTGCCGGATAGAAATGGTTCTCTACCTTGGACTTGGAGAGCGGCTATTGTCAATATAGATATCCAATAAGGACAAGAAAAAAAACTGCCTTTAGCGCAAGTGGTGGTTTATGGCAGTTCAAGGTAATGCCATTTGAGCTCTGCAACGCTCCAGATACTTTTGAGCGTTTAATGGAACGTGTGCTTAAGGGTCTCAACCGGAAGACGTATTTGGTGTATCTAGATGACAGCATTAAGATGGTGAAGACTTTTGACGAACACCTCACAAACCTGGATGAAGTATTTAAGCGTATAACAGCTGCAGGATTAAAATTAAGTGTTAAGAAATGTGCTTTGTTTTAAAAGGAGGTCAAATATTTGGGGCATCGTGTAACAGCAGAAAGCGTTGATGAAGCCAAAATACTGGCAGTAAAGAACTGGCCTTGCAATTTAAAGACCCTAAGGGACAGCTTGTACGGTGGGTTGAACTCCTGCAGTCCTATGACTTTAGTATTGTACATAAAAAAGGCAGAAAATCAACAATGCTGATGCTCTTTCAAAACGGCCATGCAATATAGAGTATAAGCACTGCAGAAATGTAAAAAAAAAGAAGTGCATCATTGATGTGCGGCTTACTAAAATCGGGTAAAACGAAGTCTGGTCGAAGGCCAAGAAGGACGATCAAATTTTGCTAAAAATTATATTGGCTAAGCAAAATAAGAGAAGACCGAACCATAACGAAATATCGGCAGAAAGCCGCCTAGCAAAATCGTATTGGGTTGAGTGGAATAGCCTGAAAGTGAAAAATTGCTGCTTCAATCGATCATGGAAAAGTACAGATGGCAAAACCTTAACTGACTTATTTGCCATGCCAACTTTAAAAAGAAACGAGGTCATGAAGCAGATCCCTATTGGTTCCAGCGGGGGTCATATGGGTGTAAGAAAAACGCTGGTAAAGATAAATTAGCGATTTAATTGGGTAGGCCACCGGCAATTCGTAGCCGATTGGATAGCTAATTGCAAAAAGTGAATTGCAGCCAAGGGTCCTTTGAGAAAAGGTCGTGGCAAGCTTCAGCAAAACATCGCAGGTGCCCCATTTGGGCGGATAGCTATTGATATTGCAGGTCCATACGCTATTAGTGATGCTAGAAACCGATATGTACTAGTGATTATGGATTATTTTAGCAAATGGCCTGAAGTGTATGCCATTCCAAATTAAGAGTCCAAAACAGTAGTGGACGCTCCTGTTAACAATTGGATGTGTGTCGATACGGTGTTCCACTAGATTTGCATTCAGACCAGGAACGAAATTTTCCATCGGCCATATTCAAAGAGATATGCGACGTATATTATATCAAAAAGACGAGAACGACACCGCTGCATCTGCAGTCTGATGGCATGGTGAAAAAATTCAATCCCACCCTAGAAGAATATCTTAGAAAAGTAGTTAGTGCACACCAAAAGGATTGGGATGAGCATATACCTAAGTTTCTTCTGGCTTACCGGTCAGCTGTAGTCCGGCAAAAATCTTGCTTGTGGCAGAATTAAAAGTGCCAGCAGACATAGAATTCGGCATTAAACAGGGACATGTACACGAAGACAATGGAAACATTCTTTAAGCACAAGAATACTTGCGTGAGCTTTATAAGTTTGTCCGTAATCGCATTAAAGGGTCCAGCGATAAAATGAAAGCCAGGTATGATCAAGCAACAAACACGATGGGACTTACTAAAGGAAAAATGATTCCATTATATAACCCACAACGCAAGAACGGACTACATTGCATAACAACTAAACAAAAACTACTACACAGTATGTATAACAAATGTGTAATAAAGAAATATTCTACTGCATAACAGATGAAAAAAGTTTTAGTATATTTAAGAACCCCTTAACATTGGGTATATAAAAGCAACGGCCATACAGACTAATTCATTCTGATTCTTAACGTCATCTAGTGAAGATCCTGTGGTAAAACAGTTCTATCCGTTAAGTGGCTTTCACACTATAAGACTGAGTATTAAGATTTGTCAAAAATTCGAAAAAATATAAAAAATTAGTGTGAAAGCGATCTTAAGTAAAATCTCTATTTTTTTTTTTTTAATTTTTCTAAAAGCTGAGACATTTTATCAGGATTGTTTTTTTGCAACAGCAAATGAAGGCAGTTAGACAAAATGCTGGTTTTCAGAACGCGAAGCCAATTGGTGCATAATCATTGCTCATCCGCAGCCATTTTTTGTCTAGCGTCGACTAAAAAATACCAAGCAGACTTTTGAAGGTAATTACAAACTGTATATGTTTTTCTTATTTCCAAACTAATTTTAACGATGTGTTGATACGAAACAATCAGTGCAGATATATTAAACAAAAATAATTTCAAGCATATCCTTCGATTAATGACCCTTATAAGTAACCTAACAATTTCGTTCAGTCCATAGAATATGTAGTGTTTGAATCTTTCTACGGTCTCTACAATTCACTTTCAACTGTCGGTACTGCCAAAAAACACACAAAAAATTGTACTTGTACAGTAACTAAAATTAATTAATCAGCATTTAACGTTCAAGTTTATAGTATAATTAATTTACTTTATATTTTTATATCGAGCTTCCAGTATGGAAATGTCATTTCTAAACCTTCTATGCAATGCATACCCAACATACAATTGTAAAAACCAACGTGGTACCACTTACTTTTCTTTAATCTTCTTTTTTAAATTAAACACCGTCCTCTTTGATTGTTTCGTAGCGACTGCCTTTAGCTTTATTAAATTTATCATTTATCAGTATTCTTATTCACAATAGGTATTTACACAAGGCGCATCGAACAGGTGACTGCATCCGATCATGTGTTCATCATATGTTTTAGCTTTTGCGTGTATTTTGTTTTTGTAAAAACTAATTCGAGCTGTCAAAAACGTTTAGTAAAGTGTGTATGTATTTGTGAAAAATAAGAAAGCCACTAAAAATATATTAGAATACATACACACATATTGCCAGACGTTTTTGACAGCTCGAATTAGTTTTTACAAAAACAAAATACACGTAAAAGGTATTGCATTCACCTGGTATTATTGTGCCATGGTATTTACAGTGTTACTGTGTTCACACAGGGATGGCACTATACCTCCCTTTTTTTTAAATAAAGTTACGCTATTAAATTCTGGTATATATATTCATGCACATCCATTAAAAGTTTAATAATAATTCATGGTTTAATTCATGATAAATAAGAATATATAATGGCACTATATCTCCCTTTTTTTAAATAAGAATATATTCTTACAAATTCATTAAAAATATTACTATTAATTCATAATAACAAAATATTGGAATTATAAAAGTTACATATCCCATATTTTAATACATATACATATATGTGTGTATGTTTAGTTCTTAAATCTAAATTTTTTTTTTTTCTCTGGAAAATTGAATTATCCGAGTTATATATAGACTTTATTTCATTTTTGCTGAGTTCTATGTTCTACTATGTTATCTGTTATTTGAAAGCCGAAACAAAAAAGTTTCGTATACAAAAAAATGAATTTAAATTGTAAAGAAATACATATAATGTAAATATTTTTTCAATTTTGTATTTTGTCTTCTATATTTAGTTAATATAATTATAATTACAAATATTTTTAATTTTTCATAATTTAAGGCTTTGCTTGTTATTGCTTTGTTTGCTATCTTGTTCAATTGCAATCTTTAAAAAAATATTTTTAAAATGTTCGCTTGTATTTGAGTTACTAATAATGTAAAAAAAAATTGTAAGTTCTCTCTTATGTTTTTATACACATTTCAAATTTGGAACGATTTTCGTACACGATTTTTATGAACAGTTTTCCCCTTTTGTGTTGTTTTGTTAAATATGGTTACATTTGTTCCGTCTATTTTTGTTACGATAAACGGTCCATCATAAATATTTTTATGTTTGTCATATGGTTCTTTTTGTAAAAGAACTGTATCGTTTATCTTTAGTTTTATCGGATTAGCAAACCTATCGTAAAAATATTTGTTTCTCCTTTTGTGCTTTTCGATTAAATCCTTAGCTATCCCACTTGTTTTTTGTAGTCTGTATTTTATTTCACTGCTATAGTTTTCAATATTGTAAATTGGCTCTATATTACAATTTGCTTCATTAAGCATTGTTGGCTCCTTTCCAAAAACTAACTCGAAAGGAGTATATTTATTATCAAAAACTGTGTTAGGTGTCGTATTGTGATAGAATGTGAAATATTTCAAGTAGGTATCCCAATCAGATAAGTTTTCATTTAAATAAGCGCAAATGTATTCATTAAAAACACGATGATTTCGTTCAACTGTGCCTAGGGTCTGATGGTGATAGCTGGTTGAAAATTTTATTTCTATTTTTAAAAATTTGCATAGTTCCGCAAAAATATCATTTCTAAATTCGGTACCTAAGTCTGACTTTATGACATTCATTTTCCCATATATTAAAATAAAGTTTTCAAAAATAGCTCTAGCAACAGTCCGTGCTGATTTGTCAGGGATCGGAATTGTAACTAAATATTTAGACAAATCACATATTATTGTCAATGCGTATTTGTTACCAAACACGGATTGTGTTAATGGGCCAATGGTGTCCAGGACAAAAATGTCGAATGCTTTACTTGGTGTCGGCGTTAGTATTAATTCTTCGGTATTTGAGGGTCTAACCTTGTTTAATAAACATTGCGTACAGTTTCTCACGAATTTTGCAACGTCCCTTGTCATTTTCTTCCAGTAATATTTTGTTCGAATTTTAGCGTAAAGTTTCTTTTGTCCACAATGTCCTCCTATTATTGGATCTTTATGATATATTTCCATTATTTTCATTTTCCCATTTTCGTCATGTACTATCGCGATGGGTTCTGTAAGAAGTATTTCCAAAGTTTTTAGTAATTTGTTGCCTTTATTTTTTAATTCCTGAATTGTAAAAAGTTTAAAGAATAAGTCATCCTTTGGCCATTCTGTACTGCAAATTCCATGTTCGTTGGCTTCTTTTTGTAGCCTCGAAAGAAAATAGTCGAAATTTTTCGTTAACGAATTTAAAATCTACATATAACAGTTTTTTAAATCTTTTGTAAATATTAACTCGTATTATCTTTGTATCTTCATCATAATCATATAATTCAGTTCTTATTTTTGCAACGTTCTTACTGAAATTGTGCGAGAATTTGTCATAAATTTTCAAATTTGTTTGTTTTTTTCTCTCGCTGGGTTTTAATTCGGTAACTTTGTACGATTTCTTTGCCATTGAACTAGTTGTCATTGCAAGAATTTGATTCCCTGTGTCATTTTTTACTTGTCCCATTGAAATTCTTGATAATGCATCTGCACCTACGTTCGCTTTTCCCTTAATGTACTCGATTGTGAAATTGTATTCAGAGAGTTCAAGTCTTATTCGAGTCAATTTTGAAGATGGATTTTTCATGTTGAAAAGATAGACTAGTGGACGATGATCCGAACGGACTATGAAATGTGTACCATAAATATATGGGCGGAATTGCAATATTGCAAAATGAATCGCTAACAGTTCAAGTTCTATTGTCGGTTTCTTTTGTTCCGATAAATTAAATGATTTTGACGCGAAACAAATAGGCAGGTCGCTTCCTTTGAAATTTTGGCTTAAAATAGCTCCACATCCATGCTTTGAAGTATCTACGGTTATCATAAATTCTTTTGAAAAATCGGGATATTGTAATATCTCTGGGGAAAGCAAGCGGATTTTAAGTTATCGAATGAATTTTGACATTTTTCAGTCCAATTGAATTGAATATTTTTCCTCGTCAAATTATTTAATGGGGCTGCCAATATGGCAAAGTTCGGTATGAATCGCCTATAATAATTAGCGAATGCTACGAACCGCCTAACCGCATCTTTATCGGATGGGGTGGGGTAGTTTTTAATTACGTTTATTTTCGATTCATCTGGTAGCAAACCCTTAGACGTACATTTATGTCCCAAAAAGGTTACCTCCGAACGAAAGAAATTACACTTGTATCGATTTATTTTTAGATTGTGTGTTCTCATTACAGCAAAAACATCCCTTATATTCCTTAAATGGTGTCCTTTACTACAACCAACAATAACAATGTCATCGACATATAAAAATGCTTTATTTGGTGCAAGTCCTGCAAATGCCATAGACATCATTCTCGAAAATGAATTTGGAGCAACATTTAATCCGAAAGGTAGAACCTTCCAACGAAAGGATCCTTTGTCAGTACTGAACGCAGTAACATCGCGAGAGTCCGAATGTAATGGGATTTGATGAAACCCAGAGAACAAATCAATAATGAAAAAATATTTCGCACGACCTAAATTATCCAAGATATCGTCGATTCGGGGCAAAGGAAATTTGTCGGCAATGAGTTTTTTGTTCACGGCGCGGTAATCTACACACATTCTATACGCTTTATGGTTATCAGTACTTTTCTTTGGTACGAGTATTAAGGGACTATTATAGTTCGAATAGCTTGGCTCAATTAGATCATTCTCCAGCAAATTATGAACCTGTTTATTGATTTCATCCTTTTGTGTGTGAGCAAGTCTGTAATTTTTCACATAAACTGGTGACGAATCAATTAAACGCAGTTTTTGTTCATAGAAATTATTTATCGTCATTTTATCATCCTTTAATGAAAAAATGTCATTGTATTGTTCGCACAAAGGCAAAAGACTGTCCATAACGTTATCTAGCATTTGGTTCTGTAGTATGTTATTAAGTTTCGCGATACGCTCTCCATTTGTCTCATTCCTGTTTATAGTATATATGTAAAAATTTCGTAATTTTTCTGTCTTAAGTTTATCATTTCGTACACATTTATATTCGTTAGTAGTATTTACTAATCGTACAACTGGATTGTTCGAGTCGATAATGCCTTTCCCGATAAATACTCCCTCGCAAATTTCCTGCGAATCTATAAACCTAGGTTCCGTAATTTGTGATAAATTAAATACTCGAAATACTTCACACCTTGGGGGTATCACGCAAGTAAAATTTCTTGTCCCGTGCAATATGGGTATCTGTAATTTTTTGTCCCTGTTACAAACTGTAAGTGTCATATTTTCGTAGTTTATTAGGCACTTATTGTCCTTAAGGAAATCCTTCCCTAGAATCCCATTTGCTGGTATATTAAAGTTGTCATTCACAACATGGAAAACTTGTGATATCAAAATATTCGAAACTACTAAACTTGTAAAAACTGTTCCTAAGGTGGTAAAAGAATCCGATGTTACACCCGTAATGTCAATAATTTCATTACGATTTAAAAAAGTATCTGCGTTTAAAGAAGAAATTTTTATTAAAGAAATATCCGCCTGTGTATCGACGAGAAAAGAAGAAATTGTGTTTGTGTCTGTACATCCAAGTTTAATAAAATCAGCATAATTCATATTGAGGCTTTAAACTGATTTCTGAAAATTGTGACTATCTAATTTTGGTACTGCGTATCTTCCTCTTCCTGTTGCTGCTGCTCCCCCAACAATGATCGTTGAGGGGCTTGGGCGTTTAAAGTCCTCACCGAAGCCCTTTGATTAACAACATTCGTAGGAAAATGATTTCTAGTACTGCCACGATAGCTGCCACGTTGTCGATTGTTTCCATAATTTTGGTACCTAGCCTCGTAGTTATTGTTATTATAAAAAGGTCTATGATTATAACCTCGATAAGAATTTTTCCGAAAATTACGTTGGAAATTGTTGTCCTGTCACGGTCGCCATGTAAAAACCAACGTGGTACCACTTACTTTTCTTTAATCTTCTTTTTTAAATTAAACACCGTCCTCTTTGATTGTTTCGTAGCGACTGCCTTTAGCTTTATTAAATTTATCATTTATCAGTATTCTTATTCACAATAAGTATTTACAGTGTTACCGTGTTCACACAGGGATGGCACTATACAATTATAAAATTTTTAAAATTTTATGCCCAGCAGCAAAAAAATCAGTGTTTGCAATAACAACTGAAACCAATGTAGCCGGACATTATTAATAAATAAATATAAAATAAATAAAAATTATATAAATTAATTATTAATTATAATTATATAAATTAATTTTGAGAAATATAAAAATTTACGCAACTAGATAGATAACAGAATTCTGCATCGTATAGTGAATTTTCGTAACTTTTCCTTGAGATTTGTCGTCTTGGGACACTGTTAAAGTCAGGAAAGTTGAATAAATCTCATACGTTTTTATTGACTTTATACGATTTTGAGAGGTTTGCAATATATTTTCTTGTGGCTTAACGAATAAAGATTTTGTACTGTTTTTTGTTTGTATTAGCAGCTACTTACATATATTAATTTTTAGACAAATTTTATTTAACATTTTTATGATAAAAAATTTTCTTCGAAATTTGAAAAGGATTTTTTTAGTTATATTTTTTGTAAAAAATAAGTGGAAAGGTTTTTGAGAGTGATTTCTACTTTTATACTGTAGAAAAAAAGTTGCTCGTTTTTGCAACATTTATTTTGCGATTTTTTTAAATTTCACCTTTTTCTGTTTTTTTGACTTTATACGATTTTAAGAGGCTTGCAATATACTTTTTGTGGCTAAACGAATAAGGATTATTTTATTTTACATTTTTTTGATAAAAAAATTTACTTCCAAATTAAAAAAAAAGCTATTTTTTGTCATATTTTTTGTGAAAAAGAAGTGAATAGGTTCTTGAGAGTGATCTCCATCACGGTCGTAATGTAATATGTTCGAAATATACATAGAGGAAATAAAACACAATAATCTTTGGTGTTTGTGTCGCGACAACGTTTTTACAACTCCACCCATATCTTTTATTCAACTTCTTTTTATATTATTTATTAATAATAATTTCTTACATATTAATGTGGTGTCATGAAAGTAATGGTAATACGAGATGCAAATGCAATAATTAAAGAATGCCAAAATATATTTAAAGTCACACGGTATTGCAATAATTTAAAGTCACACGATATTAAAATAATTTAGAGTCACACGATATTGAAATAATTTAGAGTCACACGGTAATTTGATATCGATATAATTTGGAAATGGAATGTTATATTAAAAGTTTATTGGACATTATACCTTCATAACACCACCCCTCTTAAATAGAAAGGTCTTATAGCGAACATTGATCAGATGGCAGCCATAAGAGCTTTCTTTACAAATGCTATATAATATGCATTTCTTGAAGAGAAATAATTATAATTTATATTTATTTACCAAAAAAATATTTAAATAAATAATAAAAAATAAGAGTATTTGCATATGTATATACATATATATGTATATATTTTTGCTTAATTCATAAAATTTTGTTTATATAAATTCGTGTAGTTTAATTTGATATCTTAAAAATAAATTATTATTCTACCTTTTTTTTTTTCTTATTTTATAGTTTTTTTTTTTTTTGTTATTTACTGTGTTATTTTATTAACATACTTGTTACTATGTATTTCTCTTTAGACTATTTAGTTTTCTTTTTTTTCATATATGTTTATATAGTTGCTAATTTAAGCCTATTTTTATGAACTATTATTTCTTTCTTTTTATCAATTTGTAAAGTGCAATTGTTTTTGTTATCGACTTTTATTACCTTATATGGACCTTTATAAACGTTTTCTAATTTATGACCTTGCTCATTTTTTATAAAAACTTGATCATTAATTTTAATTTGTAATGCCTTTGTATTTTTATCATAGTTTAGTTTTTGTAAATGTTTTGAGTTTTGCAATGCAGATCTTGCATTTTCATTGGCAATTTTGAGTCGGTATCTAACTTCTTTAACATAATCATCAAAATTATATAAAGGTTCTATGATTTTTGAATTCAATAAAGAAAAAATTTCTGGAGTTTTACCAAATATCAATTCAAAAGGGCAATAACTGTGTGTTGTTGATGGGGTTGTGTTGTAACAATAAGTGAAATAGGGTAACCATTGATCCCAATCATTAAGAGACTTAGATACATATGATCTGATAAATTCATTGAAGGTTCGATGTGAACGTTCAACTGTACCCAACGTTTCATGATGATATGGTGTTGAATTTACTAAGTTTATGTTAAGTAGTTTTAATAATTCCTGTAGTACTTCATTTTTAAATTCAGTACCCATATCAGTTAAAATTTTATGGACGGGTCCATAAATAAGAAATAAATTTTCAAAAATTGCTCTTGCTACAGTTTTAGCAGTTTTGTTTGGAACTGGGATGCTTATTAAATATTTTGTTAGATCACAAACTATTGTTATTATGTATTGTTGTCCATGTTCGGTAATAGGTAATGGTCCTATCGTGTCAATCACTACTGTATCAAAAGGTCTCATTGGTGTTGGTGTTATAATTAGGGGTTGTTTAATATTCCTATTTGTTTTGTTCCGTTTACATGTTTCACAGGCCTTTACATACTTTGCGACATATTTAGTAATATTTTTCCAATAAAAATACCTTCAAATTTTGTTAATCATTCGAGTTATCCCTGGGTGGCCACCTAGCAGGGGGTCCTCGTGGAATTTTCTTAATATTTCTTGCTTCTCTGTTTCATCTGTAATTTCTGTAACTGATGGTGTAAGCGCTATTTTAATGTGTTTTAAAAACTTATTGCCCAATTCTTTAAAATCTTTTATAGGTACCTTTTCAAACATCTTATCATTTAATCTCATTTGCAATTTTTTAATGTGAATATTATCGGCTTGCAACTCAAGCTCTTGGAAAAATTTACCTAAGTATATTTTTCCATTAATAACATAAACATTAGCTTTAAATTTAAATATAATTTTACTTCCTCTTTTAACATCACATCCTTGGATGTGGGTTATTATATTGGGAAGCTTTCTAAATTGGCGCGCCGATATATTTTCATAAATTTTTGGTTGGGCTTGTTCTCTATCTTTCTCTCTTTTCTGCACTTGTTGCTTGGACCTAGTTGTTACCATCATTACATTACAGGCTCTTATATCTTCAAAGGTAATTCTTGACAATGCGTCAGCTGCGTAATTTTCTCTCCCCTTAATATATTCTATATCGAAATTGTATTCCTCCAGATCCAAACGCACTCTCATCAACTTAGAAGATGGGTTTTTCATCGAAAATAAATATGTTAGAGGTCTGTGGTCTGTTTTAATTATGAATTTTCGTCCATAGACGTAAGGTCTAAAGTGATTAATAGCCCAATGAATGGCCAGAAGTTCTTGTTCAATAGTTGCCTTATTACTTTCGCCTTTTGTGAATGTTCTTGATGCATATGCTATGGGCAACAATGTCCCCTCGTGTTGCTGACTCAACACGGCACCACATGCCAACTTACTTGCGTCTGTGGTAATGTAGAATGTTTTTGTGAAGTCCGGATACTGTAGGATTGGTGGAGATATTAGGGTGTTTTTCAAATAATTAAATGAATCTTCGCATTTATCCGACCAATGGAATGTTGCGTTTTTTTTGTTGTTAGATTTGTTAATGGTTTACTGAAATGTGCGAAATTTGGAATGAACTGTCTATAGTAGTTAGCAAAGGCCACAAAACGTTTAGTTTCATTACCATCCTTAGGCCTAGGATAATTTTTAATAGTATCGTATTTATTACTGTCCGGTAAAATTCCCTGGGACGTACATTTATGACCCAAAAATGTGACCTCATGACAAAAGAACCTGCATTTATCAGGATGCAATGTAAGATTATACTTTCTGCAAGTATGAAAAACTTCTCTTAAATTTTTAATCATATGAGCTTTAGAGCATCCGATTACTATAATATCGTCCATATACAAAAATGCAGTTGACGGTTTTAAACCAGCAAATGCTAGTGACATCATTCGTTGAAATGAGTTAGGTGAGATTTTGAGTCCAAAAGGTAACCTCTTAAACCTAAATGAACCTTTGGGTGTTGAAAAGGAGGTAATATCCCTCGAACCATCTTCCAATTCGATTTGGTGAAATCCAGACATTAGATCCAATGTTGAGAAGTATTTAGCTCTTCCAAGCTGATCGAGTATATCGTCTATTCTTGGGAAAGGAAATTTGTCGCACAAAAGTTTTTTGTTTACCTGTCGATAATCAATTACCAGACGCCACCTCTTATCACCGCTACCTTCCAAAGATTTCTTTGGAACCAATAACACTGGACTGTTATAAGGCGAAACAGAGGGCTCAACTAAATCACCTTTAATTAACTTATCAACTTGCCTCTCAATCTCTTCTTTCTGTGTTTCCGGAATTCTATAGTTTTTTATATATATCGGTGTTTCATCCACTATACGCAATTTTTGTTTATAAAAATTGTTTGTAGATACCGGTTCGGTTTCCAACCCAAACACGTCAGTAAATTCGGCACACAGAGCCAAAAGGTCATTCTTTGCAATTCGCGGGCAATTTACCATCAGTCTTTCTAAAATCTCATTAGACCTAGAATTTTTTATAGTTGTGTCTATTGTTTTAGTCTCGTATTGAGACAGAGGCTCATATTTTATATTTTTTAAGGATATTATTTTCGAAGAATTAGATACATTCATTACGCATACCACCGGGCTATTGAGATTTGTAATAGTATTTGGGATAAAGACTTCTTTTTCTACTGTTTGATGTGGAATAAATATATCGTCTATTCCCTGTTGTAATTTTATTTTCCGTACCACCTCTGATCTTGGTGGTATAACAATAGTGTCTTGAATCGGACCTGTTACTATGGGGATTTCCATTTGAATGGTGCTATTTATGGGACAGATTACCAAGAAGTTATCCCTTGAATGGAAGTCAATTATACAATTGTGCGCCTTAATGAAGTCAAGTCCCAAAACTCCATCGCATGGGATTGAGAAATCATCAGGTACAACGTGAAATTCATGTTTTAGTTTAAAGTTGTTGAGGCACAACCAACCTTGAGTTACGCCGATCGTGAATTGACTACCCTCGCCTATGCCTTTTAATTCATTAACTATATTACCATCAATTGGTCCTTTAACACTCCCATGTTTTAATAAGGAGATATCTGCGCCAGTATCTATTAAGAATGTTAGTGCCTGTATACTTCCCGTAAGGGAGAGGTTAACAAAAGCACTGAGGTTCAGATTCAAAGTCAAGATATGTCCTATTCTTCCCCCAGTGTTATCTGGGGGTCCTCGGGGTTTCCCGAGACCCTATTTATAACCCTCATGTCCGCATACTGTCTGGAATTAGTATGTTGCCTACTAGTTCTACTGTGGTTGTTATTTGAGTTTGGCCGGTAATTGTTTTGTCTATTAACTCTTCGGGGGTTTCCCCTGTTAGTTTGCTGGTAATGACGATCTCCACGGTATGTATGAGATCCTTGATTGTTATAATTCAGGCGCCCATTTGGATATCTTTGCCTGCCCCATCGGTATCTACCACGCAGTTGTAAGACATTTGATACACTTGATTGGTGTATATCTGTGCTCATAATTTTTTCTGTTATTTGGTCTATTGTATCAAAGGTAGCTGCTTCAATGATGATTCTTGTTCTATCATTATTTAGATTCTTCGCGAGGGCTTTTACAGTTGCCTGTACGGCATACTTGTTTGCTATTTGTGGTGGTAAGCCATCTGAAATATATGCGTTTGATAACATTTTCGAGAGCTCGTCTATTTCTTGGGCATATACGCTGTTTGGTTTACTTCCCTGGCGTGCGGTCATTAATTTGGATACTAATATGTCAGTGGAGTCTCCCTTTATTACCGTTTTCAATTTGTCTGCAATGGCTGCAATGGACGTTAAATCGTTGATTGATATGCGAGCTGTCCCGCTGATTTTTGTCTGTATTATTTGTACTGCAAGATTTTCATGGGTTTCTTTCAGTGATTCTAACAGGTTCAAAGCATCAAGAAATTTTTGAAGGTTCTTAAATTTACCATCAAATTCCGGTAGGATTTTAGTGGCTAATTCTATGAATTTAATGGGTTCCATTTTTGAGTCCGCTAGGTCATGGTCAATGTCTTCAAACTGTTCCCAGATATTCGAGTTTTCCAATATGCTCCCATAATCTATCTCCTCCAATGTTATAGTTACGCATCCATTCTCCCTGAATATTATTACTAGTTCTTTTTGTAACCGTTTCTCTATTGACTGTACCTTTGTCTTCAATTTGGTTATTAATTCAAAAATCTCTTGTCTGTGTTCGGGTGTAAGGTAATAAGCAGTGTTATTAAAAGTATTTACTATTGTATTAAAGTGGATTTCTATTAAATGCAGATGATATTCTATTACTGCTCTGCTAGGCAGTTTCTGTTTGTTTAAACATTTGAAGGACCGGAGGAATTTGCTTTGATTTTCATGAAATTGTTGAGATAACTGTTCCCAATTAGGGCATTTTGCGTTTTGCATTTGCAATAGGTTAGGTTTTGATAATGTCAGCTGTTATAGTCAGACATATGACTGGAATAATTTTCCCATATTTATATTTCCTTCTTAATATTTTGCCAAATCGTACTCTTAATAATTTATTGTTAAATAATTAATATTGTCATATAAAGGTTAATTATAACAAGTTAGATGTTTATTTTGTTTTCAATAAAAATATTTCAAAAAAAAAAAATTCTGCATTTGACACTATTGCCTATCTTAAATAATTATACTATAATAAATTTTTCTTTTGTTACTTATCCATTTTTTTTTTTGTTGGTGTTGCTGGTGTTGATATTGGTGTTGTTGTTCCTGGAGTACAACATTGGCTTCTCCTCGGCGTGGAGAGCATACATCCCATGGCGTGGGGATGCTTCTTCCTTCTCTTTTTTTTATATTGTTATTAAAACTTTGTTGCAATGTTGAAACTGTTTTCTACTAAATTTATTTCTTATATAGTTACATTTTTTTTTTAGCTTTATTATTTTTTCTCTTTTTTTTTTTTTTTTTAATTAAACACGTTTTAAAGCTCTAAAGCTGGTTTTATATTTTTGCAGAGTTCTTCTTTTGTTATTGTTTTTTTTTTTTATGTATATTATTATTTTTATTTTCTGCTGTTTATGTAATATTTATACAATTCACTGTCTGTATAAGTTCAATTTGCTGTGGTTCACTTATACTTGGGGCTGTCGGTGTTGTCCCCTTTGCATATCTTTGATTGTTTTGCATACTAATTTAACCAGGTAGATAATTACCATTGCTACTGCTAGCAACAGAGCCATAATTTCGATGTGACTCATGCGCTCGGTTGTCTTATCAACGTTGTCCTCCTTCATAGTTTCCAATATTTTTTCTAATTGTTTATTGTCGTTTTCTTCCTGATTTTTCCCTACCTCGTAGCCTGCTACTAGCAATGGGATGGTTGACAGTATTTTTTTCCACCAAGTCATTTTAGCTTAGTTTAAGTATATATTTTTTAAAAGGTTTTGTTTTTAATTTATCATTTTTAACAGAAACTTTATATGCATACTTCTTGAATCACTTCGTCATTCTTTTAAATTTTTCATTCATCTTTAACAAAAAGACAGATTATTTTGTTCTTTTTTTTTTTAGTTTTAAGAAATTTTTTTTTTTTAATTTTTATATATTATTTTTTTTCCTTTTTTTTCTAATACATTTTTAATCACTTGCACTTTTACACAATAACAACCCACTTAGTTCACGTCTTAATTAACACTTTTCACTTGTCACGGTCGCCATGTAATATGTTCGAAATATACATAGAGGAAATAAAACACAATAATCTTTGGTGTTTGTGTCGCGACAACGTTTTTACAACTCCACCCATATCTTTTATTCAACTTCTTTTTATATTATTTATTAATAATAATTTCTTACATATTAATGTGGTGTCATGAAAGTAATGGTAATACGAGATGCAAATGCAATAATTAAAGAATGCCAAAATATATTTAAAGTCACACGGTATTGCAATAATTTAAAGTCACACGATATTAAAATAATTTAGAGTCACACGATATTGAAATAATTTAGAGTCACACGGTAATTTGATATCGATATAATTTGGAAATGGAATGTTATATTAAAAGTTTATTGGACATTATACCTTCATAACAGTAAAAATGTTATACATCACTATAAAATTACGATATCTACTGTAATAACGATCTCTACTGCACGTTTTTGCACCTAACCCACTATATACTAGTATAAAACCCACTCCAAAAAAAGTTATGACCTTTCTTTCATGCTTCCACTTGTACTTAACGCTGAAGAAGATTCGGAAGAGGTATTTGAAGAACCAGACGAAGAAGGACCATGGCACTAATTAAAATCTAAGTGCAAAGGAGAAGTTCTTTTAAATAAATTAATTGTTACAATTTTAAATAAAATTTACCATTACAATCATAAATAAGTTATATTATGAATAAATTATTTTCAGATAAATAAAATACTATAAAGTAACAAATTACAAAAATATCGTTTTAATAATATTACTGGAAGGTGGAGATTGGTAAGGCATTGTTTATTATAATGAAAATTTTTAGGAAATTGGCAAAAAAAATTAAATTATTTTTACAGGCAGGTTTTTGGGGCGTGGATTGGAGGGATACCTCCCCCTGCCCATATAAATAAATTTCTATGGTTTTAAGACAGGGGTACTCATCAAATTCCTGCTCACGGACCCCTAGTAAACTATTTTTTTTCGCGGACCCCTCTGAAGCTAAGTTCAAAATAAAACTTTTATTATTTTTGAAAACACTGTTTTTTTGGTTCTTCATGCGGACCCCTTGATTGGTTGATGCGGACCCCCATTTTAAAACCGTTGTTTTAAGATGTATGTAATCCATTTCAGTTAATAATTACATTCTTTTTTTAAATAATATTTTATTTCACCGCCCACAAAAAGAGGCGGGGCAAAAGTGGTATTTTAAAATCTCTTGAGTCAAACTTTAACTTCTTAAACATTCCTTGTCATTAAAACTTGTAATTGCTAAACAAAATGACTTGAAAATAAAAAAAAATGCATTTTTTAGAGGTAGGATTAGTTCTTCCTAAGGGAACTTCTTTCTCCTTGGTCTGATTTTTCTTGTTTTCTAGCCTTAACAGCCTATGACCATAGCAGATTTTCCTGCCAAGTTTCATTAATCTAGGTGCACTCACTAAAGCCAACTAGAGCCAATATAAGCTAAAAAAAGTAATGTCCGGCTAGATGGGTAAAATACCCCTATGTGCACCGGCAGCTTAAAGTTTGAATACAAGCATCGTACTTTTTAAATACTTATGTCAACAATATTAAATCGAAAAATACAACAGTATAAAAAGTTATTTGCAGAAAAAAATAAACAAATAAAATAAAGTGGTTTATTGAAATAAAAAATGAGTAAAAATTTAATTTGAATGTATAAACATTCATATTTATATACATAGATATGTACTTTTTTGTAGATATTCAAGTCTTAAAATCTTTTACTTAACTTGCTCCAATTGATCGAACTTTTTAAAAATGAGGAGATCCTATTCGACCCAAAACATGCATTATACCATAACAGGCAAGCCAAGCAGATGATTTTTAAAATTGGTGTGCGGACCGCATTAGTTTCCAAAGTGGGCCGGATGCAAGCCGCTTGCCGTAGTTTGCTGATCACAGCTCCAAATGAATCTGCCGTGGTAAAATCCTTTTAGGCTTTATTATTATGGTCAATGAGTTTTTCCATTCTCCATTATAGGCGCAGGAGAGCATGAAAAATAAAAAGAATTATTTCGAGTGCTAATAATAATTATTACATAGAGAGATGCACATAATCTAGCGTATTTTTTTATTTTTTAGCCAATTAATGAAAACTTATAAAATACCTTTTAATTTTTATATTGTTTGTTTTAGCATTCGCTACTGTGACCTTTAAAATACTGTATTATATAAAAAATTCCATTTTTAAATATTTTATTGCTAAAATTGTATTAACTGGTCGAACACTCTTCAATTTTTATTTTGTACAAATTACAGTGTTATCATTATACTGTCATGTGTTTATTATTGTAGCGACGAAAGTTTTAGTTTTATATACAATCGTGTGTATCGTACACCAATCGTGTGTTCGATACACCTAAGCAAACTTCAAATATATTGCACATATGTATGCATATGTTTCTCATTACACGACACATATTCTTTCTTGCCTAACACGTGTTCGTGCAACAACCAAATTAAAAAAACATAAACATATTGTTACGTTTATTAAATTTATAAACGTTTTATTTATTGAATTCTTTTGTTGCAAAATAATAACACACACCTTTTACTACTTTAATTAAATTATAAAATTTATTTATACGATTATTTACTTAATCGCGATTAATACACAAAAACACATGATGGCAACTTTACCACTTTTCTAACGGATGAAACTGTTGTACCGCAAGGTCTTCACTAGAATGAATCAGCCTGTATGGCCGTTGTCTTTTACACCCAATATTTAGGTTTTCTTAAATATACTGGAACTTTCTCCATCTGTTATGCAGTGAAATAGTTCTTTATTGCACATTTAATATACATACATGCTGTTAAGCCATTTTTGTTTAGTTGTTATGCAATGTAGATATTTGTATGGTTCTGTTTATTTTTCGATTTGTGTTAGTTGTTTTTGTTTTGTGATCAAGAAGTTTTTGTAGAAAATTGTGGCTTTGTAGGCAGACACAATAGGCCATTTCGTTTCACTTTCTTGGTCACAATAATTATAGCTTCTTTTTATGACGCAACAAAATGTATAGTGTGTTTGGCAACGTACAAAATTTTTAGACACACATAATTAATAACGAACATAAGGTCTGGCAACCCCTGTTGCTATTGTCCGTATGTGCGCGTTAAAGCAGAGTTGAATAATTTACTTTCAGCATCATTGGATGGGGTGTGTGCAAGTGGCATCGAATATGTATCAATATGCCTTGGCTGTGTGTATAGAATAATACGGCAATTAGCTAACACAAGTTAAACAACTTTAAAACAGAAGATCATGAGTTTGAGTCCACCTTCGGCCATGCGTGAAAAAAAAAATTCGATTCGAATTGAATTGAAGTTTTCTCCGTCTGATAACTTTTGTATTCTGCGTTTCGATTCCGCTAATTACGATCGGAGCTCCGTTTTTCTCAGTTGTTTTTTTGTTAACGGAGGGGTGTTGTGTTTTTTAGTTAAAAAGTTAAAAATTGAAAAAATGTAAGTAGAAAATGAGATAAAATGTTTTAACTGATTTATTCAATTAATAAATTTTCTTTTGTTTTAAATTGTTAATTTTTTACCCAAATCTGATGTGTTTTTTATGTATTATTATGTAGCAACGTTCTAAGAGGAAGTTGCAGGAATCCTCAATGCACTAGGTCCTCCAACAAAAAATGCCAGCGCAAAAATAAGTTGTCATGAACAACTTATTTTTATTTTGTTTTTATACTTCATCAAGAAATTAATTTTAAAAATGTAAACACAGTGATGCTATTAATTTTCTAAACATTGTTGTTTTCTTCTTCTTCTTTTTCTTTTGATTCCGTTTTTCTACTAATTACGATCGCAACGGAACTGAATGCGGAGACTTAATCTACGTGAGATCAAAGATATGAAATAATAATAATAATACATATATGTATATAGGTAAGAGATTAAATATTAGAGAAATTTTAAGTTAAATTTTAGAACGAATTAGAAATCGACCAGTAATATTTGCAATTAAGTAAAGTAGCCCTTAAACGCCAAAAATAAAACCAAACAGAGCATTAATACAAATAATAAATTTGACAAAAGATAATTACATACCAATAGCATAGTTAATAGCAAAATAGATAATTGGTAAAAATGAATGATAAGATATAGAATACAAGAAAGTCTACAGTAAGTACACCAATAAAATAACAGCAGGCATTTTGTCTGAGAAATCAATTTATTGTGTCAAAAGTCAGCTTACTGCAATCCAAGGATGTTGGAGTAGGTATACTTGTTCTGTTTTGTTAAAATAAATTTTAAATCTAATTTTGGTAAGTAATAAGAAAATTACAAGAATTACGCAGAAATTCTTAAGAGTTTGAATTTTTCGCTTACCAAATCTGATGAAGCAAAAGAAAACTTAAAAATAAAAAAGAAAAATATTTGAATATATACATGTGTATGTAAACAAAAATTTGATAAAAATAACGTGAAAATAGCACAATTAATAACTTTATTGCTGTCGTTTCCAAATAAATTTTTAAAGTTTTTTTATGCTAAAAACCGTAAACAAATTTTTTTGTACATACTAATAAAAACACAAAGCGTAAAACCTTTAGCTGAGCTTTAGCATATACTTGACAGAAATACTTGGAAAAAGAATATAAATTAACAAATTTTTAATTTTTCCATTTTCCTGAGTAATTTATTACAAAATGTTTGCGATTCATAAACAAGAAAGAAGTAGGTTTATTTAGTAGTAAGAAAATCGTCTTGCAAAAAAAAAATAATAATATAGACTGTAAAGATATTTAAAAATATGAACATATCAAAAGCTAATAAGTTAGTGATAGTAAAAGCCGTCATGTTGTGACGATGAGTTTTTATAAAGTTTTTGTTACAAATTGAAATTTTGATTTTAAATCTTTTTAAAATTAGTAACGCGATCGTAAAAACTTTTTTCTTATGACAATGCGTGACCGAGATTAAACAAATATCCACATAAAAACCAAGTTTTATAAATTTCAGATAATTTTTGTAGGATTTATTGCATTTTTTTTATAATGTCATTTGGCAGGATCAAAAGTAATTTTTTATTTGCAATTATGATGGGCTTAACAAACCTATATATTCACATTTTTTTGTTGAATAGCATTAAAAAAATATAAATATTGGCCTTTGGAAGCATGAGTACGCCTACCGCTTGTTTCAGGAAAAAACAAGAAGACCATGTTTGGAAAGTGTCAAAACTTAGTTTTATTTTTAATATTAAAAGTACATAACTATCTGTTTTTTGCAACCTCTGGTGACGTCAATAGATGCTAAATCTTAAAAATGTTTTCTTATGGGTTTGAATTATGGTGTTAGCAGATGAACAGTATATTTTTCGTTACAATGGAAGATATAGTTATTTTTTGTATTTTGTCTACGGAACAAAGCACAATGCTGCTTAATGTATTAATACTAGAGCTGTGTCGTTCTTGAACGAACGGGTTAAATTGAACGAATCACTCAAGTGAACGAAATGATCCAGTCATTTAACTGTGGTCCCAAGGTACATTTATTTTACTAGGTAAAAGCGGTTCTACAACAAATACAACATTTGTAAAAACAACATGGCATTTTATTGTTGCTTTGTGAGTGGAAATGTCAAAAATAGAAACAGAAAATAAAAGAAAATTGGTCTAAAAACAAACGCTCTCTTTGTTCTACATATGCTTGTTGTTAGTGTTTTTTGAAATTCGTAAACAAAAGTAGGAAAATATAAACAACTTTTGACATGTCCAACTACAAACCAGCTGGGCGGACGACACTACCTAGTAAAATAAATGTACCTTGTGTGGTCCTTTCGTTCAATAGTGAACGGGTTAAATTGAACGAATGATTTAAGTGAACGGAATGAGCCAGACATTTAACCGCCTCCTTTCGTTCAATAGTGTACGGATTATAATATGGTGTATGGTCACTTTCGTTAAGGTGTTAGTTCTCGTTTTTTTGTCATGTTCTTTTATTTCAGCTGATTTTTTGTAGAGTAAAAGCAGTTGCTTTACATGTATGTAAACGTTTGTTAGTATATATTCCATTTTTGTTTGAAATAAGAGTTTTTTCAAAAAGTTTAGATTTTTTAGTGTTTTTTTTTTTTTTTTTTGATGAAAAAGCTGTAACATTGAAATTAATAAAAAAGTGATTATCAATAAACTAATAAAATTTTACAGAGAAAAAGAAGCAAAATTTAATTGCATTTTATAGAGGATGGAGAAAATCCAAATTTTGTAATATTTATACCATGTTTCCACGGCTACTTAAAACACTTGTTTCGCTCTCTTTTCGCGTTTAAGACCCCAAACTACTGCCAAACAACATGTTTCGCCATACAAAATATTGAGAGCAAAACATCTCAATTTATCATGTTTTATTTTTAAACAGCTCACAAAACACAAAGAAACTACTATCAGCCCTAATATTTATCGACCGTTCATCTGCACTAATTGTCAAAAACAAAAACAAAAAAAAAGGAAAACAAACAAACAGAATAAATTTCTATTGAGCGAAATTTAAAAGTGGAAAAAAACCGCTGTAAAAAAAATTATTTTGTCCAGGAGGATGGCCACAAAAATGAAATTTTTTGAGGAGCCGAAGATGTGCTTCGAGGCGCTGAAAGATTTACAAAGGCGACATATTTATCTTTTGAACCAGCTGCATCATATTAATATGTCTCTCAACTCAGAAAGATTGACCTGGAAAATAGTAAGTTTTCTTTTTAACCTTTTTACATACGAATAATTTAATAAAATAACTTTAGGACCGATGTCAATCATTCTGGGAAGTTGATTGCCAAAAAGTCATCGGTTTTCTTTAAGAATAACTTTAGGATGAATCGAAGCACCTTTTATAAGTTATGTAGGTTGCTACCTGCGATGCGAAAAAACGATACAAATATGCGTGTGGCGATCCCACTAGAAAAAAGGGTTGCAATAAGTTTGTATGCGTTGGGCTCTTCTGCAAAGTACTGAACAATTGCAAACATGTTCGGCGTAGGAAAGGCGACCGTTTGCAAAATACTTTTAAGTTTTTGTGGAGAGGTGTGGAGAGTTCTGGCGCCAATATACTTAAAAAATTTTCCATTAACAAGAGAGAAAATTGAGCAGTTGGTAAAAGAGTTTGAAAACCTTGGATATCCCCCATGCATGGGGGCTCTTGGTAAGTTGCTTCTATCGTCATAAAGATTATTAAATTTTTGCTTTTGTATGTACTTACATATGTCTATTATTCATAGACGGCTGCCACATTGAAATTCACCCACACCATGAGGACGCTATAGACTATCACAACTATAAAGGGTGGTATTCAATTGTACTTTTAGCGTTAGTGGATGCAAGGTAACAGCAAAATAAAATTTGTAAGACTCATTCAAATCTTTTCTTTTTTAAAGATGTCGTTTTACTTACGTGAGTTGTGGCAGCCCAGGACGTTGTAATGATTCCCGAATATTCCAAGGATCTTCTCTAAAGAAAGTGCTGGATCAATGTAAAATTTTGGACGATATGAAAAGGAATATTCCAGGCGTAGATATTCCTGTATACATAATTGGAGATTCAGGTTTTCGACTCAATGAAAAATTAATGAAGCCATTTCCTTTTCATGTTTCACAAAGCTAAAGTGTTTTAATTACGCATTGTAAAAATCGCGGAGAGTGGTGGAAAATGCTTTTGGACACCTAAAAGCTCGGTTTAGACGCATTGGAAAAGGCGTAGACAATGCGATAACAAACGCTAATGCCATAGTTTTATCTTGCTGTGCTCTCCATAATTATCTTATAGAAAATAATGACGCAATAAATGAAGTATGGTTAGCTCTCTAGCAGTTGCAAAACAAAACCGGTCATATCCCGAATACCTTGTGACTCTATCGGATCATAACCAAAATTCGGAAAGAAGAAGACATGCATTATCGGAATATTTATGTAAGTTTTATTTTAAAGAAAAACATTTTTAACTAAACAAAAAATAGCACATTTCATAACTAATAACAAACAAAAAAATTAGTATAATATTTTTAAACTAAACAGAAAATAACACATTTCATAGCTAATAACTAAAAAATATAACCAAATGGAATCAAAAAATGATTCCATTTGGTTATATCACTGTCACTTTTTTAAAAATTCAATAAGTGCATTTTGCACCTCTGCTTCCTTGGCAGCAAATGTTTTTAAAATTTCTTTTTTTTCTTCCTCAATAGAAGCAATTTTCTCTGCCGTAGCTTGCATTTTTTCCATACTTACTTCAAAACACCTAATTAATTTGTCAAAACTTATTCTCTTATTTACAGGTGTGCGAAGTGGATTTGATGATGTACATGGCGGTGAATCTAGAGTTAATAGCAACGGCAGAGATGTGTCGGGTGCCGGTGGTGACGGAGATGGCAGTGGAGTAGACTCTATAGTTGAATGAATGTCTAAAATAAACAAATAATAATAATAAATTTTAAGTTTTTCTTAATTAATTTGTATGTGTTTTACACTTACTATCTATGCTGTCAAAAACTAGACCCTGTGTTACCACAGTTAATAAGTTCTCCATATCCTTATAAAGGTCCAACACGGAGGGCGAACCGCCGGTTGTCCCTATTATTTGTTTTTCTTTTCCGTAAATACATATGAATATTGCTAGAATTAATTAAAAATCATAAGAGAGTTACATTTCTTTAAAGAGTGGTGGTCACGTATTTTAGCAAAACCGAATATGTTTAAATACCTTTATGGTATATACTCACCGATATCGACTAGTCATGTTGTGCATTTTGGTTTTTAACTCGTCCGCGGAATAATTGAACCCTTGTCGTTTGATTTCAGCACTCATTTCTTGAATTACATGGCTGTTTTTCCGGCAGCCACGCAACTGGGGCATCTTTTCAGCCCATATCTCCAACAAAGCGCTCTCTCCAATCTGCTCCCATTTGCTGGCTCGTTTTCTGACCTCTCAAAATAAAAAAATGTTATAAATTATATTTAAAGTTCTTATTCACCTTTTTTTCCATTTTTAACCCAAATCGTATACGCGCGCAATTTGTTATGTGCATAAATAAATAAATATGTCTGCATGTATACTTTAAAATAGTGTTGTCAAATCGAAATAGGAATGTGTCGTGTAAACAGCATGATTTGCAATCTTGTTTCAGAGAGCGAGACAAGTGCTTCAATTTGCCGTGTAAACATACTATTAGTGTGTTAACACATAAACAATGATAGTGCATTTCTGCCACAGATCACAATTTCTGATTTAAAGACGTTTTCACTTGCATATGCTGGAATTATCTCTTAAAATCACATTATATCAAATTTTTTTGCAATTTAATAATTAAGTTCCTTATTTTTACGAAATAGAATTACTCCCTTTGTGGAAAAAAATTTTATGTGCTTTGTGTTTTCTGCATAGTAAAAAGCACTATATTTGAGAACCTACAAAAAATCTGACTATATTGTTTTCTATGTGTCAAGGGTTTCGCTTCTGTTATTTGTGGTTTTGATAAAAAGACAAGAAAATCACATACAATAAGGATTGTTATTCAAATTCGTTCAAGCAATCGAATTGAGCGATTGAACGAATTGAACGAACGGATCAGTCTTTGATAAATGACCTTAAGAGACCGGTCACTGAAACGAGCGACCGGACACAACTCTAATCAAAATCCAAGGAACAAAAGAAAAATATTTTCCATCTCTGTATACATCACTTACTAAGCAATGTTCCAAATATAAAAAAACATTGAAAGCGACGTTTGATCGTTATTTTTAATTTCAAATCATACTTAATTTAATACAAAAATTTTATATTTAACTCTTAGCTATACACCAGAGATGTATAAAATAAACCTTGGTTTAAATATAGAATGGAATGGTACTGAAACAGTTATTAGCACATTTTATTTTTGTAGATGGAAAATTTTTAACACTGTTCACAGAACTTTACAATGAATATTAAACACACATTTATCTTAATTTAAATTTTAAGACTAGATATGACACGCTGACGATGGCGTGGACATTGCTAATAATTAATAAAACGTAATGCATTTTTAAACTTCTTAAGTGCCCTTTTACGAAAACAGGCAAATTTTGTTCCAAGTATACCGGGAAGAGGTGTAAAAAAGGTGAGAGTCCCATTCGTATAGCCTTTTTCTATTCACAAGAAGCTGCCACTTCGGCTACTTAGGTGTACAATATCTATACATCTATACATATAATAAAACAGTAAGTAAACAAGAAATTTTTTGTAAATTTTGATGTTGGTGTAGAGAGTAATCGATATGGAATACAAGAATCATATTTTTGGATTTTTTTTTGTCTGTCTGCCCGTCTGTCTGTTCACATCACGTACAAACTGTTAGATGGATTTGAAAAAAATTTTGTGAGGAGGTCCCTTAGAACATTTGTCAAATATAGAATATTTTTTATTTCAAAAAATATGTAATTTTCAAGAGAAAATAGAGAAATGTGAAAGTACTTAATTTTGTTGGTATCATGGTACTAAAACAGTTTTTAGAACATTTTATTTTTGTAGATGGAAAATTTTTAACACTGCTTTCTGAACACTACAATAATAAAATTTTATATAAGAAGTATGTCGAAATTACCCATAGATGGGTAGCTCCATTAGGTTAAATATGTAAACCATATATGCAGCACTACTAAAATAAGAGTTTTAAAATTACAAAGAGAAACAGGCAACAATTATAAAAATTTTGCGTTTTTTATTCCATATCAAATTAAAAAAAAATATTTATAATTTAATACATTGTCCGTATATATCACGGTCCTGTTAAAATCTATACATATCATAAAACAGTCACGGGGCCATTTCTTTACATAAAATATTTTTTGAAAATTTGATGTTGGTGTAGAAAGTAATCGATATGGAATACAAAACACCTGGATGGATTTAAATAAAATTTTGTGAGGTTGTTCCTTAAAAACCTTCATAAAAATATGTCATTTCGTAGAGAAACTAGAGATACAAATGTGAAAGCACCCAATTTTATCGGAACAGTTGTCAGTACATTTAATTTTTTATATGGAAAGTTCTTAATACTGTATACTGAACTCTGCAATAGGAAATAAAAGAAATATATTTTATTCGACGCGATGCGTCTTTCTTTATTAATAATAATTTCTTAATTTAATGTTTGACTTAAAAACAATACGACGTCTATACGTCTATGATACTTATTTTTAACTATTTTATTTACATTTCATTTGCTTAAATACTAGACTTTGCTTAATCATTAAACAAACAACATGTTTGTGTTTTTCTTTATCTTGGGTCTTTTCCTTAATCCTATTGTTTACAATTATTGTACTTAAGCTAGAGTTAGTTGTTTTTCTTACAAATAACAATTTAATTACTTTTCCTAAGAGTCGTTATCATATGAAAGCATTTGATCTTGGTTTATTGTTTATCTTATTTTTATTTTTGGGCTTAATGATTTTGTTTACATAAATTCTAAGATTAAAAGTGTTGAAATTCGTTTGTTTATGTTGTAAGCTAAACATTATAATCTGGCATCATTCGATTATTGTAAAAGATCACATTTTTTGTACTCCTTTTTTATGTTCCTGAATAAAACCTAAAACGTAAAGCACGTCTTTTGCTTGGCGAAGATTACAAGTAATTCCCAACAAAGGTTATGGGCCCAGAACGGGTTTCGGTTATTATCTAAATGGAAGAAAAAGTTAAAACACCAAAAAAAAAACGGTATTGAGAATTTGGCAACATGAGTGTGTCACACCAAATAGAAAAACTTGGTGAAGACAATTAAGGCGTGCAAAACTTTTTCAGAAGCTTGGTAAAAGTTACGTGATGTGCATTTGTCTGTCGGACCAGTACGCAAAGTTCAACTTTATCAAAAACTTTTATATGAAACAGGATGAAAGTGTGGCTCAATATGTGAATTCTTTTACTGAAATTATAGAAAAGTTGGCAAAACTTGACATCACAATAATTGATGAGTTGAAAACAATCATGCTGTTATCTTGTTTGCCAGACTCGTTTGAACATTTTGTTGTTGCACTTGAGACGCGAGAAGAACTCCCGTTATTTGAAACGGTAAAGCAGAAACTTCTGGAAGAGGGAGCTCGAAAACAAGAAAAAAAAAGATCGCAATTGTTCTGTGCACACACAAATATTCACTCAAACACACAAGATCACATCAAAGCAGCGAACGTCGTGAAAATGGTAATAAAAGGAACGACGAGAAACGCCAATTTTATGGAAAATGTTTTATGTGTGGGAAGCAAGGGCATCGTGTGTCAGAATGCACAAACAAACGGTTTAACAAAAGAAACTGCAAAAAAATACATGGTATATAGACAGCGGCTGTGCTGTGACAGAAGTGTGTTCTCATCATTTGCTGACAACAAAACAACAATTCTGCTAGCGGCAGACAAACTTGTGGAATCTCCTGGAATTGGAACGGTTAACATTAAAACCCTACTCAAACATTGAAATACATGAAGTTTTGTATGTTCCGACTTTACACATGAATTTTTTGTCAGTAAACAAAGCAGCGAAAAATGGAAATTTAACATCTTTTGATGAAAAAAAGACGCTTATCAAAAATAAACAAGGCAAAACTATGTTGCGAGCGGTATTATTAAACAACTTGTATTTATACACAACTCAAGAAGAAAAAAGTGCAGTTTATTTGTTAAGTGATGAGTCGACTGTAAAAAAGTGGCATAATAGATTTGGATACTTAAATTACCAAAGCGCTAAACACAGAAATGAAAAAGGTTTAGTGCATGGGCTTAAAATTGAAAATATGCCAAAGAAATAAACCGTGATACATGTAATCAAGCAAAATTATATGCCTTACCGTTCCCACAGAAAGCAAACCGCGTTACAAAAAGTGTGCTTGATTTAATACATACAGACGTTTGTGGACCGATGAATGTAAAAAGCTTGGCTGGAATCGATATTTAGTGACGTTCATCGACGATTTTTCGCGAAAAATATACATATACTTTATGCGTGCCAAAAATTAGGTTTTTGAAAAATTTAAGATTTTTAAATCATATGTTGAGTGCCAAACAGGAAAAAAGATAAAAGCTTGCGCAGTGAAAACGGCAAGGAATATATCAACAATGAATTTACAGACTATTTGAACAAGTGCGGTATAAGGAGACAGTTGACGGTTCCTTACATACCTCAGCAAAATGGTGTAGCTGAACGCGCAAATCGCACCATTGTCGAAATGTCTAAGTCAATTCTAACTCATGCAAAATTGGAAGAATTTTTGTGGGTCGAAGCAGTAAACACTGCAGTTTATCTTCGTAATAGGTGCCCAACAAAAGCTTTAGACGAAAAAACACCGTTTAAAATTTAGAAAAATCGCAAGCCATCACTCAAGCATTTGCGAGTTTTTTGATCGCGCGCGTTTGCGGTAGATAAGGAAAAGCAAATTCCAGCCCAAGGCAAATGAGTACATATTTGTTGGATACTCCTCTACTGTCAAGGCCTACCGACTATATGATCGACAAAGAGAAAAAAGAAGGATATAGTTGAGCAGCAAGTTGACAAATTCGTGGAAGGCGATTTTGACCCGAAATTAACGAAAACATGTAACATTTTCGATAGAAACGACGACTACATGACAAACATCATTTCACTCGAGTCAAAAGTTAATTTTCCAGAACAAAAAAAAAAGCATCCCCTAAAACTGAAACCGTCCTAAAAAATTGTACCAGCAGCAGCGAGAATACCGTCTCAAGCAAGGAGGAGGAAAAGTTTGTCCAAGCCAGGGGCTCGAACGAACAAAGCAGGCCACAAACACCGACGTCAGGAGAAGCTGAAAGCAAATAAGAAGCTGAAATTAACGAAGAAGCAGAAGAAGTTGAAAAGAGGCAGAACAAAGCAAAAGAGGTTCTACCAACTAGACCAAAATCCATTCGAATACAAGCTGCTAAACAGCGTCACATCCTCAGTAACCTGAATAGCGAGGAAGACATCGAAGCACCACAATCAGTATCGGAGTTAAAAAAGGCCAATACGGAAAAAATTGGCAATCTTCAATGCAAAAGGAATACAACGCACTATTGGCAAATGAGACATGGACGTTAGTCAATTTACCACCGGGGAAAAAGGCCATTGGTTCCAAGTGGGTGTTTCGCATCAAGAGAAAAAAAGAAAATGAAATAGAAAAGTTTATACAGTACTTTTCGTTTATAGTCCATTCCGCTTAAAGGACAAAAATGGATGAAAGCCAAAACAGTCATATTCACTTGCAGGTTTTTTCGAATTTCATACAAATTATTTGTTCTTAAGTCCACTTCGCCTATAGTCCATTTTCGTTTAAAGGCCAACTTTTCTTTGCATGCATAGCTAATTTTGTATAGAAAAAAACTTTCATATAGTCCACCCTGTTTTTTTAATACCTTTTTTAAACAAACTGGCAACCTTTTTTATTTAGACTTCTGGCAACTTTTTATTACAATAAGCTTTTAAAGCATTTGAATTACAATAAATAATAATATGTTAAGGTTTTTGTTTAAACTATTGATTTTATTTAAATCAAAATTTGCTTATATTTTAAATAAACTTTTATTTTGTTTAAGAAAAAGTGGTTTTATTGAAGAAATTGCATACTTTGTATATAGTCCAAAATGTGTATTATATCTGGATTCAGTTATAGTCCATAAAGTGGCTTAAAAAGAAATTCGGTTATAGTCCTAATTCGCTTATAGTCCACAAAAATTGTGCAACTTTAGTGGGGAACTATAAGCGAAAACTACTGTATCAAAACTTGTTACAAAAGGCTGTGGACAAGAATTCGGCATTAACTATTGGGAAACTTTTTCACCTGTTAATCGTTATGAAACCATTCGAATGTTCTTGGCCATAGCTGCAGAAAAACAGTTACATATGCATCAATTGGACATTTCAAATGCATATTTAAACAGCAAATTAGAAGAAGACGTATACATGAAGCAACCGGAGCACTTTGTTAATGAACAGTACCCAAACAAAGTCCTGAAACTTCAGAAAGCAATATACGGATTTAAACAATCTGGTCATGCTTGAAACAACACGCTTGAAGACGTTATTTATACCATGCAAAAATGAAGCCTGTTTGTGCACAAAACAACATCAACAACAGTTCAGTTATATTGCAGTCTACGTCGACGACCTAATCATCATCAGCCCAACCGAAGATGAAATTCGAGAAATTAAAGAAGAGATCGCTTCCAAGTTTGAGATGCAAGATGGCGGTCAGCTAAACTACTTCCTGGGCATGGAAATACATCGAGAAGGTACACAAGGCACCGTTTACTTGAGTTAAAAGAAATACATCAAAAAACTTCACGACAACTATGGTATGCAACACTGTCACCCGGTCGCAACGCCACTTGGTCCAGGTTTTCAAATAGGCTGTCTCAACAATACATATGTTTAGGTTAGTGTGACAGAATATCAATCGCTACTTGGCTCTATTATGTATTTAGCAGTTTTGAGTCGACCTGACATTATGTACGCTATAAGCAAATTGTCACAACGAAATACAGACCCAAATATCGAACACGAGACTGCCGCTAAGTATGTTTTACGATACCTCGCCGGAACCATAAACTTAAGTATCGTGTGTCGAAAATCTAACGAACCAGTGAAGGGGTTTGCAGATGCAGATTGGGCTAATGACCAGGTAGAACGAAAATCCTACTCTGGCTATGCATTTATTTTGGGAAGCAGTGCTTTTTCGTGGGCATCATCGAAGCAAAGTATCATCGTATTAGGCAGCACAGAAGCTAAATACGTTGCTTTATCTGTAGCTGCCAAAGAAGCCATTTAATTACGCTGACTACTTGCCGAAATAGGATGGTCCAGCCCTGAACCAATTACAATCTACGGGGACAATATCAGCGCTCAGAGTATACCTCGAAACCCAGCTCATCACAAGCACACAAAACACATAGATATTAAGTACCATTTCATAAGACAAAAGTTGAGTCGAATGAAATTCAATTAAAATATGTACCAACGGATAAAAATATTTCCGATGTTTTTACCAAATGTTTATGCAAGCAAAAACACAATAAATTTGTTAAAATGATCGGTTTAAAGTAAACAAACAATAACATAATGATTATAATATTTAGCTTAAGAAGAAGTGTTAAAATTCCTTTGTTTATGTTGTAAGCTAAACACGATAATCTGGCATCATTCGGTTATTGTAAAATATC
The DNA here is from genome assembly GCA_937654795.1 of Cistogaster globosa. NCBI lineage: Eukaryota > Metazoa > Arthropoda > Insecta > Diptera > Tachinidae > Cistogaster > Cistogaster globosa. Next base: position 47,075,283 of record OW569406.1, on the reverse strand, counting down.
ACATTTTTCTTACTCCTTTTTTATGTTAATTTTTATGTACCTAAGTAGTTCTGAATAAAACCTAAAACGTATAACACGTCTTTTGCTCGGCGAAGATTACAAGTCTCAACAAAAAGTTTTCTTAGGTGTTTTATAAGGAATATGTTTATTTTATTTATCTTTTCTTATAAAGCGATGTATTATGTAAAATGTGTTTATGCGAGTGTCGTTAACTCTCCCCCTGCTTAAACAGGAACGTCCCGATCTCTTAGTAATTTTCCTACTTGTTGTTGGTAATAAATTCTAAATAATTCTTCTGCCTGCCGGCGTCTGTACTGTAATATGTTTTTAAATATTTTCAGTCCTGCAATGACTAAACCAATTATTATTGTGATAAGTATGAATGTATAAAATCCTGATCTTATGGGATGTTGTTCGTATGGTATTTTTAGTTTTTTTAAAGAATAAATATTGTCAAAAAGCGTTGTATTTGTTTGAATTTAGAATTTTTTCTATCTCAAAATTTTCGTTATGCTTTGTGTGTATTTCTTTGATTTTTTTTTATACATTTTATTATCTTGTGACTTGGTCTGTGTATGTGACTAAAGTTATACCATTAGTAATAATTGTTAACCGTATGATTTTTGTCTAATATAATGAATCCTTCGTCTTTTTCTAGAAGTTCGTCATTGTATTCTTGTATTACTGTGCATTTAGAGGTACTGAGATTAATTCGTGTTCTATTATTTCCTTTACGTCGTCTAAATTTAAAGACTCGGTTAAATATTCATTATTCTTTAGAGCGTTTATTGTTCTGACAAGAAACAGAAGTTGGTTATGCACTTGCTCTATGATGAAGTGATTCTCATCATGGTCTGGGTTGCAAGTAAAAAATTTTAATGACCCTAAGAATCCTAAGGATCTTGTGTGGCGTTTATGTTCGCTTAGTTGGTTTGCCAATATTTCAATTTTCCTTATCCAAATCATTTCTTGAGGGGTGGCTATGTAATCTTCTGTAAGAATTTGTTTGTATGGTGATAATATTTTTGTTATGTTGGTGACGTGAAATAGAAATGAAAATTCGTTGAAAATGAGTGCGTCATCTGTTCTTGTTATAACATATTTTTTTACATTTAGATTTTTCATTTCTGTGTCTCCCCTGATTTCGGGTGTGACCGCTGCGAGTAATATCGTCATAATTAATAGCGTAATTTTTAATGTTGTCCTTATGTATAATCTTCCCCCTTGTAATTAAGACAGTGTCCTCACGGCCTTCCTTTACAATGTATTTAAATAACTCGCGTCTTTCTTTTTTCTTATTCCTTTGATTTTAACTTATATTTGTTCATTAGGTGAAAATGTTCTGTGCTTTGTACCTTGGTTCAACCTTTCGAGAGTTTTTTCTGATGCACTTTTTAGTTTCTCATATATGTCTTTTTTATTATAATTAATTTTGTTAAACAAAATGTCAACTGCTTTTTGTCCTGTGACTGAGTGTATGGTGTTATTTAATTCTCTTATCGTTTTATATATTTCCTCGGTTATTGTTGTTTCTTTTTGTATTTTAAATATTCTTGTTAACTCGGAGATTGTGTTGTGAGCGCGTTCAACTTATCCGTTAGAGGTTTCTTTCTTATTCCATATTTTTCGCACATTTTATTTACTGTTGGCGTATTTAAACATTTTTCATTATCAGTCATTAATCGTGTGCACCTCGGATAATAATTTGTGATAATTTGTTCCATTTTTTCAGATATACGTTCTCTTGAATCTATTTCTATGAGAGAAATATATTTTGAGAATTTATCGATAGCGACTAGAAATGTTTTGTTATCATTAAATTAAATGTCCATGTCCTATTTCCGGGTTTTGTTGGTATATCGGATTCTCCTAATGGTTCTCTTGTGGAGTTTCTTTCATATTTGCCATATAAACAGGGTGTACACTTTTTGTTAAACGCCTTGCATGGTTGTCTTATTTCAGGCCAGTATTAATTTTTAAGTATCTTTGAATGTTATTTTTATAACCTCTGTGTGCTCTGTCATGTATCTTTTTAACTATTTCGGCTTGTTCTTCTTCTTCTCCGACGTCAATTAGTTTTGTTGGTGTATATACAAAAGTTGTGGTGTTAAGGTGTCTTTTATAATGGGGCTGAGTACAAAAATATCTTATCTGGTGGTATGTATTGCAATCGTTCTGTCTGGCTCTAATATCTTTTTTAATTCTATGATCAAATTTTGTTCATTCGTAAAGTTTATCGTATGTCTAACTCTGTTTGAAAATATTGTAGTTCAATTTAAACTGCATATGCGTTTAAAGGTTGTTTTACTTGTTTAATAATTTCCGTATAAGAGCTTTCGGCTGAATGAGCTGTATTATTTAGTGATGTATTTGTACATTGTCTCGACAAAGCGTCAGCTAATACGTTTTGGTGCCCTCGTTTGTATACCAGTTTTGCTCCAAAGTCTTCAATGATGGCTTTCCAATGTTTTAGTTTTGGGTTGCGGTTTTTTTCGGATATGGCGTGTGTTAGAGACTGGTGATCTATATAAATAGTAAGGTCTATTCTACCTTAAATATAATTCCTCAATTTATGTAGTGCCCAAATGATGGCAAATTGTTCTTTTTCATTGGTGGAGTAAGTTTTCTCTGTTTTACTGATTGTTCTACTAAGAAAAAGTATTGTTTTTTTATTTGGCTGAGCACTGCTCCAATAGCTATGTTAGATGCGTCCGTGGTCAGCTCGAATTGTTTACCGTAATTTGGTTTGAAAAGTTCAACCTGTTCTGTTAAACAATTTTTTAATTTGTTAAATGCCTGTATAGCGGCGTCGTCTAATTCTATTTTCGTTTTGGCACTTTTGTTTTTACCTTTTTGTTGTTGTCTCCTCGTAAGTGAATTGTTAATGGCTTGGCTGTGCCAGCATATCTCTGTACAAATTTCCTGTAATATCTTGTCATAATCAGGAATCCTCTTAAGTCCTTAAGTGTTTGGGGGAACGGATATTTTTCGATTACTTCTACCTTTGTTGTGTTTAATTATATGACCTAAGTATTCAACTTCTGTTTGGAAGAATTTAGATTTTTCATCGGATATCTTTAACGTTGCTCTATTTAGTGCATTGAATATAACTTCTATTCGTTTCATATGTTCTTCTGGTGATGAGGAGTAGATCAAAACGTCAACTATATATACATATGCAAATTTTCCGATGTATTGTCTTGGGATGTCATCGACACACCTTTGGAATATGGATGGTGCGTTTTTCAAACCGAATAGCATACTTAAAAATTCGTAGTTTCCTCCATTCACGCAAAAAGCAGTTTTTCCTCTATCTTCCGTTCTTATTCTAACTTGATGGAGTCCTGATTCCAAATCTAAGGTTGTAAAATATTTTGCCTTTCCTAGATTCTGTATTGTCATGTTCACGTCAGGAATGATATATCTGTCAGTGGTTGTATGGGTATTTGATTTCTGGTAGTCTATCACCATTCTTTTCCTAGGTCGTCCGTCTTCATCTATGTCTTTTTTTGAAACAGTCCATATCGGAGAATTATAGGGGCTATTACTCCTTTGGATAATTCTATCCATTAAAAGTCTTTATATTTCCCTATATACGTCATTATCCATTATGGTATATGGCTATTGCATCGTCTAAATGGGTTTGACTGTCTTTACTTTTATTGTGTCCTCTTTCATTGTTGTGAAAGGTAATGGTCCCATGCCGTTGTTTTTTCTTTCATTAATTTTTCAATTCATTCGCTGTAAATGTCGTTACCTATGGTATAGTTTATACTATTACTTCCTTTTCTCCTATCCACTGTAATTTTCATATTTGGCATATCTATCATGGCAATTAATGTAATTATTCCCTGTGGTCCTAATGCTATATCGGATTCTGTTATATCATCTAGCTCAAAAAAATGTATATCCTCACCAAGGAATTTAATTCTTTGTTTAGTATTCACTATTGAAGTTCCATTAAATAATCTCCATAGGTTTTATTTTTTCAATTACATTAAACTTTAAGGATTTTTTACGCAATTATGCCCCGGTATCTAATAAAATATCATATGTTTTCTCATTGTCATTCATTCGTTTATTAGTTTAAATGCTTAATAGCTAACTTATTTACTTTACCTGTTTCTACTATCGTACTGATGTCGTCATCTTCTTTGGTGATGATGTTGTTATTTCTCATTTGTTTATTGTGTTGGTTATTTTTAGCTCCGGTCTCTTTCTCTTTTCCTTGGTTGTTGATTGAAGAGGTTGTACTGTGTTGGTTGATGGTAAGCCGTGTTTCCAGAACTAATGTCCATTTGTTCGGGCCGAGGTTGGTGGATGTTATACATTGGTGATTGGTGCTGTTGTGCTCTGGGTTGAAAACTATTGAAAGGCTGCTTCGGCCCAAATTCTGTCCTAGGTTGTGGTTGGTGTCTTTGCTGATACTGATGACGTTGTTCATTGCCAAATGGTTTTCTAAATTTTTCTTCTTCAATCTTAAATTCTGATAACGGTTGTCGTGTTCTATCGTCCTTGCGATAGTGTATGCGTGTTCCAGATCGTGGGGTGCATTTCCGTATAGGGTCGCTTGGATGAAAGTATTGTTCACTCCAGCTATAAAGACTTGAATTGAATCTTCTTCTGCCTGTGCTATCATGGCTCTGGTTACCGCTTCTATATGAGCAGACATCGATATATTCGAAATTATAATATTTATGTATTTATTTATTTCATCGTGGAATTCTGCTAAATTTTTTCTTCCTTGGGTGCAGCTCATCAATTCATCCTGAAATACGTATAGTGGCCGAGTATCTGCATATGCTTTGTCAAGTCTGTCGCGGAGGGCGTAAAAATTAATTTTTTGTTTTCACATATTGCAATGCCTGGGCTTAAATTGGTTGGTTGTTGAGGTTGGATATGGTTCCCATCATTCGTGTTGCGTCTTCTCTCCATATCCTATGATTATTTATGTTGCCATCAAAGACGGGTGACAACTTAAAAAGTCCAGTTTCACTTGGTTTTCATCCGTGATTCTGGGTTTTATTGTAACCCTTTGGTTTTTCAGGATAGCTTCCACGTGTAGGGTTTGTCTAATTTTATCTTTCAAATTCTGAACTTGTCTTTGCTGCGACAAAGATTCCGTTGGTCCACTCACTTGAAGAATAAATAAATTTAATTAGTCTCCTGGCAGGATCGCCAATTAGATTTTCAACTTTTAAGGCAATTAAAGAAATATATTTTATGCGACGCGATGCGTCTTTCTTTATTAATAATAATTTCTTAATTTAATGTTTGACTTAAAAACAATGCGATGTCTATACGTCTATGATACTTATTTTTAACCATTTTATTAACATTTCATTTGCTTAAATACTAGATTTTCCTTAATCATTAAACAAACAACATTTTTGTGTTTTTCTTCATCTTGGGTCTTTCCCTTAATCCTCTTGTTTACAATTATTATTCTTAAGCTAGAGTTTGTTGTTTTTCTTGCAAATAACAATTTAATTACTTTTCCTTAGAGCCGTTATCATATGAAAGCTTAATGATTTTGTTTATATAAATTCTTAATCTAGGATTTAAGGTTTTCTTTGTTGTTATATAAAGAATATGTTTATTTTATTTATCTTATTTTAAACTAATCAAAAAGGGATATTTTATGAAAAAAGTGTTTATGTTATGTCGTCAACTTAAACGGACGAAGTCGGGTGCAATGTTATTAAATAATATAAATATTAATTTTAAAAACTTAAATAAACTTTACAACATTATCCGACCTTTAGCTGCATTTACAAAGCTAAATACAAAGATATCAGTTGGGAATGTTGTTGCAAACTTTTTGTATCAATTTGTGTATTTTTTACGTGAGCATTTTATATACAAATTACTTATTATTGCTTTTAATACTTGGATTTAACCATGTCTCCTGCAGACTGTGTCGAAAATGTTGCTTATGCAGATGGTATCGGTTTAAAATACAGAACGCGAACTTTTGCGGAATTCTTCTGTCAATGTGTCTCCTTGTCTAACTGTCTAAATCCGTGGCACATGAAAACTTAATTTAACCTTATTCTTATTTTGACCCTAGCGAAAGACAATTTTATTTTACATATACCTCACCGAAAAGAGATTTTCTATATCTTTTTAAATCGAATCTTCTTTTTTAAAAGTAGTTCATATTGAGCGTTGGCAAGTTGACTTGTGTGTTTTCGTTAAATAACATGCCATTTTAACACACATCAATTGGGTTGTGGACTAAGAAGAGGCAACAAGTTACTCAAGAGTATTTGTGCGTTCTTTTTCTAAGTAAAAGAACAAGAATTTTTTGTCTTTTTTCTCATAAAGTATGAACTAGAACAATAAGCTTCCATTTCACCTAAATGTCTACTTCCCTGCTGCTTGCACATAAGTGGTTTTTAATAACATTTTGTTTTGAAACAATTGCAATCAATTTGTAAACTGGCAGCAAATAATTTTCTTTTTTAGTTTACGCTATAATAAGCCTATGAAGATGGAATAGGACTGTTAGTTCTTTTGTTGATAATTTGAGATGTTGGTTTGTTCGCGAAGTGCAGTGCACTATTTTGTAAATCCTAAGTAATATTTTATTCTCATAGCTATTTTAAAAGCGACCAATAGAAAGAGTTTGCTTTGTATCCCTTCCTACTTAAGTTGAAAACTAAGAAAGATTTGCGCAGTAAATTGTTTACTATTTTTATCTCGCTGCATGTTTGAAAGCTTTACACATTCCTGTTTAATTAAATACATCCGTTATTGGAGTATTTTTTCAAGTTCAAACTAAATATCTGATTTGTTCATTATATAATTATTTTTTGAAGTTGCTGTTTCTTCAACGGCTTAAGCATACATACATACATATATTCATATGTGTATACATACATACATATGTATATACATACATAACATACTAAAAATTTAAACAAAATTTTTATTTGCTTTTAACAAAACCATTTTTTCAAAATTTTCATCTGTTAAGCTTTGTCGCCTGTGTTAAAATTATACTAGCGAATGAAAACAACCTTTCAACTGGCGCTGAATATGTTAAGGGAGTATTTGATCGTAGAAAAGCCTTTAGTATTGCAGGATAATTCTTGAGGCACTTAAGAGATGAATTCAGATCACGCAAGTAAAGGTTAAGTTCAAATTTTAAACTACTTTCTTCTTTACAATCGGATGTATTAGTGACTATGGAATATAAAATGAAAAAATTTATAAACGAAATCAAAGTTTTTTATTTTTCGTAAGCGATTATTACCTTCATTTACGTCCTCACCGTAATATTCTTCTGAGCTTTAATATAAATTTTAATAAACTTGCTGAAACGAAACGTTTTAGAAGTTCATTTTTAGAATTTTTAGCTATACTTAATGTATGTTTTTAGAAATGTAATTGAATTTTGTTTAAGTACAAGTAATGATTATTGCCTAATTACAACTACATGTAATTTGTAAAAATTTCCAATTACAATTACACATTATGTGTAATTGTAATTGAAATGTAACTCTGAATCCCTCCAGGTCTGATATATATATATATATATATATATATATATATATATATGTATATATATATATATATATATATATATATATATATATATATATATATATATATTTTATATATATTTTATTTAAAAGCGACTGAAGATGGAATAATAAAAGAATGAAGTGTTTTTAAATTGCCGGGGATTCGTGCCACTTTTTGACTGTGAATGGAAAATGTGTTTAACACTTCAATCTGCAAGTTTACTTTTTTAAATGAATTACTTTTTTATTTTTCGCTTAAGTTCAGTAAAATTTAAAAAACAGCACAAATAAGCGCGTATTTATCTAGTACTATTTGCAAATAATAAAATATGAGAAATTTTTTAAAAATCATTGTACATATTTGAACTTATTCTACTTTCAAGCTATGAAATGAAGAACGCATCATGGCTATTTGTATACCAAACGTAACGCCAAAAGTCAACTCTTGTTTTTGACAACACGACATTAGTATTTTTTTCATTAATTTGCATTATTATTATAAGAGTATTATCATTTGATTTTTTAATTATTATTTACGTTTTCGAGTAATAAAAATGTTAGTATTCCATGAGCTTTATAATTAAAATAAGTTAATTTCTACTTCTCGCCAGAATAAATTATGACGCCATCTAGTTTTCAAATAATCACCCTTGTATATCCGGTTGATTGCATAACCCAGCTGTTTATGACGACATGATAACGTGCCATCTGCTTAATATGTATGTACATACGTGTGTGTTAGCATGTGTATAAGAAAAGGGTATGTATATAAGTGCTGTTTTTATAATTACTAGGGAGTTGAGTTGCGAACACCGCGAAGCACTGTGGTCAATTTTTTGAGATAGCGGCCAAAACTCCTTTTGGTTTTTGTTCTCCGATTTTAAAGTTATTAGACTTGTATTAAAGTAGACAGTAGTAAACCTCGGGAGCCAAAATATTAGAACTCTATTTCACTGAGAACAGGGTGGTCCAAAATGGGCTTTTTCAGAATTTAGTAAATTTATGATATTTTTAGTTAATTTTAAAAGTTTAAATGATCATAACTTTTTTGTTTTTCAAGATTTTTGGACGAAATAAATTTTGTGTTGTTACTTAACTTATTTCCTATTACTGAAGCTCTACTATTTTGTAGTCCTAACTCTCCCCTACATTCCTATATATACATGTCCATGCATCGGGACTGCACTTTTTGAGCTACAGCAATTTTTCTGACCCAAGGTAAGATGTTCGGTACAAATGCACGTTATATTTTTTGAGAAGTTATTTGTATGTGATAGTGGCTATTATGCATATATTTTGATGAAATTTTGTACAAGAGTTCTTATTGACTCAAAAATAATTCTGTTGAAATTAGGAGAAGTTGGCCCATATTTGGACCTAATCCACATAGAAGGGTGTGTCAAAATTTTGACAAAAATGACAATAGAACTCTCAAATTATGTGGTATCTGGCAATTCATTTGGAAAAGGTAAAAATGATTTTATTGCCAACTAATATTATATAACTTAAATACCTGAAAATTGCAAATAAATTTAAAACCAATGGAAATAACTGGTAAAACCAAGTACCTGTTATATTATGTTTCAAACAGGTGAAAAAGATCATGTTGAAACTTCGAGCAATAGTATATTAATCCATGCATTCATATTTTTTCTTCATTATTGTTTAAACAATGGCTAAATTCAGTTATAGTGTTTTATCTGATATATATTTTGAACGGAAAGATGAAAACGACATTATTTTGCATATAATGAATAATCCATTCTTCAAAATATGCGGCAAACAAGAAACTAAAATTTATAACTTAAAAATAAAAAACTTTTTAAATACTTTAAGAAAACGGTACAATCAATGTTTCAGAAACAAGAAATTGTTTTACTCACGCAACCAAGAATGGCTAAGAAATAAACTTATTTTTAAAAAGCCATCAGTAACTACCACGGAAACTGGAAAAGGTGGTCGACCAGCAAAGCCAATTGATAATTGTAGTGAAATATCACGAGGACGCAAGCTTAAACATCATAATGAAAAAGTTTCTTGTAGCATCATAAAGGATTCATTTCTGCATCAAATTCAACCATCGAAACATAAAAAGAGTAAAATTGCTATCATTGAAAAAATAGTGGAAACAAGCCCCAGACGCACAAAAAGGATTTTAGAAAGTATGCCGACACCAACTGAAGAAAATAAATTTACTCCAGAAGAAGCATTTGCACTAATTTTGGATTTGAAAATGACTAAAACCAATATACAGAATTGCGGAAGCGAACCAATGAAAAAAAAATTGTAGAATTTTTCCATCATATCGAGATATAGTTTCTGCCAAAAAAGATTGCTTACCTTCACCAACTGCTTTTAGTGTAACTTCAAGTTCAGCAGAAATAAAATTGCAGGATCTTCTTGAACACACTGTAGAACGATTATTAAAGACATTTGATGCTGACTATTTAAAGAAGTTTAAAAATTGCAGCATGACTTTAATTTCTAAACGGGGATGTGATGGGTCCTCTGGCCAGAAACAATACAAACAATGTAATGCGGAAAATTCATCAGATGCCAATTTATTTATGATTTCTTTCGTTCCATTACGTTTAGCAAAAACTTATATTGGTTCAGAGCCGTCAACTAGTAGAGCTGCAGAGATAGATGTATGGAAGAATAAAATTCCCTCGTCAACAAAATTTTTTAGACCAATGAAGTTTGCTTACAAAAAAGAAACTAAAGATGTCATCACTGAAGAAGTTGGCAAAATAACAGATAAAATTAAAGAACTTCACCCAGTGATATTTGAATTTAATGACCAATGCATCTAAGTTAACTTTAAAACGTCACTTACAATGATCGATGGAAAAGTTGCACAAGCTTTAAACGAAACAAAGTCTTCGTCAAGCTGCACCATATGCCAAAAAACATCAAGTCAATTGAGCCAACCACCAACACAAGACGATAGTTTTAATGAAGCATATGAATTTGGAATGTCACCTCTTCATGCTAGATCTCGTTTTATGGAGCATATTCTTAAATTGGGATACGATTTGGAATTTAGCCCGATAGGCGAAACAGTGAGAAACAACAAAGAAAATTTGGAAAAAAGAAAAAAAAAACATATCCAAGAAAATACCGCGAGATTGGCCTTATAATTGACCAGCCAAAGCAAGGAGAAGGAAATTCTAATGATGGAAACACAGCAAGGAGATTTTTTTCCGATCCAGAAACTGCAGCTTCTATAACTGGAGTAGATTATGATTTAATACGACGATTCCAAATCATATTAGAAGTTATAGCATGTAGCAAAAAGATAGACAGCAACCCTTTATAACCAAAAATATTCTTAGAGACATATGCCAACCACAGTTTACAAAATTTTGTTCCATGGGGAACAAATAATTCAGCACAATTTGCTTCCAATTGGAGATCTCTCAGAAGAAGCGCAAGAAAAAAGGAACAAAGACTACAGATTCTTTCACACGCACAATACAAGAAAAATTTCCAGATATTGTACTAATGAAGATCTTATTAATATTTTGTTGTGCATATCAGACCCATATATGTCCAGTATTCGACAAAAATGGAAATCAACCTCACTAGAGTTAGAAGAAGAAGAAGCTAAACAACTACTGCAAAATGAAAATCAAAGCTACTTGGAAGAAATTTTTACTAATATTGTTTAATTAATTCTAGTTTAAAGATTATAATTTGTTTCTAATTTTAGTATAAATTTTTATTAATACATTTAAATAAAATATATGTGCACTTTAAATCAATAGTTAAAGTTTACTAAAAATTTTATCGATGTTGTGTTCTGTATATAATATATCCAAATGGTATTGTTGGGAATTTCAGTGTCATTTTTCAGTTTAATCCTCACAAGAATTAGCTTTCTTCCAAAAAAACCAACCTTTGGCCCCTGTGAATATTGAGGCTAAATAAGTGTCAGGGGCCAAATGTTTGCATTTTCTGAACAAAATTAAGTTTAGGAATAATAAATAAGTATTGGTTGTAAAATACGATTGAAGAAAATGAAAAATTCCAAAAAAAAAACCTATTTAAAATGTCAAAATATTAAACTTTTACATGGAAACTCAAAAAAAATTAAAATGCATTTTTAACTCCACATTACTTACGTTCCTATCAGTCGATTTTTACGTTTAAACACGCAAATTAAAGTCCCTCCTATTAACCAAAACAAATTGCGTAAAAAAATACCAATCCGGTCAAAAGTTATAGAGTTTTGACCGCTATCTCGCGAAATTGACCACTGTGCGAATGTAAGACCTAAAATTTTTCAGTGGACTTTATAAGTCCCTAATTATTGTTTTGAAACCTCAAAAAAAAACTTACATATTAAGAGTTCATAACAATAAGGCAACATAAAAATAAATGAGATTGTTGAGTAGATTTTGTAAATCCGTAGTAATCTTAGAACCTCGTGGCTGTTACCTTAATCAGGGTGGTAGTGGTGGCGTACTTTATAAGTCCCCTAAGCGACCACGCCAAGAGTTCACAATCAAGCGGCAACTGTTTTGTTTTGAAGACGGTGGCGGAATTATTTGTTCTAGCGTCTTTCAAATTTACTATAAATAAATATTCCTTAATTATAACGATTGCTTTAAATATCGTTTGTTTTATTGTACGATATTGGACGCCGCCGAGTCTACCCCAGCACTAAACGGCGACAGTGACTGTAACAGTGTATATATTCTATGTATAATTTCTACAATATCCATCTCCGACCCCATAAAGTAGTAATGAAGTTTGCCGAAGCACTAGATGTGCTAGAAGAAAAAAAAAGAATAATTATGTCATTCGATCAGACATAGTGTCGAAAGAGGTGCTATTGGAAATCAGCACGTTCGGTCCATGTTATTCGAGGCAGCAGGCAAAACACCACGCCTACCTCTAATTTTTTTATGTCATTTGGAGCAATAAAGTAACTCCAATCAAAAAAAATAATATATAGGGCATTAGAGAATTAAAAAGTTAAAAAAAAAAAACACCAAGTGTGGCATATTCAGAATTAACAATAAACATGCAGCCTCCTTTGTCGGTACTTCTTTATAGCATATTCGCCAGCGAAGTTAAATAACCAATAAAACAGATATATCTATTTTTCTCCTTTCATCATCTGTCTTATTTTTCATCTATCTCTTTCCTAAAAAATGTAGCACGGTTACAAAAATAGGCATTATTGCCCGGAAGTGCTACTTCTCCTTACAAAAAAAAAAAAAAAAACAAAGTAAAAAAATTGACGCTCGCCAACATTACGGGGCTTAGAAATTTTAAAACTTTTTTAAATTTCAATATGGGTATCATTTTAAATCTTTGAAAGAGATCTTTGAGGAAATACTAAAATTTTTTAAAAATGCTTAACCCACTAAGATCCGATGGCATTTTTATGAACTTACAATAAAAAATTTGAAATTTGTCGAAGAAGGTTGTGTTACAGTGAGCTCCTGTTAATTTATTAAAAACTGCCTTGAAGAATTTTTTTAATATTTCAAATTCTTAAACCTAAGTTTTCAAAATATAAATAGAATATTAAAATATTGTTTCGCCAATAAATTAATCAAATTTTTAAAGTAAAAGCCATAATAAATAAAACTAATTTTTTTTCTTGCATAAAGAGAAAATAAACACAAACATAAATTAAAATCAGCAAAAATACAACAACACTTATTAACATAAAACAAAACAAGAACAATGTCCAAAGTCCAATGTCATCGAATATGAAAAAATCCTCAGTGAGAATAAGCAAACGTAAAAATAAAAACAATAACAACAACAATAGCAAAAAACCTAATGTAAACAAACTTAACAGCACACAAGAAATGAGTTCAACAGAAGAAATAAGTGTAACACAAGAAGAAATATTTAATAATAAAGAATTTAATGCTCTTGAATTTAATAATGCAACAACATCAACTAATATAAATAATCCCGCACAAAAACGATTAAGAGATAATCTTCTAAACTCTTCAATCGGCAATGCAAGTAAGAGTCCACGGTTAACAAACATTGATTCCCCTTTTAAATTGTTAAATATAATTGATAATCGCTTTGAAAAACTAACGACAGAAATAGATACAATAATAAACAAAAAATTAACTGAGTGCAAAACAGAACTTATTAGTATGTTTGATAAGAGTTTTAATATTATAAAAACTGAAATAAAAAATGTAACCGAAAGAGTTCAGCAATTAGAAACAGTCGCAGCTAACATTAAAAGTATGCAAGCTGAAATTAACAGCTTAAAAACAGAATTAAAATTGCAAGAAAATAAAAACGTTGCCTGCGAATTGCGCTTAAACGAAATTCCTTATAATGAAAATGAAAATCTGTTTTTAATATTTGAAAAGATTTGCAATACAATAAATATAACTGTTCCTGCTGTAAAAACTATATATCGGTTGCAAAACGTAAATAACAAAAAGAAAAACAACTCTAAAGATGCGGTAATAATTGTCAAGATGTGGTCTCCACATGATAAAAACTACTTTTTAAAATCGTTTGCTAACTACCGTAAACTTCATAAAGGCTTTAACTTCTGTTTAAGACACCTTGGAGAATCCTCAGATAATAGATTTTTCGTTAATGAAAATCTCACGAAGTATAATTTTACTATTCTACGTGCAGCAATCAAACTGAAAAAAGAAAATCGTCTTTACAGTGCCTTTAGTATGCGTGGTTTAGTATATATTAAAAAGACAAAGGAAAGCAACATAATAAGGGTTGATGAGATGGAATATCTGGAAAGTTTTTTTCGAGAAGCAGAAACCGCACCAAATGCTAATGAACGTTTTGATCATTCTTCATATTAAAATATTTTTTTTCAAATTACCTTGTTCTATTTTTGACATTATGTACCATTCCTAATACATTTTCATTCTCGTATATACAAATTTTACATACATTTCAAAGCAATAGTTTAACTAAAAATTTACATTTTAATAATAACTTTTTTATCAAAATATATGTTTCGTGCGTTACTCATTTATTATTTTTAAAATTTATCAATGAGCTTTCCTCATAGAACTAGTTCCAGAGATAATATTGCGAATATGGTAAAGGTATTTGCTAATCAGAGGAAAGGTATTAAAGTATGTCATATTAATGCTCAAAGCTTAAGGAAAAAGATAGACGAATTTAGATTTATTTTCGAAAACTCAGATATTGATTTAATATGTATATCGGAGACATGGTTTGATTCCGAAACTACAGATTTTTCTGTTTCATTGAATGGATATAGTTTACGTAGAGTCGATAGGGAAGATGGATATGGTGGCGTATTAAATGTTCATCTAAAGAAAATTGTGATTTTGAGGACATCAGTGATATAGATCCTTTAAACTTAGTTGAGTATTTATTTATTGAGATAAACAATGAAGGTAGGAAATTGCTTGTAGGTAGTGCTTATAGGCCTAATAAAAATATATGTACAAGGCGGTTTATTCGAATTCTGGAAACACAAACAACCTTGTACGATGATGTAATAATAGCAGGAGATTTCAATTCAAATCTTCTAGTAGATAGTAGTTTTTCTGATGACTGTGCGTCGCTGGGTTTAATATCACCAAATATCTCAAACCCTACACACTTCACTGCAATTAATAGTACGCTTTTGGATTTGTTTCTCGTGAGTAAGGAAACTAACATACTACTCTATGATCAATTGTCTGCTTGTTGCTTCTTCAAGCATGATCTCATTTTCTTGGCTTATAATTTTCAACTTGTAATACCTGTTGAGAGAATTACTTTTCGAGATTTTAAAAATATCAATTTTAGATTTCTCGAAGAAGAATTTTTTAAAATCGATTGGAATGTCTTGTATTCTTTGTATTCTGTAGATGACTAACTTCTTTTTTTGGAGCAGAATCTAAATTATCTGTTTGAACTTACTGTACCAATAAAAACGAAGATCATTGGCAATAAGCAAAAACCCTGGTGTTAATGCACGAGCATTATTTATTATTAAATTAAGTTTAATAAACTTCAACCTAAATAAACACATTTTTTATTATTTATTAAATTATTTAAGTTTAATAAACTTTAGCACAATTGGCCTAAATTAATCATTTTCATTATTCATCAAATTATTTAAGTTCAATAAACTAGCACACTTGGCCTAAATTAATACACTTTAATTGCAAATTATTTTAACGTTTTACTTCCTACAATTGTAATTTAATACTTGTCCTAAATTCACACATTTGTTATTACAATTTATTTTTACACACTTGCCCTATATTAATATACTTTTTATTAATGCAAATTTGTTTATTAATGCAAATTTGTTTATGTTTGTTATTTGTTTTGTTGCTACAAGAAATATGCAATTTAATCATATTTCTTTGATAAAACTAGTATATAAGACCAAGAAAATTGAAAATAAAACAACTCTTATTTTAAAACTGAAGAAAACGGACTTTCTTTTTTAATTAAGAGAAAGCAACACGGTTCAAGTGCTGTTGTTGCGCCAAAACAAAAAATAATAATTACATCCAGGTTCAAGTGCTTGAGAGGTCATCCACAAAAGAAAAATTCTTCAGGTTTATGTGCCTGTAAGAAAGTTAGTTCAAAAACATCTAAGTAATCTTCCCATTTCTTTGAGCAACAAGTGCTTATAAGAAAGCTCAAGGCGAAGATTCTTAACATTTTGGTGACCCCGACGTGATCCTGTTACAAGAGCAGGACGTCTAAATACGTTGAGCCCGCAGTATTCTGCATATCAACAGTTGAGCAACACATTATTCGAGTGGAAATACTAGCAGCAGTGATCGCCAGCTAAATATCATCCACAATGGTGTCATTCGAAGAATTAACTCAAAGGCAAAAGGTGCTTGGGGAGAACATCGAAGCAATTATTAGAAACTTCAAGAAAGATTCCCAAGCCAGAAAGGAGTCGGTGAGCTATTTTCAAGAGAGATTGCGTAGACTAGACGAAGAATGGATGGCGTTCGAGACAAATGACAACCTGATTCGGCTAAGTGACGACAAACCTCTAGATCACCGCTACTTCACGGAAGATTATTATTCCGCAATACAGAAGGTTGTCGAGCAATATAAGGACATCTTCGAAAAATCTATAATGAAGGTAAAGTCAACTTCACACAAAATTCCGCCAAAAGAGGGCTGTGATGTGTTAGCAGCTGAGACTAATGAGTTTATAAAGCTCAAACGTCGACAAACGGTAATGATGTCTTCTTTAGAACGGTTACTTGATGACGAATATACTCATCAGAACCAAAACATAGCATTAAACAAATAGCAAGACATCGAAGCCATACATTTCCAAATATTTGAGCTCTTTGACAACCCAGAGCAACTAGGGTACGACTCCGTGCG
The DNA here is from genome assembly GCA_937654795.1 of Cistogaster globosa. Lineage (NCBI taxonomy): Eukaryota > Metazoa > Arthropoda > Insecta > Diptera > Tachinidae > Cistogaster > Cistogaster globosa. Next base: position 47,058,412 of record OW569406.1, on the reverse strand, counting down.
ATTTATACAACTCGAGACTAAACTTCGAAAGGTAATCAATACAGTAGGCGCAATTGAACAATCCCAGCATAATTTAACTGATTCAGAGTCCTTGCCTATGCCAAAGGTCGCACTACCGAAATTCGATGGAAATCACCTCAAGTGGCAAGAATTCTATGACATATTCTTATCTCTAGTGATAAGGCGATCAATGCCTAAAATTCAAAAAATGTGGTATTTAAAAACACAGTTAATAGGAGAAGCAGCAAATTTGATAAAGCACTTCGCTGTCACTGAAGAAAATTTTGACGCTGCATGGACCATGGTGGTGGACCGATATAACAACAAAAGATTATTGGTCAACAAGCTTGTGCAAGAGCTAATAGACACCCCAATTAAAGGCTGTACTGACAACTACAAGTCGCTCCATGACAGAACTAAGGAGTGTCTTTTAGCGCTTCAAAATCTTCAGGTGGATACGAAATCATGGGATCCAATATTATGCTACCTACTCCTCAAGAAGTTGGACCAAGCAACGCGTCTCCGGTACGAGCAAACACTGAAGAACCCTCGAGAGGTTCCGACTATCACAGAGTTCCTGGAATTCTTAGAAAGGAATTTCCAATCAATGGAAGCGTTTTCTGAAAAATCACCGCATTCAAAATCAAGGGTGTGTACTTCCATCATCACAAAGCAATTTAACAATTCATGCATTGTGTGCAAAAATGGAAATCATCCGTTATTCACATGTACCAAATTTCTTCAGTTGTCGAAATCAGCGAGACTACAATTTATTCAAAAACACAGATACTGTGTGAATTGTTTAAAACCTGGTCACAATTCTAAAGCCTCTATGTCCAGGGGTTGCAAAGAATGCAGCAAAAAGCATAACACATTGCTGCACTTGGAGAGCTCAAATCAAGGCAATAACGCAGCAACAAACATTTCAAACAACAAAGATCTGCAAGGTGATCACCCATCATCTGGAAATCAAAACGCTATATCACTTACAACGTACAACCAATCCAAAAGATCCAGCTATGTACTTCTGAGCACAGCAATGATAAAGATACGAGCTAATGACAAGGAGATACAATGCAGAGCACTTCTCGATTCAGGATCCCAACTGAACTTTATCAGCGAACGTCTAGTAAAACGTCTCAATATTTCAACTAAACCAACATCAATCTCCATTAGCGGCATCGCTTCTAGTGACACTAGGGTAACATGCCGAGTCAACGTAGCAATACATTCAAGAATCAATAATTATACCGCACGGCTTGAAGCAGCGGTCCTTCCGCACATAATTTCACCTCAACCATCACAAGTTATCAATATAGATCATTGGCCAATTCCAAAGAACATTATGCTAGCAGACCCACAATTCAATCGTCCTGACAAAATAGATGTTCTACTTGGGGCAGAATTTCATCATCAGCTACTGTCAAGTGGGCAGATTCAACTAGGCTACGATTTGCCCATTTTAAATAACACTCTACTTGGCTGGGTAATTTCTGGGAGAATTGGAGGACATGAATTATCAAGTGCAGCATGCGGAATATGTACTGATGACGAAGTTAATTTGGAAAATGCTATTGCTCGGCTCTGGGAACTGGAAACTATTAGCACATCTGACAGATGCCTTTCGGTGGCTGAAAGACAATGTGAAAACCATTTTTTACAAACTCACACCATTGACAAAAATGGAAGATTTGTGGTCAAAATTCCATTCTGCACTAGCTCAAACACTCTTGGCGAATCCCATGGAGTAGCCTTCAGCAGATTTCTATCATTAGAAAGGCGATTATCAAAGGCTCCAGAAATCAAAACCCAATATATAGATTTCATGAAAGAATACGAAGCATTGGGGCATATGGCCGAAATAGATGTAAACTCTATACAAACACCAAATTACTTCATTCCTCACCACTGTGTACTTAGACCTGATAGTTTAACAACAAAATTACGAGTAGTTTTTGATGCCTCAACTAAAACGACTAACGGAGCTTCATTGAACGACATAATGTATACAGGACCCATAGTACAAAGTGAATTGTTTTCTATTCTACTACGCTTTCGGTGTCCACGATTTGTCTTCATAACCGACATAAAAAAAATGTACCGGCAAATAGTAATGCACCCAGATGATAGAAACTTTCAAATAATTATCTGGAGAGAAAATCCCACTAAGCCAATAAAGTATTATAAACTAAATACAGTCACATATGGAACGAGATCTGCACCTTATCTAGCTACAAAATGCTTAGAACAAATTGCTAAGACAAGCATGATACGATACCCACATGGAGCTCAATTTTTACTCGAAAACTTCTATGTAGATGACGGTATTGGCGGGGGGGATGACTTGCACACTGTTCTAGCAATTCAGTCAGAACTTCAATACATATTGCATCAGCATGGTCTTGAATTACAAAAATGGGCAGCAAATCATCCAAAACTACTTCAAAACCTCGCCGAAAACCAACAAGAAGTTAATTTTGACTTTGATGGTGAGAACAACCATATCGTGAAAACTTTGGGCTTAACATGGATGCCACAACATGACAAACTATGTGTAAAAGTATGTCTAAGGGAGATTAACCACGTCACAAAACGCACAGTTAGCTCAGATTTAGCCAGTTTGTTCGATCCTCTGGGACTACTGTCACCGATTGTAGTTACCGCCAAAATATTCATCCAAGAACTTTGGCAGAAAAAGTTAGACTGGGATGAGGCACTGCCAGAAAATCTTCATGCAACTTGGGTTACATTCAGACAAGAGTTAGAACACATAAAAGACCTAAGAATCACGGGACATATCTTCGAAGGACATGTGACATCCAACATACAAATTCATGCCTTTGCAGACGCATCAGAAAAGGCATATGGCGCAGCAGTCTATATCAGATCAACGACAAAGAATAAGCAGATTATCGTGAGACTATTATGCTCAAAGTCCCGAGTAGCACCTTTAAAGCGTCAAACTTTACCTCGTCTCGAACTTTGTGCAGCACTTTTAAGCGCTCAGCTCACATCAAGAGTAAAGAAAGACTTAAAATACAAGGATGTTCCTACTTATTTATGGACAGATTCAAAGATCGTTTTGGCCTGGATCAATTCCCAAGCATCATCATACCAAACATTTGTGGCTAACAGAATAGCTGCAATACAAGAATTGTCAATAACAGAACAGTGGCGACATGTCAGCTCAAAAGACAATCCTGCAGATATCCTGTCGCGTGGCATCTCTCCAAGAAAACTCGCATCAAACAATTTGCGGTTCTACGGACCCATATTTCTACATGGACAACAAGAGATATGGCCAAAAGAAGTCTCCAAAACAAATATCATGGATCAGAATGTTGATATAGAGCGAAAAAGGGTAGCAGCAGCATCAACAGCGAGTGATTCTGCAGATAGTGTGATCTACAACATTAAACATAATGGCTCATTCAAAACTCTACAACGAGTAGTTGGCTACATTGTGAGATTCATCAACAATACAAGAAGGAGCAATCAACAATCCAAGCTATCATTATCAGTTTCAGAACTAGAACAAGCTCTTACTTTGATTGTAAGGGCAATGCAACACTCAGATTTTGACGAAGAACTTAAACACCTGACAAGGTACAAGCAAGTAAGCAAAAATAGCCCATATAATAACCTTGCCCCATTTTTGGACTTAAACGGCATCATCAGAGTCGGAGGAAGATTAGAAGCATCAGAGCTTCCATATGACGCTAAACATCCAATGCTTATACCTTATAATGACCCGATATCCAAATTGCTGATGCAGATGGTGCATGAGGAAAACCGTCATTGTGGTCCTCAGGCACTCTTATCACACACAAGACAAAAATACTGGCCAATCAAGGGAAAGTCAATGGCCCGATCAATCATCCAGCATTGTATAAAATGCGCTAGAGCTAAACCAAAACTTCTTACTCAAATTATGGGAAATCTGCCGTCTACAAGAATCGTTCCAGCTCGACCCTTCATTAATTCTGGAGTTGATTTTTGCGGTCCGTTTTGGGTCCACTATAAGATCAGAGGAAAAAGACCTCAGAAGGCCTACATCGCAGTATTCTGCTGTTTTGCTACTAAAGCAGTGCATCTAGAAGTAGTTAGCAGTTTAACAACAGATGCATTCATAGGAGCATTAAAAAGATTCATAAGCCGAAGAGGCCATTGCAAAAACTTATACTGTGACAATGCTACCAACTTTGTTGGGGCCAAAAATCAACTGGCAGAATTGTCAGAAGCAGTCTACGGAGATTCAGCTAGCAAAAAAATAGATAAAGAATGTACAGCTCGAGGCATCATGTTTCATTTTATACCTCCAAGGGCACCTCATTTCGGAGGCTTATGGGAGGCGGCAGTAAAATCGGCCAAACATCTCCTTGTACGAAGCGTATCAACAGCATCACTAACATATGAGGAGCTTGACACAGTGGTCATAGAAATTGAAGGAATTCTAAATTCCCGACCCATAAGTCCGATGTCAGATAATCCGAACGATTTGGCGGCATTAACCCCTGGCCATTTTCTCATAGGAGCACCACTCAACTCCCAAATTGACGTAGCAGCCACCGAAAACCAAAGGAATCTTCTCACCAGATGGAAGTTAGTTACACACTTAAAGTCAGAATTTTGGAGGCGTTGGTCAAAAGAGTATCTATCAGAACTCCAACACAGACACAAATGGAACAACCAACAGGATAACATTAAATCGGGAGAAATGGTAATAATAAAGGAGGACAACACAATTCCTTTACAGTGGCCTCTAGGAAGAATTCTAAAAACACATAAGGGCGATGATGGCTTCATTCGAGTAGTTGATGTCAAGACATCAAAAGGAGTTTGCAGAAGACCAATTTCTAGGCTGGCACTATTACCAATTAATAATTCTGAAGATGATGAAATCCCTCAACAAGACGACTTGATTGACACAAGCATTCATCAGAACGAAAAACCTGAAGGTGATAAAAAACGGAGAAGAATATCGATGAGCCAAAACATATTCACTACTATGATGGCGATCATATTAATGCCACTAGTATTAGGGGCACAAAAGTTCGAAAATCGTCTGGGCATTCATTTTGAAGGAATTGGATCCGCCAAAATTTCAACTACAGAATGGCAATTATTGGTTTACTACGACTTAAAAGAATTTTGGACTGAAGAGGCAATTTTTTCGCAAGGAACACAAACCTTAAACGATCTATGCAAGCAAATGCAGGACAAAACTACATGCACAAGCCTGGTCAAGCATTTTGAACACACAGAAGCTGAATTAAAATTAGACAGCACTCTGTTGTATGGGCGGATTAAAAAGAGAGCAGCAATAGATCTAGTTGGAAATATCGCCCATTCACTTTTTGGTGTATTGGACTCCGAATACGCCAAAGATATGGCTGGTACAATTTCTCAAGTTAAAGAAAACGAAGAACATCTTCTCGCCCTCTTAAAAAATCAAACCTCAATCATTGACGCTACAATAAACATAATGAGATTAGATCAAGAATCAATAAAGAAAAAATTCGATCAAATTGATTTCCAAATTGTACAGGTACGCAATATGATAAACGACGAACGCCAGCAAGAAAAGATTTACCGTATTTTTCTGTCGTTGTGCATACAACTAACAATTACAGCAGCGAAGCTTCAATAGACACAATTATCAATACTTGATATTTTAACAAACACTCACCATGGCTTAATAAGCCCACTGCTTTTGACTCCTCATCAATTACAGCAAGAAGTAAGGAAAATCAAAATGCATCTCAGCGAATCACTGGAACTGCCTGTAAGCCAGGAAAACACGTTACAGCTATACAAGCTTATGAAGGTTAAAGGAGGGCTCACTAACAACATAGTAGTTTTCAGTATTACATTACCACTAGTTCAACGTGAACGATATAAAATAGTTAACGTTATTCCAGTGCCAACGTGGATCAATGACACATTAGTAGCAATACGCCCATGTGCACCACTTTTGATCATCAACACTGCTCTCAAGCAATACTTTACCATTAGCAAATCTGACCTCAGCTTATGTTCACTCATAACAGAAGATATGTATCTGTGCCCTAAAGGCCAAATAAGGCATCAGGATGGCTCATCAACATGTGCCTGCGAACTTAATTTATTTCATAACAACACCCAATCAGACTGCCCAGTACAGCAAATGAAAGATAAAGAAGTCTGGATTTCCCTTCATGATCAAAACAAATGGATATATTCAGTTACAAGACCGTCCCAGGCAACAGCACTATGTAAAACCGAAATAACACAATTCACACTTGAAGGATCTGGCTTGCTTATATTAGAACCAGAGTGCACTCTTAAATATAAATTCACGACGTTGCGAGGACAACAGTTAATATCCAGTAAGATCGAAAAATCATATACCAGCTTCTGGGAACTCACCCAACAACGACACGAAGAACGCATTAAACCATTGTTACCAAAAGAAGATGCGAATCAATATATATCCCAAGTAAAAAATTTAACAGCTCTACAAAAATCATTCGCAGCACAAGAAATATTAAGACTCCCAAACAAACTTGAAGCTCACAACTATCATCACATGACAGTTGGGTATACATCCTTAATAGTTGCCTTTAGCATTGTCATATATTTACTAGTAAAACGAAAGTGCAAACAACGGTCAACTCCAACTCCAGCACCTCGCAAACAACAACTCGACTCAGACTTCACTGTTCACATATAACAACCAACACAATCCTCAACAATAGCCCTACAGCAAGAAATATTTTGAGCTGCACTCAACGGGGGGAGGATGTTAATGCACGAGCATTATTTATTATTAAATTAAGTTTAATAAACTTCAACCTAAATAAACACATTTTTTATTATTTATTAAATTATTTAAGTTTAATAAACTTTAGCACAATTGGCCTAAATTAATCATTTTCATTATTCATCAAATTATTTAAGTTGAATAAACTAGCACACTTGGCCTAAATTAATACACTTTAATTGCAAATTATTTTAACGTTTTACTTCCTACAATTGTAATTTAATACTTGTCCTAAATTCACACATTTGTTATTACAATTTATTTTTACACACTTGCCCTATATTAATATACTTTTTATTAATGCAAATTTGTTTATTAATGCAAATTTGTTTATGTTTGTTATTTGTTTTGTTGCTACAAGAAATATGCAATTTAATCATATTTCTTTGATAAAACTAGTATATAAGACCAAGAAAATTGAAAATAAAACAACTCTTATTTTAAAACTGAAGAAAACGGACTTTCTTTTTTAATTAAGAGAAAGCAACACGGTTCAAGTGCTGTTGTTGCGCCAAAACAAAAAATAATAATTACCTCCAGGTTCAAGTGCTTGAGAGGTCATCCACAAAAGAAAAATTCTTCAGGTTTATGTGCCTGTAAGAAAGTTAGTTCAAAAACATCTAAGTAATCTTCCCATTTCTTTGAGCAACAAGTGCTTATAAGAAAGCTCAAGGCGAAGATTCTTAACACCTGGTTTTCATTCGAAATTAGATATTCTATCAGTCAAAGGGATTTTGCATATGCACGCTGGAAAAGATTTAAAATTACAACATTACATAATGATTACCTGGCTGCTAAAAGGAAAACAAATAAAATGATTAAAAAAGCAAAATCCGCTTTTTATGCTGAAAAGTTTTCTTCTGCCATTGACTCTAAAAAAACATGGCAAACGATACGCGAAGTTGGAATCGGCAAATCTATTTATCATGAACCATGTTCCATCGATGCCGATACAATCAATAAAAAGTTTTTAAATGTCCCTATGATTCAAGCAGATCCAAGTTATTATATTAATAATCACTCAAATAATAATTGTGAATCTTTTTTTTCTTTTGTTGCAGTAGACCAATGTGATGTTTTATCTAATTTATTGTCCATCAAATCCAACTCTATAGGAGCTGACGGGATTAATCCAAAGTTTCTTAAGATTCTCTACCTCAACTGCTTCCAATTATAACATTTTTCTTTAATAAAATATTAACTTCAAGTTTCTTTCCCTCGAATTGGAAAGTAGCTAAAATTGTTCCAATACCCAAAGCTGGTTCCGATTACAGACCAATAGCCATTCTTCCGTTTCTCTCTAAAGTATTTGAACGTATTATGCATAACCAAATGACTTGCTTTTTAGATAACAATAACTTGCTTACAGAACGTCAATCCGGGTTCAGAAAGAAAAACAGCTGCATAACTGCTTTAGTTAACGTCACAGAGGATATTAGAGAGAAACTACAGGGGTCCATTGTCGGACCGCTGTTGTTCTCACTGTACTCTAATGACCTCCCAGGCATTTTGACACATTGTAATGTAAGAATGTACGCGGATGACGTGCAACTTTATACCAGTTGTATTAATGCCTTAATCGACCAGTGTATTGTCTCCATTAATGAGGAACTCCATCGAATTTATACATGGGCAACGGCAAATGGCTTAGGAATAAATCCGGGGAAATCTAAATGCATTGTTATTCAAAAGCGACTTGCCAAGCATGATATTGTACCTAACATATCTATTAACGGAAAACAAATTGAGATAGTAAAGTTTGCTAAAAATCTCGGAATATTTTTTAATGACACTCTTACGTGGTCGAACCATATTACCTATGCTAGTGGTCGCACTTTCTCTATGATTAGAACTCTTTGGCGGACGCAGCATTGTACACCTATGAGAATAAGAATCCTACTTTCCAAAACTTATCTGGTGCCAGCTTTACTGTATGGTTGTGAACTATTTGCTAAATGTGATACAGTTAGTAAAGGGAAATTGAACGTTGCGTTTAACAACATAATCCGATACGTATATGGACTTAAAAGGCGGTCTAGTGTATCTTTGTTTTCATCTCAATTATATGGCCTGTCTTTAGATAATTTGCTAAACATAAGAGTTTTAGTTTTTTTACATAAAATAATATATACCCACAAGCCTGATTATCTCTATAGTAAACTTTGTATTTCAGATATAAGCAGAGGCAAAAGAATAAGATCACTTAGATACAGAAGTTTAATCTCACAGTGGCACTTCTACATATTTGCAGTATCTCTCTGGAATTCTATACCCCACAGCTCTCAACTAATAAGTAACGCACGAAAATTTAAAGAAAATATTTTTAAGCTGTTTTCAGCATGACAATTTAAAACATATATTTTATATTATGACACATACATTCATTTAATCTTAATTTGTTTTTACTTTTTTAATTTTTGTTTTTATTGTTTTTTAATGTTTAATTTAAATTCCTGTTTTTAATAAAAATTTATTTATGATTATGTTCTGTATATCATCAGTTCCATACTGCAATATAAGGCTCTTAGTCTTGTGTATGGGGCAATTCAAATTAAATAAATAAAAAAAAAAAAAAAACCGAAAATGCATAAATAATAACTAACCACTATCAAAAATTTAAAAGTTTTCCAAAAACCCATTATGCGCAAAAAAAACAAATTTACACTATTGAGTCATTTTTCACCAAAAATTTTAATTTTTGCCAAAAACTCTACTTGCAATAAAAAATTTTAAATTTAATTTAAAACCGTAAATGCACAAAAAATAAATAACCACTATCAAAAACTTAAAAGTTTTCTAAAAAACCCAATATTCAGAAAAAAACACAGTTACACTATTGGGTCATTTTTTATCTATAATTTTACAAGAGAAGCTGAAAACCAAATATCTAACATCTTCAGAATATTCCTTTCAGTGAACTTTCAGCTTACTAAGAGCCTTGGATTTTGCCCTTATTTATCAAAAGATTCTTTAACAAAGGAGAGTGCAGATTAGACGCAACTTAACTTCACCCCAAATATCTTCATTGTGCAATATCAAACATTACCAAAAATTGGAATTTCATTAAACGATTTAAATTTTACCAAAATATTTTTATCACGAAAATTTCACCAAAAATTTTACTTTTTGCAAAAAATTCTACGTGCAATAAAAAATTTCATATTTCATTTAAAACCGAAAATACACAAAAAAATAAGTTAACACTATCAACAATTTCGAACTTTTCTGAAAACCCCATACTCGCACCAAAAAACAAACTTATGTTTACATTATTTACCTAAAAACCCAATATGCGCAACACAAAAAAAAAAAAAAACAAATATATACTATTGAGTCATTTTTCACCAAAAATTTTATTTAATTTTTTCAACAAACTGTGATTGCAATAAGAAAATTAAAATTTCATTTAAAACCGAAAATGCACAAAAAATAACTAATCACTATCAAAAATTTAAAAGTTTTCTAAAAAACCCCATATTCGCAAAAAACACCTTTACACTTTTAAGTCATTTTTTATATTATAATTGTACAAGTCAAGTTAAAAACCAAATATCTGACATCTTCAAAACATTTCTTTCAGCGAACGATTAGCTTTCTAAGAGCCTTTCACGCTTATATATCAATAGATTCTTTAAAGAAGGAGAGTGCAGAGCAGACGTCAAGGTGATACATAAGCAACTCAACTACCCCCCAAATATCAACTCATTGTTCTATATATATATACATACGTGTGGCTATAAATATATGGTGAAAGGTATATAAGATTCGGCAATGCCGAATATAGTACTCTTACTTTTTATTATGGTGCTACGGTATCCAAATATGGGGAACTGCCTCGGCTTCTAACATAGAGAGGATACAAAGACGCCAAAACAAAATCTTGAGGACAATCACCGCAGCTCCTTGGTTTGTCAAAAATGCTAATATATATAGGGACTTGACCGTACCACTGGTGAAGTCGTTGTCAAAAATGCTAATATATATAGGGACTTGACCGTACCACTGGTGAAGTCGGAATTAAAGACGTACACTAAGAAATGTCTAAATAGATTGATAAAGTACGAAAATCATTCTCAATGATAGGAGCTACACGCGTTTGAAGAGGAGAGATGTCCGCGCTCTTACTAGATAATAAGTGAACACCTTCACTTCTGCCAGCACTATCTGGAATTAGTGATAGCAATTTAGTTTTAAGATTTGATTACTTATTGTAAATTCAATGATTGAAGTTTCAATAAATAACAATAATTGGAAAAAAATTATTGTTGTTGTAAATTGATAATTTTATTTTAAGTGCACGGATAAAATTTTTTTTTATTTATTTCTTCGTTGTTGACTTTGTTATTTTCTATCGTTTAAGTCCTTTCGAATAAGTTTCGTTCTTGTTGTGTGTTTGTTGTCAATACCCCGCTTTGCGACTCTGTTGTGTTTGGAGTATAAGTCGACAAATCAGTTTTTAGGGATTGGTGGTCATAACTGGTTATATGAAAACAGTCTTTAGGATCTTTCCGCACCAATATTGTGGCTGTTGCATAGAGTCAAATCATCTCTAGCAAGGATTCAGAGCATGGTATTTCCAACCATAATGTTAAAAGTTTTTATTCTTGATGTCCTATGCAATATTTTTATAAGTTAACAATATCTTGAATTCAAAACTGGGTATTTATGTTCTTATTTATTTTATTTATTATCGTTTTATGACGCTATCTCCAAATGTGTATTGCTCGGGGAGTCCTAGTTCGGAGTCCAATGCGCCGTTTCTAAAAAGTGAAGAAATATCAAACTCTAAGCTGAATCAAGTACTCCTCTGCTACTAGCATGTAAAATAAAGTTTTAATCGGTCTAGCCATTGAAATATTTCCGATTTATACCTATAACATCTTATATGACGCAATTAGGATTCTTTACGTCATGTTTTCTTATAGTTTTTTTTTGCTAAATTCTAAGAAACTACGATGATAAATAGAAAATAATATATGGCACACATACAAAGGTGTATGTTTTTAAAAACTTTTCTAGAAATTCTTAGAACTCACTAATAACTTAAGTTAGGCTTAAGTTTGTTATTAAGGAATATGTGTAAAGAGAACAGTAAGATTTATTTATATATGTACTAAAACAATTCTAATTTCATTCTCTTGTTCGGTTATTAAAAACTGGATATCAGACTAATTAAGATTTAATAAAAACATCATCCCATTTAGTTTAAGAATTTATTTAAAAAAACAAAATGAATGAAAAACGTGTCCTAATCATAAAATTTTCACTGGTTTTAAGCATTCTTTAAAATGCCAAGCCTTCTAGTTAATGTGAACCCATGCTCGCCAATGACAAGCTAATGTTAAAATGCGTTTTTTCTTAAACTGATCGAGTTCATTCTCAGTAGAACCCATGAATTATCTACTTTTTTTGCATGTCTTTTTTGCTGGGATGGTAATGAAAAATCACAAGTATGATTAAAAAATTAAGTGCGTACAAGAACTAATGTAGAAAAAGTAAATTTTGGCATCAATAATTCGTTGCGAATATGCATATTTTAATACACCACTAAAAGAAGTATATTTACTCTACTATAACAAAAACAGTCATATAAGTTACGATTTTAAGTGGATCTTACAATTTAATGAATGAATTTAATTTTATTTTAGAAAAGAATATTAAAATTAGTAAGAAAAAAATTCTCAAATAAATTTGAAAAAAGCACTTTCATGTTCATAAGTACATGCATATATATGTACAACATCCACACACATTTATACACGCACCTTGTTCCTTACCACCGCTATCTTGAACAGCTCATAATACCTGTTTTTTTTTTTTTGTTCAGTATGCAACATCTTTATAAATTTATTGTATTCGCTTCAACCCTCTTAAATATATTGAAAAAAACTTATTAACAACAAAATAAACTACTAGACATAAGCAAGGATAAGAAATAAAAAAATTATAATCATAATTGCCAGTTGAATAAAACAGGGCGTTTAGGGATGAGCGATCCCGAGGATTATTGTTACCAGTGATCGTGGTTTTCTAAACATCGTTCTTTTAAACAGTAACCGTGAACACCGTTTACAGTTATTTTTATTCACATACATTACATAATATGTTTTGTAAATTGTGACCAGAAATTCAAATAAAAAAGCACACATCAATTTTTTTTAGTTTCATATGTAAGTACATATGTGTGAAGTTTGAAAAAAATCTTTAATTAATAAGTAGAAGAAAGAAATAGCTACACAGCAATAAAGTTGTTTTGACTTATAAAGAATGAAAGGCTCATGAGTGCTGATATTTCTCTGCATAAAGTAAAATCAAATTTGAGTTTGTGCGTCTACAAATATAAAAGAACGTTCTTACAAGGGATTTTTTACTTTATAAACCCAGTCACTTCAATGACCAATGACTTTCTGAAATGTCGCTCACCTCCAGTGGCGTTGAATAAAAACATACACACTGATTTTGTTCATTTGCTCATATGTGTAAGTAAAACGTGTTCGATCATACAGCACACAACTGATTTTGTTCAATAAGGAATTATGTTAAATGTTTAAATTTGACAATTTACACAAGTAATGCTGATTTTATTCAACGGTACTTTTTTTATACATATATGTGAGTTAAAATTTAAGTGTATTTTTAAATAAAAAAAAATATTTTTAATTTTCTCTGCTCAATATTTTATTTATTTATTTATTAGTCAATGTATAATGATCCTACAGACTTCTAAGAATTATATAACTTAATCTACGAAAAATTCAATTTGCTCTTTTTTAATTATGATCTTAGAAAAAACAATGCCCCATATTCATGGTTATAGACTAAAGTCGACGCTTGCTAAAGTTTACTCTAAAATAAAAGTAATTAAATAAAGTATATTTTAAGTTTAGCTGACGTCCACTGGGTGTCAACTGTAATTTGGTAAATGTTTTCATACAATTTCTAAACAAACATTAGAAAAAAGCAAACTTATTTTTATTTTGTTCACTTTGGAATAAAAATCAGATAAAGAGTATTGTGTTCTTAAACCAAATAAAATAATTATAGAAAAAAGAGTTAAAAACAGCTTTAGCTAGTTTTAAATTTAGAGTTGACTTTAACGCCAAAAGTATATTTTAAATTGTCTATGAATGAATTAGAGTCGACTCTAAAGTAAAACAGACTTTAGTTCCCTTAAAGTATGCTTTCTTTTAACTATGAGTATGGGCCAATGATATTACTAATAATTACTTTTACATTAATAAAAAAAAAAAAAATTTTTACAAATTGTTAAAATGACGACACATACTCGTACGCGAGAAAGGATCGGCAAGCGTATAGTTTGTTAACAGAATTTTACAAAACGAGGTATATAATGATGGGTATTAGGACACCAAACATTAGACTGTAAATTATTCAAGAAAAATACACAGCAAACATTACCATTAATAAGGTTTGACATAAGATATATATTAAGCATAGTACAGTGACTTTTTTAGAGTAGGTTGTTTTATTAACGCAAGTCTGCTTGTATATTATAACAGATTCATTCTAGGAGTCCAATTAAAATATCGAAAACGAAAACTGCCTTTTTGCCAATTCAATACATTGCCAATGTATATTCTAGCTTCGAAGCTACCATCAGTTGGGCAGGTTTGGCCATTGATTGTAAAAAGTCCATCTTATGTCAAAGATATAGATTATCCAAATTCACAGAGCACCGTACGATAATGGATCATGGTCCAGAGGATCAAAATAAAATAAAAACATTTCTTGAAAGCGAGTTACCAAAATTTAGTTTAATAACTGGTCTATCGAATATTGTTTCCCATAAGATAACAATGAAAGACTTCGCTATTCCCAAAAGAATCCTGCCCTGCAAGCCATTAGTAAATGATTCATAGAACCATCAAACAGTACCTATAGTTTTACTGTATTTCTAACAAAGAAGAAGATGAGCAACTAAACCAAAGGTCGGTACCAGTGTAGCCAAAAAATTCTGGCTCTTGTCCCCAATTTGACGAAAGGTGTCCCCTAAAATCCCTATTTCTAAACAAAAATCCCTAATTCTGTCACCAAAATATAACAATTTAAAATACTCATCTGTATTAAAAAAATTATTAATTGTTAACGTATTTATACCTAAACATTCTATATATGCATGTGTTAGTAATTGTAATATTTTGAAACGCATTATATAAGAGCCTACATTATACATAAATAAGGTATATTTTTTAATTTTTTACAAACTAAAATGGTACATTCAAAATTCTGAAGTACATATGTATATCTTTAGCTAAAATGCAAAACACGAAATTTAATAGAAAAACAAATTTATAGTTTTTTGTTAGTAAGTTTCATGGTCTTTTATTTTAGCTGACAAAATATAATAAATATGTCTGCTAAACGACTGAGCCGATTTTAATGAAATTTGAAACACAGATATTTGTCCTAGTGGGTCCTAGGATTTTTAGCGTACCAGGAGGGGAGAAAAAGAATTTTTATGCATCTAAATCAATTTAACAAAGTCTCAGCTAATCGATTTTATTGAAATTCCAGACATAGATAGGTCCTCATCTAAATCTATTTCCAAAGCTAGGACCTAAATGAGAGAAAGAAGGGGAATAAAGGTCATTAACGTCCGTACCGATTACAATAAATTTTTAAACACAGTTAAATATTTATGTAAAGTGAAGCGCAATTTTATGAATTTTAACTGATCTTCAAAAACACATCACATTCTAAAATATTTGAAAAATAGATATCTTCTGATCTAGAAGATCAAAACTGAGCAATGAGCAACCCCGGGTTAATAAATTAGTGTATGTAAAATACAAGTCTATATACATACATAAGAACATACACATATTTTCAAATAACATACAAATAAATTTCTTATAAATATTTAATTTAGTATCAAAGTAAAATTAAATGACAATCTAAAATGGTTTTGTACACATTTTCCGATTGAAAACTTTTTATTGTTCTTTTAGGAACTTCAAACTTACAACAACAGAATAAATATTAAATGGGATTTTATTTTCTGTATTTCTACTGTATCTTATTCCTTATTCAAAATATAACATAAAATGCTAATAAACCAACAACGTGCCAATAATAAAAGAGCTGAGAATTAAAATCACAATGGAAGAAAAGTCTTAACTCCTATGAATCCAACAGTTCGGTTAGCTGGATGGACACCCAAGTTACAACAGTATTAATTAGAGTTGTGCCCGGTCGTTCGTTTCAGTGACCGGTCTCTTTTGGTCATTTATCAAAGACTGATCCGTTCGTTCAATCACTCATTTTGATTGCTTGAACGAATTTGAATAACAATCCTTATTGTATGTGATTTTCTTGTCTTTTTATCAAAACCACAAGTAACAGAAGCAAAACCCTTGGCACATAGAAAACAATATAGTCAGATTTTTTGTAGGTTCTCAAATATAGTGCTTTTTACTATGAAGAACACACAAAGCACAAAAAATTTTATTCCACAAAGGGAGCAATTCTTTTTCGTAAAAATAAGGAACTTAATTATTAAACTGCAAAAAATTTGATATAACGTGATTTTAAGAGATAATTCCAGCATATGCAAGTGAAAACGTTCTTAAATCAGAAATTGTGATCTGTGGCAGAAATGCACACACACTAAATATTACAAAATTTGGATTTTCTCCATCCTCTATAAAATGCAATTAAATTTTGCTTCTTTTTCTCTGTAACATTTTATTAGTTTATTCATAATCACTTTTTTATTAATTTCAATGCTACAACTTTTTCATTAAAAAAAAAAACACTAAAAAAATCTAACCTTTTTGAAAAAACTCTTATTTCACACAAAAATGGAATATATACTCACAAACGTTTATATACATGTACAGCAACTGCTTTTACTACACAAAAAATCAGCTGAAATAAAAGAACATGACAAAAAAACAAGAACTAACACCTGAACGAAAGTGACCATACACCATATTATAATCCGTACACTATTGAACGAAAGGAGCCGGTTAAATGTCTGGCTCATTCCGTTCACTTAAATCATTCGTTCAATTTAACCCGTACACTATTGAACGAAAGGATTACAGTTAAATGACCGGATCATTTCTTTCACTTGAGTGAATCGTTCAATTTAACCCGTTCGTTCACGAACGACACAGCTCTAATTTTGAATCTATTTTGTATAGATACAATATATAAACTCTAGAGTGGTGAGTAGTATGTGAAAACTCTAAAGCTAGCTACCAAATAATTTTGTGGTATAAAAAATAAGGTTTTTTCTATAATGCCCTCCATTGAAAGAGGCTTAAAAAATTTCTTTATATTGAAAAAAAACAATCTTTTTTGTGTGGACTCCACATATGTGTCTTAATTTTTTACGGACTCAGTTAGCAAGCTTGTTTTTAGGCTTTTGAAGGCTGAAAGTCAGAATCGGCAGGTGAAGTTGCAAAAGAAGTAAATCTGCTGAAAAAAGATTCAGAAAGAAGCTATATATTTGTTTTTCGTTTTATAGCATGTAGTCAAGTAAGGGTATGGCTAGAAAGTTTTATGCAACATTTGATAGAATTTTTCTTTTTAATTAAAGTCAGAGCTATTTTATTAGTCAGGGTTAAAGAAACTTGCAGGAAGGTGCCAGAATAAATTCGGACCATGTGAAAATAAATATCTCGAATGATACAGAAATGTCTGTACTGACTTTGTTTAAATAAAAAAATTTATACCGGTGTTGATATAACGAGTTGATCGCCTGTAACATAGAAACATAAGCTTTTAGTTGTCTTAGCTTAAAACATTTTTATAAATGGTTCATTTTTTTTATAATTTTAAAAAACACACATTGAACTTATTTATGTGCTGCTCTGTATTAACAGTGAGCGCCTCGTCTAGAAAATTTGTATGAAAAGCAATCAATATTTTGAGTGATTCCTATACAAATTTTCTAGACGAGTAGCTCATTTGCGATACAGAAACTACACTTTAGTTTAGAGCAATATGATATAAAGAAATTGATCAGCTAATTTTTTTTATTTTGAATTACACCACTTTCATTACTAAGGATACATTTTTTCAAGAAACAATGAACTTATTAACGATATTTTTTTTTAATGTAACAAGTATTTCAGTGATGCCAAAAAGGAATATTTTTTACTTAAACAAACAAAATTACCGTGTTTTAAGAATTTATACAAAATTCGGCATTTTTGAGCAAAAATCGGCACTTTGATAATTTTGAGAGAAAAAATTGTCCAAATGCCGATAAGTCGCGAATATGGCATGCCTGCATACTATACATGATAGGCTTTTTACACTGACTAACATCTCGGCAAAATAGATGGAAGATGTAGAAAATGTGAAACATTCGCTTACATTGAACACATTTAATATCTACCATTAACTAAGCTGTCAAAAACATTTAAGTAAAACTAAGATTTAAAAAAATTGATTTCGAGTTCACATTTATAATTGGACTAAGTGTCTTTAAAAGAAACCATCCTGAAAGAAGAGAACAAATAGATGTTTTTAGTGAACATTAGTCAGTTTTTAGATCACAATATACTGGATTATGAACATTTATTTCAATAAATACTTATATTTTCAAGTGCCGCTATGAAACATTTTGGGAGAAACATTTCCAAAATAAATAAAAATTATAAAATAAAAACACGTTTTTCTGTTACTTAATTTTTTATTCACCGTTTTTATTTAATTAAAAATGCCTAATTTTTTCAACCTCAAGATCACCGAACAATAGATACATATTTCTTTTATTGCTTTTGTTTTTCAATACATTAAAATGACGCTAATTTATTTACATTTAAATATTTTTTTCATTTATTTATTTGCAATCTATTTATAAGTAGTTAAAATATTAAGCAAATTTCATCATACATTTAAACATTACATTTGTTTTAATATCCAGTGAGACCAAAACATACAAATAAAAAGAAGTATATTCATATATAGATATGTATCTAAACATTTTTGTGTTTAATAATATTTGTATACTTTATATTTATATTTATATTTAAAAAATAATGTTTACATATTTACAGTTATCGTATCATTTTCTTCTAAAAGTACATTTAAATATAAAAACAAAATGTAATGTGTGCCGCTTATTTTTATTTAAAAATATGTATTTATGTTTTCAACGCAATTTTATCAGTGAAGCCACCGGATTATCGAAATTATTGTCATTTTTCTAGTGATGACTCTAAAATTATCAAAAGATGTAAGGTGGTACAAAATGAGAAAGGAACATCAGTTAAATATGTTGAAAGATGTATTTTTTATCCCTGTGCATTTCTTATGGGAAGATGTTAACATCTTCGAAAATTGATGATAGATATTAGATTTTGATCAGTGTAAACCGGCTATAAGGTTACATATTTATAAGCTTCACGTATAAAAAAGTATGTACATACTTATGTATATTTAAAATTGTACATATAATTATGTGCAGGTTTTTTGCCTTCTTGAAAGGCTTATATTGTTGTTGTCATTCCAAATTCTAGCTTTATTTTCTTAAAACTTAACTAGTTAAAAGGAATAACATGTTGTTATATCTTTTGTTTACCATTTTTGGCCATGCAAAATGTTAACCCAATTTTATTTTCAACACATAATGCTTAAAATACAAGAAGAAAAACAAACAGGCATACATGTATATATAAACTCACTCTCCCACTCGCACTTTTCATACACAAACTGGTTCACAGTTACCAGTTACTCTCAGTCAAGTAATTATTGGGTCATCTCTCTTTGTTTTATTCATAAAACTTATTACTAGAGGGATGTTCCATATTTCCTACGTTAAAAAATCTATGTCACTCTCTTTTTCATTGTTGTAACCAGTGTAGCCATATAAAGGGGTTTCTTCCTAAATTTGGGATTCCAACACAAGTTTCAGGACAGAAATTCGCGGAGATGCATTTGGGGATTTTCAATTCTCAGCTTTTTTATTATTAGCACATGGTTGATTTATTGGTCTTAAATTTATAAGATAAGATACAGTAGAAATGAAGAATCAAAGATATGAATAAAATCGCATTTTTTGTAAGTTTGTAGTTCCTGAAGCAGTGATAAAAAGTTTTCAATCGGAAAATATTTACAAAACAATTTTAGAATATCACTACGAAGTTTACGCATTTGAAGTACTGAATATTTGACTTGAGCTTATATAAAAATAAATATATTTTCTTAATGTTAATTCTACTTAACTTGTGTTGTGCATACACTAACTTATTGTACTAGGGGTTGCCTAGGTCTAAAATATTATACCCTTTTTATCTATGGGGTTCTACTCCGAACACGTGAGAAATCTATAAAATCAGTTTGTATCTTTTAGATCAGGAAATATCTATATTTCAAATATTTTAAAATGTGATGTTTTAAAGATCAGTTTAAATTCATAAAATTAAACTATGAATTTCATAAAATTGATTTATGTATAATATAGGCTCTTCTATAATTTAGTTCAAAATATTACAATTTCTGACACTACATGAGACCAGCGATATTATGTATATGTATGGATACGTAAACAATTAATAATTTTTTTTATAAAGATTAGTATTTTAAATTGTTATATTTTGGGGGCAGAATTCAGGATTTTTGTTTAGAAATTGAGATTTTTGAGGACATCATTCGTCAAATTAAGGACAAGAACCAAATTTTTTCTGGCTACACTGGTTGCAACTAACAGACGATTTATACTCTCTTACCTCAATGATAGCAATTTTTAAACGTAGATAAAATGTTTGCACACAGCTACACTTTTTTAACTAGAGTCGTTAGAAGTTATGACGTCAAAACGGTGTGACGTCAAAACAAAAAACTTTCATTCGTATATTCATGAAATGGACGATTGAATCTTTCCGGTATGTTTGTAGTTTATTGAATATAACAATTCATTAGTGCTGTACAATATTCAGTTTTCTTATTTATTTTCTATATACTTTATTTCAATAATAATTGTAATAGCTATGAGTTAAAATTAGCAAAACAATTAAATATTTATACATACGTACTATGAACTGTGGGCAGCAGCGAAATATTGAAATATTTTGAAAAGAAGTCAAACATTTTCAAGCGGCTGGACCGTTTAAAACTAAGTTTCGAGCAGAGTGCTAACATTAACGAGTAGGGATAGACACGGTAAAAAAACATCGATTTTTTTTCCAAGCGATGTATCGCAAATATACAGCGATGTTGCATAGATATTTCATAAAATACATCGATGTTTTTTATACATCGATTGGTTTTTTTTAAATATTTATTATTGAAGTTTTGATGTGTTTTTTATTTATTATTATTATATTTTGGAAAGATCTTAATTTTATTTTACATCTCCCAATACTTTTTTTCAATACTGTTTAGAAATAAAAGTTTACCAAGTCTTTCAACTCTCAATCTGTTTCTTTGTTCAGTCATCACCTGCGCCGCTTGTGAAAATAGTCTTTCAGACGGAACCGATGGTCCCACTATTGTAAGGTATTGAAAAGCGATCTTGTAAAGCTTAGGAAACTGCAATTTATAATCTTTTAAAATATCCAACGGATTTTCGTTCAGTCTTCCAACAGAAGTCTTTAAATAAACTGAAAGTTCATTAGATAATATATCTTCACTCTTATTGCTTTTCCAATTTCTATGAACACGTTTATATATCAATCTACACGTTCTGTATACAATTTGTCATTTCGATGCATCGAAAGAAAACTTATTTGACATTTTATTTTGTAAGCACAAACTTCTTAAAAAGAAACTGTAAAATAATATTACATTGTTGTTGTTTTTTAAATATTATTGATCAACAAACGTTAATTGCGATTATATGTTTAATTCACAATCTTTTCGAGAGTGCAAATTTATACAATTTTATATAAAGTGTTAAAAAAATTTACAAGATCATGGAAAATGTAACAATTTCTTATAGTTTAATTTATGATATTTGGAGTAGACTTGTGCCATATAGTTCAATTTAGTGATCGCTCTTTTTAGTTCAAAGCTTGAAAATGAACTAGTTCAAAATTTAGTTCAAAGGCTCTCTTTAGTTCAAAGCTCTCTTAGTTTAACTTTCAATTTCTAGTTCAAATGCTTTCTTTAGTGCAAAGCTCTTTTAGTTCAAATGTTCTTTTTAAAATATGATGGCAACAATACTGTAGCATTGCCGTAAGTCCCAATTCGCACGATGCAAGTATTTAAGCTGAGCTGATTAGGTTGTTGGCAACGGGGTGAGGTAACATTAAATGAGTACAGACTTGTATGTACTTGCAATTCGCTTCCATATTCGTAAAACAAAAAACACAGATGTGTGTGTGTGTGTACATTTAGGCAAAATCTGAACAATTTAAGCAATAAGACTTGCACTGTGCAAACAATAATGAAAGTTCAAAGAAGAAAATGAAAATAAGCAGTCTTATTTTCTTGCATCGTGCGAATTGGGACTAACGAATGTTAAGTAAAATGTGTGTCAGCACTAATTTCATGTCGGAAATAGTCAACAAGAAAACAAAGACATGGATTCTAGTTTATCTTGTCTGGTAGTTCAAGTACTATGTATAGTTCAAAAATGAACTAGGTGTACTTAAAAGTATGAACTAGTTCACCTAGTTCAATCGATGGAATCGTTTAAATAAACTAGTTTATGAACTGAACAAGTCTATTTTGGAGCGATAGTAATAAAAATATTGATGTTGTTGACACCAACATTAAAAAAATTCAATAAAATGCCAGACTTTGTTATTAAAAAATTTCGTGTTTTTTTAACAAAATATTTCATACCAACATCAAAATCCAAATGGAACAAATCTGGGCGCATAAAAAGTAAATTTTTGGCTGATAATGAAGAATGCCTTACACACCTTTACACCATGTGTGAAGAAACTTTGGATGATGAACAACCAGGCACTTCACATTCCGTTAAGCGTGGACGACCTGTAAAAGCCTTCGAAGAAAGCCAAGAAAGGTCTAAGAGAAGTAAAATATCTCAATTATGCGAAAGTCTTCCAAAAGACTTGATAGTGTCTGCTGCTAAAAAATATGAAAAGAGTGAACAATTGAAATCATTTACACCAGAGAAAGCACTCAGCCTTATAATTGATGCTTCATTATGAAGACACCAATATGATGTTTTAAGAAGCTCTGCAAAAGAAATTGGTTGTGATATATTCCCACACTATAGCAAGATATTAGAAGTAAAAAAAAATTCTATCCTGCAAATATTAAGGTTGATGAACGTTTCAGCAGTGTTGGATTACAAGAATTACTTGATCACACTGTTTCAAGAATTTTTCAAACAAAAACAAAAAGTGAGGTTGATGAGATTCCAAATGAGTTGAATTTAATAAGTAAATGGGGGTGTGATGGATCTTTGGGGTACAGTGAATATCATCAGCGTTTTACCAATAAAATGTTTCTGATAAAAATATGTTTTTAACATCTCTTGTTCCGTTAAAGTTAACAGATCTTTACAATGATTCTTATTTGTGTTGGACAAATTCAGAACCATCTTCAACAAGACTTTGTAGGCCTATGCAATTCGAATTTGTGAAAGAAACAGCAGATGTTATTAACAATGGAGTGAATCGTGTAAATACAGAAATTCAAAACTTAAAAAGGACAGAATTCGAAATGTTCAACAAGAAGTTTGCGATATCTCATAGTTTAACTATGACGATGATTGACGGAAAAGTGGCAACAACAGTCAGTAAGAATTCCTCGATGGCTACTTGTTTTATATGTGGAGCAAAACCTACTGAAATGAATAATTTGGATGCAGTTATTTTCAGAGCAAATTCAGCTGAAGCATTAAAATTTGGAATTTCGCCGCTACATGCTCGAATAAAATTCATGGAATGTATATTACATATCAGTTATAATAAAAGTTTTAAAACGTGGAGGACAAATAAAGACACTAAAGAACAGAACGAAGCTGTTAAAACAGAAATAAAAAAAAATTAAAATTAGTTCTGGGTTTAAATGTGGATGTGGTGAAACAAGGCATGGGAACAACCAGTGATGGTAATGTCTCTAGAAGATTTTTTGAAAATCCAGAAATAACCGCTGACATAACTGGTGTAAATGTAGACTTAATTCACCGCTTTAAAACTATATTAAATACTATAAATACTAGTAAAAATATAGATGCTGGTAAATTCCATACGTATTGTATGGACACTGCAAAATTGTATGTAGAGCATTATGGCTGGTATTACATGCCTATCACTGTCCATAAAGTTCTCATTCACGGCAGCAAAATGATATCTGAGGCTATATTGCCAATAGGTTTATTTTGCAATTTTTATTTTTGAAAGTATTTCTTTAAATTTTATTTAATATTAACTTTATTTTGTTCCTACAGGAATGTTATCCGAGGAAGCGCAAGAAGCAATGAATAAGGAGTATAGAAACTGCAGGCTATTCCATTCTCGTAAAAATTCACGTATTTCTACGAATGAAGATGTTATGCACTATTTGCAAATATCATCAGATCCTTATATAAATTCATTTAGAATGAAAATGAAATTGAAAAAATTAGAGTACCATGATGATGTTAAAAAATTATTGACAGAATGAACAAAAACATTAATAAAAATGGTTCTTTTTTATTGCATTTTAGTGGGAGGTGGGGGTAATAGTGGGCGGGTTATTGTAAATTACAATAATATCAAATTTGAAGGTTGAATCTAAAATATATTAGAAAATATGGCACTTTTTATGAGGTTGTATGGATGGGGGGATTGGAGGAGAAGGGGTAAAAGTGGGCCGATGTTCAAATTTTTTTCCGATAATGTTTGTAGCAGTATAACATTCAAGAGTACCAAAATTTAAAGCTATACCTAAAGTATTACGGACAATACGGCATTTTAAAACTTTCGATTGTATTGGAGGTGGGCGGATTTTCTTAATTTTTTTCTTACTGGAATTCCCTTAAAAATAACCTGTGCAAAATTTCAGGGCTCTACATTGACTCCTTGTATTTTTTGCCGGCGTTGTCTCACTGTGCGCCGCCTAGTCAACGGCATAAAAATATTTATAAGAAAAAAATATTTTTTACATTTACAATAAATATCTTCCATGTTATGTTCTTCTATTAAATTCAAATTATAAAACATAATTTTTCCTCATTTGTTTTTTTGCTGTTATATTCTGCAAAATTGCAATATTTTCAAGGTTTCAGTTTTTAACCAAAAGTTTTTGTCGATAATATTGATAATACTTTTTACGTTGAACATTTTCCTAAACATAGATGAACTCTTTCCACCCGGTAATATTTTGTATTAAACCATATTTGCATTGCTGTTCAAAACTTAAAAAATTGTCATAAATTTTTTAACATTTTTTTCTTAGAAAACATTCAATAACCAGTGTTCGTAAATTTGAAATTTTAAAAACACGAAAATCTAAAAAACAACATTTTTTAAGGAAAGGGCTGTGACAAAGTATATTTATAACAAGTACATGCAGGAGCTCAGGTGATAGTTTTATTTGTGTGCGTGTTTATCATGTTTTGTGTCAAAATTTCTTTACATTTTTAAAAACGTCTTTTCAAAAAGTAATTAAAAAAATTAAATATTAAAATAAAATTAAACAAGAAATTAAGTTTGTGTTTATTGTGAACAAATTGAAATTGCAAATAAAGTTCAGTTGATATTAAAATAACTGTAATAAAATTCAAATTAAGTGCATAATTGTGTTGGTTAAAGTTGTTTAATTTTACATTAAAAAATGCAGTATATTTAATTACCATTTCTTTATTTTTATTTTGATATTCATTTCTCTTGTTTGTTTACGTAATTCTTTATTTTAGTATGTTTTATCAGGGATGGTAAACTAAATATAAAAATTACACTTTTCTAGTTCAAATTGCATTAAGCATCCTTTTATTGAATTCTTGTTTAAATTGACATTGATATAGTCATAAAAAAGTCATTCCGTTATGTTCTTTTATAATAATTAAGCAAAATTCATATTAATTTTTTATTAGAAAATATATAAAAAATTTTCCCACTTTGCCATCTCTGACCTGTTTTTTGACATAAAACATGAGTTTACACAAACAAAATGCCTGCTGTTGTTCTATTGTTGTACTCGTTGTAGACCTGCATATACTTGATATAGATATACTTTGGGCTGTGATCTAGTTTTTCACTGAAATTTATATGAAAACTGGTGACACCGAAGAGGAAAGAAGCATTAAATTAACAAATTTTGGAGTCAAAAAGTTTAAATGACAATCTGTTAACAACGACTGAAATTGAAGCAGGTCAGCAATTGGTTAATTTATTACCGACAATCTTTCTATTTCGAAAGCTCGCTATTGCTCATAACAGCATTCTCATAATTAATGCTAGATACACACAGAAAAAAAGTTCTATAAAAAATTGGTTAAAATATTAAAATTCAAATACTAATATCATAATTTAATTTTTATTATAAACTAGCAGTGCCCAATAGACTTGTGCTATGAAGTTCGCTGGTCATTTTAGTTCAAAGTTTAAAGATGAACTGGTTCAATTTTTAGTTCAAAATGCTGTTTTAGTTCAAAATGCCTTTTTAGTTCAAAGCTCGCTTAATGAAAATATTCTTTCGAAGTTTTGTTCATATCTAAACTAAAACTATTTACTGTTGTAAATACTGATTTGGTAATATTCTATTTGACTAACAACAGCTGCTAGTGAAATCTAGTCTATCTATTTTACAAGCAACACATCGGTTGACTAAATACCGTTCTAAAATTTGTTTTAGATTGTCTTATTAATAGTTAGAAATAGTGAACAACGAAGGATATGCATGTAATTTAGTCCATTATGTAGTAGTTCAAACACAAAGCATCGTTCAAAACTGAACTAGGAAGTCGTTTTAATTTGAACTAGGTCATAACGAACTGGTGTTCGTTTGAAGGAACAGGCACCTATTGATAGTTTCCAACATCAAAAGCGAACTCAGGTAAGAAGGTAGCATATACTTAAGTTATTTAAATTTGTTTGTAATGAAATAAAAATAGGAATAAGAAACAAACCAAAACAAAAAGACTGACCACGATCGATACACGGCATTTCGTCGCCAGAACGGTCAACTAAATCGCTTAAATATCGCGTGATTCAAGAAACGAGATAATAAAAGCAGTCCGTTGCCACCAAAGAAAGCACATGTCGAGGTCATTGCCAAGAAAAAAGTTGTGAGGTATTGTACCTAGGCGATTATCGCAAATTAAAAGTGTTTTTTTTATTATACTTACCAATTAAATTTCGAATCATCCTAAATTATACTTGTCTATTTTACCCAACTTACACTTGTCTATAGTGCTATAAGATTTTTCAAATTGAGCGTGTTTATAGCGCCTTTAGATGATTAATATCACTGAAATCCTTAGTTGATTACATTTACAAGTTAAAATTTTGACAGATTATAGTTACTGATTAAAAATTTACCCATTATATTGGCAAATGAATCCTAATAAAAATTACAATTAAAATCCTGTTTAAATTTTACTCACCAACATCATACTTAAAACTTAAGTTAGAATAAAAGTCGTTTTTTTAACTTTATTCTTTTTCTTAATTGCACTAACCCATTTAAAAGTTTACCTGCCTATACTTAAAAAAAATTATCTGTTTATACTTACCGCTTTAATGTAATACAGATTATCATTTGAACGGTCAAATCTATACTCGCTAAAATTACAATAAAAAATTTACTCGAATTTAACTCACCCAAAATTACAAGTAAGATCGATATATGACAATTGCCAATTAAAATTCTCATAATTCTGTACTTACCTATATAAAATTATAAATAAGTGAAATTTACCTATTGTAAAGAAAAAAAAAATTTAATGAGTATTATTGTAACACATATAAATTTATTCGTAAACTAAAGAAAGTAAAAAAACATATCAGCTTTGACGCTTAACCTTAAAAAAAAAGTATATACAAAAGTAAAAGATGAGTTGGTAGTTTAGAAAGAAGTGTCTTCCCGCACGAAGGTAGAGCCCCTAAATTAGCGCTATTTTAAGGTCAGCCCCTGGATAGATTTGCACCGCGCTTAGACATATTATATCAATAATTTTCGTTCTTAGGACACAGCATCTAAAGTATCGGCTTATATATATTTTTTTCAAGCAAGAGTAGAAGGTCAGGACTCATATGATAGGACAAATAGTAATAAGAAGATTGTTAAAGTAGTCATAAACTAAACATAAGAAATGGTTTAAGCTTGTAAATGCAGTAAATTGAATGTAAATTACTTTTTTTTTTGAAGAAACTATTTGAAGATGTTCGAATAAATTTGGAAAGGAAGGTATTTGGATAATGAAGCTACGTTTAGTGTTAGCCAGTAAAATTAAGTAAGATCATCTGTGCTACAATGGATAGGTATTGAGTTTTTAATACTGAGGGAGGGCAGCCCATGGAATCGTATCATCTAACCTCCAGCTCTGGTTTGTTTCTAAGGAATTCGTCAATTAGTGTGACCCCAATTTTTAACAGTACTTTGCACAAGTGACTGCAACGAATACCCACCCAAGCCCGACAAGCTCAAGTTAGTTACCAGTATGTCAGTCAGATTGTGCAGGTTCTTCTTCATTTTGTGAATGACCAAAAGAAGGTGATTCTTGACAAGCAAAAGAACAAAACTTTATCTTCATACAAACTCTAATTCGTAAGCATTTTTAGACTGCATAAACAAAGTAAAACATTCTTTAAATATTTTAAATACATATTTAGATATTAAAACCCTTGGTATCTTAAAAGAAAATATTTAAAAAGGCAGTAGATGTATTTAAGACTTTTAATTACGATTATCTTAGATAATTTAATTTTAATTGTAATTTAGTGTACAGAAGTAACGAAAATACCAAAAATTTTAACAAAACTAAGCAATGAAATAAAATTTCCTTTTTTCGCTTAAGGTTAACAAATGTATGCGGACGTTTTCCAAAGAAATTAAAAAAAATTAGACACTAGCAGAACGAATTGCAGCTTTTTCTAGACCGCTACATCCTTCATCAGTATTCTTCGCATCTATTAACCTTAGGTTGTGTATATTGTTAACATCATCTTTTCAACCAACTAATCAGTATTAATTTGGCTAGAGGAAGTCCACCAAAAACTCATCTTGTACATCATTAATCATTCATACATTATATATGCTGTTCTCGTATCATATTGGCTGTTGTGCGCTGTGCCTTGAAATTTTTTTGACTTTTTACATTTTAACCAATCAGGATTCGAACCATAGTTATCATAAATGAAATAAAATTTACTTTTTCGGCTTAATGTTCATTTTTTAATAAAATTTCTAACAATTTTCAGAAAGAAAAATTATTTACAAATGTATGCGAAGTTTTCCAAAGTCCAACACAAAAAATCACCATATAAAACAATTAATAAAAGACATAATATTTATTAAATAATTGATGCAATTAGCAATCAGTTTTAGTGTTTCTTGATTTGTTCTGTTGGAAACAATAAATTCAGAAATAGAGTCGACATAACTAAAAGATCGGATTTTCACTTAATTAAATCGAAATTTTACCAGAATACTACATTTTCACCAAAACAAAAACTAAAAAAGAATTTAATGTTGAAAATAATGTAAACAAAATATATTGTTTTAAAGCAGATTTAATTTTTTATGTGATTGAATTTTTTATTAAGTTCTTAGTTTTTTATTTTAACAAAACATTTTTAATTAATAAAAAATCGGCTATGGAGTTATTTTTATAATCTTCATAAGAGGTTAAATGGTATTTGTTATTCCTTTTGAACTTTCTACATTATTCCTTACCGATCTCATAAAGTATATATATTTGATTTACCGCTGCCCATCTGTCAATCTCCAGTCTGTCAGACATACTTTCGAGAATTTTGTTATCGAAAATCAAAAAATTTTTGATCACATGCTCCAAAAAAGGCGAGCACCTCTATTTTTTAATTTATCCAATGCTATTATTGTTTGTTGCATTATTCTGGTAAAAACCGAAAATTCAGGAAAGTAGCAAATATTCCTTGCCGCAATCGGGTAGTATGGGTATCATTAGATAGAGCTTTTTAAATAAACTATGAGGATTCTTACAAAAATATGTTGAAAAATTTTGGGCTCATGATAAATCAGTTTAATTTTACTTATTATTAAACAAAATGTAGTTATTTTTATAATAAAAAGGTTTTTTATATTTACATAGATACGCATGTATTCGGGGTACTTGCTTAAACTAGATTTAATGGCTAGTTTTTTATTTTTAATGCTTGAGACTTTTACTCGTTCATAATGGGTTAACAATTAGTTTGTGAGTATATGGCGCTTGGCAAGAATTTTTATGATATTTATATTGTTTCATATATTAATAAACTCTTTGGGGATACGTAACCTTGAAAATTTGGATTACTGATATTTTTTGTATTTTACATTTTCTTAGTCAATTATTTTTTCTTCACCAGGACATACTTAATTTTTGAACAAAAAATCTTGATAATAAAATTAGTTTTATTTTTGGCTTAAAGTTGGGTGAAGGCTACAATAAAAATTTTATATTTATTAAGGTTTTATGAAAGGCTTAGAAGTCTATTTAACGTTTATGAAAAGTCTTTTGTCGACTTTTCCTTATAAAAGGCTTACGAAGCCCTTTAAGTATTAGTCTGTAAGTGCTCACACACTAATTTATTCATTGTATTCAAAAAACTTTATGAAAATTCTAAACAATAACTTCGGAAACTAAAGCAATTTTTTAATAGTTGCTCGACTATGCAGTCTACTTGTACATAAAAACATTGTGTCGTTTTTAGCATGGACGTAGTGTAACTTCTGGAAGTGTTATAATATCCGCACTAAAACAACAACGGCTTTGCTTACCAAAGATTTTTTGCATAGCCAGGATTCGGCAGGGCGCAAGGATATTTCGCTCTATGATGTTACCAAGCCCAGCTTCGCTCACTAAAGATTTTATGCAAGCCAGTCTATTAAAACATTACATTTTTCTTGATTTAAAAATATGGACTAACAAACTGGTAATAAAATAAGATTGCTTTTTAATAAAATTTGTTTGTCAATAAAATATCTTTTTTTTTTTTTTTTTTTTTTTTTAAAGAGAAGTAGCACTTCAGGCAATAATGCCTATTTAGTTATTTTTGTAACCGTGATACATTCTTTAGGAAAGGGATAGATGAGAGATAAGACAGGTGGTGAAAAGAGAAAGATAGATATAGCCAATTTATTAGTTATTTTACTTTGCTGGCGAATATGCTATTAAGAAGTAAGGGTTTGTTTGCTGCGCGATTTAACTCAGTTATTGCATTTTGATATTTAATTTAGAGAACACCGAAAATTGTTAATTGCTTATAATTTGGATATAGATTTATAAAAAATTATTGTGATACCGTCACAAAATTATTATCTTCTAAATGTGTTAAAACGTTTTGAAAATGATGCTTTACTGTGTCATGTTTAATTTGTCTGTCAATATTTAGACATTTATAAGAACGTTCAAAATTTTTTTTATATGTCTGGCTTTGGCCAATATATCTTTCCAGTCCATTAGTCGTTTTTCATAAAAAAAAAAATGAACTAAACCTTATTAAGGTCGTTTGCCCTGCTAGTGTATTGTTTTCTTAGCGACCTTTTATGCAGGATGTAAATTTTAAGTAAGAGGTCTACTGCTCCTATTATTACTAATATTAAAGTGAGTATCCACAACGAATTGATCTCTCTGCTATGGTCGATAATTTCTACGTTGTTTACAACGTTTGCATTTGGGTCATGTTGTGCTATTTTTATTTTTTTATCATTAATATTCTTTTTCATAAATAAATAGTTAAATATTCATTTATAAGGATGAAAATTTAATGGAGATGAAATTTCGGGTTTATGCAAATAATGCCATGGCTGAAATTTAGCTTAACTATGGAAGAAAATTCGTCAATTCGATGGAATCACTTTGCTGGCCGGTTGACAGATACAACTGACTTCTTATGACATATTTGCTTACCAATTTCATCTTGGTCCTGTCCCTACAACTCTTCAATTTTAATCGCTGGTTGACCCCCTTTGAGATATTGCCTGCTACACTGGCAGCTTTTAATTCTCAGCGCAGCTGTAACAATATAAAGCTGCGATAAACAAATTATAGTTGCTTTAAATTAGTTTAGTTACAGTAGCATTTAATCACTGAATTAGAACCACTCCGAAAAGGTCGACTTGGTTAGGTTGAACTAAAAAATGTTTTTCTAAATTCTGACCAAAATCTAGATTTTATTTACAGCTATTATACAAATAATAAATATAATATTTATATATTCCAAACAATAAATTTTCATATTGAAGTATTTGCATGCGCGCATTGCTTTTAAATATATGAATAAGTCCCAATGGCAACAATTCTGTAGAAAAATTAAAGAAAAAAAAAACAATTAAACTTATTTTATTTTTGTATAAAGTTTTTTTTTTAATTTTTGTTGTCTTTTTGCTTTGATTATTTAATGTAGTTTTCACTTAATTTTGTTTGAGATATAAAACTCCTGAATTTGCTATACAGAATTTAGGTAATTTTTATATATACAGTCCTTAAGACTTTTTACGTATAAAATCTAATTTAAAATGAATGGAAAAAAATCTATACTAAAATGGGAAATTTGTGAAATGAAATAAGAAATATATGTATGTATGTGTATGTTGCTTAGTGCCTTTTTGCTAAATCAACTGAGTGTGTTAATTTATATTTACTTAGTGCTAAATCAACTTTTTTAGATACTTTTTCATGGATTTTATACGTATTGCATTTAATAATTAGGCTAAATGAAAAACTTGTAAGTATACTTTTAACCATCATGACATCTCCACTCGGGGCTTTAATAGATTCATTGCGCTTTCCTTTAGATAATCGAATCAAGAGCCATTAGTTCTCTACCACCCATCTAAGAGCAACCTGACTACACTAAAAATCCTCCAAAATATGTATGTCTTGCATACCGTGAAATCCAACTCCTAGAAAATTAAGCCTTACACTAGGCCTGATATACAAATAGGGTTCTTAATTTAAATCAACAGAAATGCGATGTGCCGTTGACCCATCTAATTTTTCTTGAAAGACTCAATGTACAATGATCACTCTTACAACTAAGTTCAAGACTGTACTGTCCGAACCCAGAAGCAGTGTAAATTTTGCCTTGCCCATGATTGGCTTAATGGCCTGCAGGACCCTGCAATGTTCTCTAGCCTCCCAGGAAAGATAAGCTATCCTTACTTCTTAATCATTCATAAACTTATAATAGTGAATAATTGGTGGCATCTCTGTTTTAACTTTTTTGAATTAATCCACTCCGATCCCAATTTTTCAAGTTCATCGGCAATTTCGGTTTACTTAACGCTGCAATTCCCTAGAACTAAATATAATATTACTCCACCAGCACAACGAGAGTCTATTTGTACTTGCTTACCAACTATGTTCCTCTAAGTCTTTAAGCGCTGCCTGGTTGTCAAGACTCCTTCGTGAACTCCTTTCTTACAGCACGCGCTCAGGCTCCAATGCAGTGGTCCTCGAATCGGTAGTTACTCTGCACTCCAAACTAGTTTCTAAAATGTGTATTATCGCACCAGTACACACATTCTTCAAGAAGCACCCGTATAGCCAGAAGGCCCTCGTATAGTTTACCTGATCCCAACCAGCATTCCTTGCTCGAAACTATAACCCTATGACTATAAAATTCGTTATCTCAGGAGCCAGTGGAGATAGTTCATTAAGTCCGACCTTATTCAGGATCTCCGTACGTATCTCATTATCCGACACTATTAACCCTGATTTAAAAAGCCTTAACAAACTCATTACTACTATTCCGACCAAAAAGCTCTGATTGGGAAGAAAGTGCTTCCTACCAGATAACATATCCATACATAACTACTATTCTTATCACCGAATACTAAATCCAGTATTCAAATTTTGGCCGCAGCCGCTTATATTTGTCTATAAAGTTCCTTCATGAGTAGCAGTCGTTAAAACCTTTCTTGAATCTCTCCTGTAATTTCCTACTCCATGCCTGTTTGCTATACAGAACGACTCCTACATATTAAGCCTCCTTCATCAGTTTAAAATCAATACCACCAAGCCTTGTTGGCTTAAACGCTGTACTGGTAAAAAGACACAAATCTGTATTTTCCGGATTAACCCCTTGTCTGAGGCCCTGGAAGGAAACTTCTATAAGGGCTATTTGCATGACTTCACTGATTGCGTAGAGAAATTTTGCCTTGGAATAAATATGGTCGGTCTAAAATAATTTGGTTTAGAGAGGCTTTGCTTAATAGCCTTGGGTATATATAACAATAACCTCTCTTTTCTTGGGAACGATCCCCATAACTAGACATTATCAAAGGATGTCTCTAAGAAGCAACAATTAATGTACCGGGACGTTCAGTAAAATGCCATCAGGTCCTGTAGATTTGCACAAGTTAATGTCCTTTATCGCTGAAAATCAAATAACCATCTGTGATAACTCTACAGCCCGGAGGAATGAGAGTTCATAAGCGGATAAAGATTCTCAGAGCTAGACCTCGTCTAAGTTTTAATAGTTTATTGACCGAGCTTTTTCCTTTTAAGCAATTTTCTCACCATCCCGCAGATGCATGGTCTATCAAGAGGGCTGTTATCTTCTGCCCGCTAAGTCCTGGGACAGGACAGCAAAGAACTCTTCCTAAAAATCTTTGTAATTTTATTCATAATCTTATTCTCTTTAACATCCACGATAACCATGAATAAGTTCTAATTAGTTCTTCTGGGATTTAAATAAGGGTCATGTACCTGTTAATTGGTTAATTATGCTGAAATTTCTTTTTACCTTTTCACACTTTTAGTAATTGTATTAACTGTATTAAAAATCTTGTCTCAAAGGCAATTGATACTTTAGATGAAGAAATTCTCTTTAATTTAACGCCTGGATTTTTCTGCTGTTTTAATATGTATTATATGTGTTTTAGATATTTATTTCATGGTATTACTTTTCGATTATTTTTTTTAATATTCCTTTTTAATTTTTCAATCAAATTGTCTTCTTTTACTATATTGTATTTTCAAAATTTTGCTACCCATTTGTGTAGCATCATAAGGAAAAACAAATATTTATTTTAACATAAATAAAATAAACAAAGACTATAATAATATTTTTTATTTTTAAATTTTATAAGCTTTTTTGCACTCGTAAATCGTTTTTTAACTGCACTTTTGTTAGAAAGTGCTTTTAAAATGTTCATAATATTTCCATAGGTTTCTATGTACAGCATGATAGCGACTATTTTATGGAGGATTTGGTATGATAATTAAAAGTACCATCTAGCTAAATTTAAATAAAACATAAAAAGAGGAAATAAAAAATACCTTGAAAAAATGTATTCTATGCCTACTATGCAGAATATTTTTGATAATCGAAGTCGGTGTTGTTTGTACCATTGAGGTAAAAGTCCTTGCAAAAAAAAATTTGTTAGGCAAACCAGTGCTAGTTATATCACGGAGAAAAAAATGTTTTTGTTTGGCCCTAATTTAATTTAATAACACCTTATTCTGTCCTTAAATATTTCATATATACCGTATTATATGTATGTTAAAATTTTGGAGGTTGGCAGGCCTGAAACTAGGGGTTGTCCGCCCCTAATTTTTCACTTTATATTTTTCATTAAAATTGTATTTTACACCCCGCTGGCAACTTGCTCCTTATTTTTGACCTGTTCCACTAAACTAGGATTGTCCCAAGATGTGTATATATAAAAAAATACATTGCCTTTTTTATTGCTGACATTATGTAACTTTTATAAGTGACGCTATGTCTATACTAAAAACAACAAAATATTCATGGACTTCAAGAGGTTTTTCAAGCGTCCATTGATATTATGTGACGTAATGCTAATGAACATTTTTTTACTTTTTGATGTAACATAAAGTCACCAGATAAAATTAATAATTATTATGTAAAACGAAAGCATGTAATTTGGAGAACGTTTTCTACTTTTTAAAGCGTCATACAAGATCTGTTAGATCTGTACCAAGTGGGAACCTGTTAGTCGAAGTAAACGGAAAATAAAAGTAAAACGTTGCATTGATGATGTTGGTGATTCGTCAAACTGGAAGAATGCCCCACCAGCAAAGAAAAAAGTTACGCCCGAAGGTAAGTTAGTTATAATATTCTGTATGAACTCCAGAACCTAAAGCAAAAATGACCAAGAAAATCTAGAACAATGCCAATATAAAACTGATGGCGACCGTTACACCCACTGTGAAGTCATCTAAAAAATCAGAAGTTCAAAACAATCTGCTGTTGGCCTTTATTCCACCGTCTAAATGTATCGGTATTAAATTAGACTATCAAAAGCCAGAAATGGGTTCTATTAAAATTTATGCAGTTAGATAACGTATTGTAATCAATCCTTCCAGATCAAAAATACATCGTGAGGCCAGGGAGCGATTTACTAGTGAAATTATTGAACAAGAGGATGCACTATTAATCGAGAGAGATTTTATACAAACCTCGCAACAGCTAAGAGAGTGTTTGGGCTTAAAACGCGCTGATGTGGATTGTTGTTTAGATATTCTAAAGCAATACAAGGAATTCCAATTAACAAAATTGATGAGTTATGCTCTTATTATTTTTACATTGCCTTGCACAGTGGGGTATCGAAATAACTCTGTAAACGGACAACTTCTTATTTTTTTGTTGTAACTTAGTCTAACGTAGTCAAATTTTTTATTTTGGAATGACATAATTTTCTAATATTAAGATAAAAAGTTTTTAAGTCAAACGTTAAACAAAAATAAATACAAGACAATAAAAATATGCTTTTTTGGTTACTCAAAAAGGTCTAACTCAAAGTATACACTGTTTTAAGAGCTACTTTAAATTAAAAATTAAATTAAACATGTTTATTAATTTTAGACGCATAGAATTCCAAAATACAAAAATTTTTTGTGAGAAATCAATTTCAAACCATACTTTCAAAAATCTTATATAAAGAAAAAACATACAATTTTTGTTATAATATTTCTTAACTTTAATGATAACTTTTACGGTTTTTCTTTAAGTATATAATAAAAAAAGAAACAATTTATAATAAGCAAAATTTTATGTGTTAATTTAGCAGTTTTAAAATAATTTCAGCAATTACTGATTTCCATCTCAGGGCACTTAGCAATGCATCGCTAGAATCTGTGTTAAAATATAAAAAAGAAAATTTTAATATACCTTTATTATAATAAACATAATTTCACCGATCTACTACTAGTTTTCAGTAATTAAAAACAAAAACTATTTGAAGACTGGAAGAGTACGATCTTATTTTTTTTCGACTACTGAATTTGCTGCACTAATTCTGCTTGTTGAATTATATTGGAGCTTTAATATTCTTGTACAACAATTAATATTCTTTCTGTATTTTCAATTAAATTTATACTTTTACTATTTTATTAAATCTTTTTTTAGTCATTTTGCACTTGCTTTCTTATATGTTTAAAACACTTATTAACACACGCACTTTTTTATTTTAAAATCCCTTAAATTTTTCTGATTGGGAGAAACACTGTCATATGTATATGTTTGCTAAGATAAAATCTCATCAAACATACAATTCCAATTATCTAGGAATCAAACTAAATTAAAGATTTTGTACATTGAAAAGGAACACAGTTCCTCTAATGTACAAAACCTGCCGCAAGTATGTCACTAATGAAACTTATATACAAACTTACTTGGCCGGATTTTTCGGGAACTGGTGCAACTTCTCTCCTTCGGCACAACCCATTATGCAGCGGCGACTCCTGAAAGAAAACAGATAATTTCTTTAAAATCTAATTTACATTAAAAACAACTTTGTTGAACTTACATCTTTTGTTAGATTTTTTGCTTTGTTGTTGTGGTTGATTTTTCAACCCTTATTTGGTATGATTTTGAACAAAAAAACACACAAAAAATCTTCAAATAAAATTAGTTACTTTAATTTATATTTATTATCAATAATAAAATGATATTAATCACTTTAATTATTGA
Source organism: Cistogaster globosa (assembly GCA_937654795.1). NCBI lineage: Eukaryota > Metazoa > Arthropoda > Insecta > Diptera > Tachinidae > Cistogaster > Cistogaster globosa. The sequence continues at coordinate 47,020,612 of OW569406.1, read as the reverse complement.
TATATTATTGCACTTTAGACACAATATTTATCTGTGCACAATATCACAATATCTTTAAAACTTTTGTAAATAAATAAAATGTCAAATTCCAGCTATAATCAGAAAGAGGTCGTAATATCAAAAAAGCAAGAACTGTTACTATCCCTCTCTAACGAAAGCTGGAATCTGACCACACTGAATTTTTCGTTTCGGATCTGATTGGTTATCTGTGTTTTCAGGAATCAGGAAAAAAAATTATTTTAAATAGGTTTTTCTAAAGACAAATTATATTATGGATATCAGTTAAATATAACTTTTTACGAATAATTGTAGCCGACGAGTGGAATTTTAAAATTTTAGTTTTGTTGAAGATGCATTAATTTTTTCGGCATTTTAATTAGAAACTTTGTTTTCTTGACAATAGGGTCGATGCCATGGTGGAAATGGTTGTAAACATTATTTTGCTTGGAATAAAAACTTTCATTCCATCTAAGCAAATCCGTGTTAAACCAAGAAAGAATTCTTGGCTTAATCAGACATGCAAAAATGCAGTCAGATCCAGAGAGGAAGCATTCAGATATGGCGATGTAAAAAAAACGCCGTAACCAATTTGCTACGCAAAAAGGCGAGATCTTTGTGTTCCAAAGTACTTAGGCGTGAAAAAGCTTTATAGAAGCAGCACCCGATTGATAAAGCTAACCTCTTGGATGAAATTTTTACAAGTAACTCCTACTTGCCGGAAAGCAATCAACCAATACCCGAACTGGAAAGGGTATCAGTAACTATGCCAAATATATTCTTTCGAGCGCGTGCAGTTAAAAAGGTTTTAGCGAATCTCAACATATACAAGTCCCCTGGTCCAGATGGAATTGTATCACTGGTCTTGAAGCAGTGCTCTTTGACGTTAGCGCGTCTATTAGCAAAACCTTTCAACATTTTGTACCATGTGGTGAGTTCCCATCATGTTGGAAGATTGCTAATGTATCGCCAATCCCAAAAAAAGGAGATGCTAGCAACCCTGAAAATTACCGTCCAATCACAATTTACTCTGCACTTTCCAAAGTAATGGAAAGTATGCTTAATTTTCATTTAGTGAAATATCTGGTGTCCAACAGCTTTCTAAGTTACCGGCAGTACGGCTTCCGCAGGGAACGCTCTACGGGTGACTTATTGGCCTTCCTTTCGGAAAAATGGTGTCAATCCATTCACCATTTCGGAGAAAGTAAGGTGGTGGCTTAGATATTTCCAAGGCGTTTGATAAAGTGTGGCATGTTGCACTCACATCAAAACTTATTGCTTTTGGTGTCAGTAATATCTTCACTCGACTTGTATCGACATTTTTCAGGGATCGCACTATACGAGTTGTTATTGATTGGATCTCATCAAGGTAAATTCAGGGGTACCGCAAGGTTCCGTTCTTTCCCCTTCCCTATTTCTTATTTTTCTGAATGACCTTTTACGTCAGACTTTCAACCCTATCTATTCTTTTGCAGATGACAGTAGCATATGCCATACATTTTTCCGCAATATACCAAGCCTTCGGGAAATTGGGGCTATGAGAGAGCACATGGACAATACCCTTAATCGCGACCTTTTGGTTATTTCCGAATGGGGCCTGGTGAACAGGGTTCAGTTTAACGCTCATAAAGCCGAGTGTTGTGTGCTTTAGCACAGGCGTACTGATGAACATGCTACCTTATCTGTAATTATGGGTGATATATATATTAAGGAATCAGAAGCTTTCGATCTTCTTAGCATGAAAATTCAATGCGATCTTCGTTGGAATAAGCATATTTTTTATGTTGCAAAAGAAGCATTCAAGTGCCTGGGTTTTCTGAAACGGTGTAAGAAATACTTTACTCCATCTGATCTCCTTACTATCTATGACACCTTTATCAGACCGAAAATGGAATACAACTCAAATGTATAGGCCGGTGCTTCAAAGTCTATTTTGGAGTTATTCGATCGCGTACAGGAGAGAACGAAGAAGCTTATCGGTGACAGTGGGGTATCCAGCTCTATTGTCTCAGTGGAGCATCGACGCAATGTGGGGTGTCTTTCACTGTTTTATCGTTACTACAACCCTGCAGAGGTCTTTCCTGCCACTTTCAATGTGCAAAGATTCAAATCAAATGTCTACAAGCACTACTCCTTTCATCCCCTTCCCTCAACCTAATTTCCTAGTTCTGGCACAATGCATTGCATAAGTAGGGGTCATCCCCTGAGTGCTGGTCTTAATTTAAAAAAAAAATATTTTGTCTTTGAAAAAAACCAAAAAAACATGTTTCTTTTGGTATAAATTTTAAGACGTAAATAAAGTCAAAAACTATCAAATTTTCTGTAGCTTTAAAAAATGCGACTGTACGCAAGAGTTTAAAAAGTTTTGTGTATGTTTTTACAAACATGTTTCTTGCTATTGTTGTAGGTCACCTTGACGTACTTATTTTATTTGACCCAATAACACAATTAAGGAGAAAATAAAAGACATCAAATCTGTATAATAGAATAAATTCACCACTTAACATTTCTAAGGGTACATCCTTGGGATTTTTCGGTTTTTATTAAAGGAGGGATTAAAATATTAATATTTTGTTTTAAATTCAATTTCCATTAAGATTAGGGATACAACCGATACCGATATATCGGCGATACTTCCGGTTTTCCGGATAACGGCTAATAATTTTTATGTAATACAACTTTTGAATTAGGTACGAAGCCGTATAACACATTTCAGTGATTTTTATGCAAATTCATACATGACCTTTATTTAGAATCTGTCTATGGGCAAAACAGGTTGGTGAAGTGTTGAAACAAGCTTCTGATGTTGCCCTGAAAAATCTACAGTTTCTGTGATTAGGCTACGTCTACATTACTGAAGCTGGAAGATGTGAAACTGTGTAGAAATATGGGCCATTTAGTTTTTTTTGTTGAGAAAACGTTAAATACTTCCGTTTTTTAGCTTTACTTCTTGCTCCCAGGTGGCATTAGTTATAAAAATATACGAGAAATAACCAAATTATTTAAAAGTGTTTTTTTCAGCAAAACTGTCTGTTTGGTTTAACTGACCAAATTGTAAAATGATTTTTCATACTTTATAAATATTATAAAAATAGTCTATTTAAAAAAAGAGTTCAATTTTTTTCGTACCTGTACACAACTTTGTACTATTTTTATGTTTTTGTCCACTAGTAGAACAAAGAAACAATTTTCTTTTATATTTTACTGAACCAGACCACATTCAACTTCAGTGTTATAATTGTTGCTACTTGCAGAATTTATATAAAAATTTCTTAGTTTTTCTCATGACTTTGGCGTTGATGAGTATTGATAAATGGGAGTTGATCATTGATGTTAAGAAATCTCACACGCCATTTACAGTTTAAAAATGTTAATTTTTCGATTTTCATTTAAAAACTTAGTTCAAGCTAGCAGTGACCAGACTGTGTGTTACTTCCAATGGTCTTGAATTTCAAATTTAGGCAAATGTGTTTTAAAATACATACATATTTATTGAAGAGTTCTGTAAACAGCGTTAAAAATATATTATTTGCAAAAATAAAATGTTATGTTTTAGCACCATTTTACTGCTTAAATTGGGTTCTTTCACACTCGTATCTCTATTTTCTCTACTAATTGGCTTGTTTTTACGAAAGAATAGTATTCTTTATTTGAAATAAGGTTCTAAGATATCTCTTCAAAAATTTTGTTCAAATCCATCCAGCAGTTTTTACGTGATGTGAATACAAATTGTCAGACAGACAAAAATTTCAAAAGTAGGTGTTTTGAATTCCATATCGCTTACTATCTATACCAACATCAAAATTTTCAAAAAATATTTCATGTGCAGAAATGACCCCGTTACTGTTTTATTATATGTACAGTACGTTCATAAATAATAGCACATTTGCTAATCTGTAAATTAATGATTCATAAAATTTTAACAGGGCATGCCATAATTTTCATCTCTTTGTGTAAACTTTATTAATATGTTCTCTTTTAAAAATTGAGCTCATTTTACACAAAACTCTCAGAAATTACAAATACCGTTATCAAAATTGGTTACATTTATATATTTAGCATATTTAAGCGTTCAAATTGTATAGCACAAATGCAAAAAATTCTTTGTATAACAAAGACTAAATAACAACTTCATTTATTTATTTAACAAAAACAATAAAAGAAAATCTTTTAATAATTTATTAGACCACCTTTCGATTTAATGCAATTAAATATTCTATTTTTCATAGAATTTGTTAATTTTTTCAGAAGAGCCTGATCCAGTGCCTCCCATTCCTTGAAAATTGAATTTTTGAGCTCATTAACACTCATGAATTGACGATTGCCAGCATAAATTCTCCTGACGAGAATTCCCCATATGTTTTCTATAGGGTTCATATCTGGAGAGCAAGGAGGCCATTCCAAAACATCGATATTATTTGAGCTTAACCATTCTTTTGTAAATTTGCTGGCATGGCAGGCTGTATTGTCTTGCTGGAAAATATATTTATTATTTATATTATTATGTAAAAATGGCAATAAACTGCACTTAAGCAATTCACAATATTTTTCACTATTCATTTTGGTTGGTACGATTTGCAACTCCAAACAGCATTCTTCAGTAAATGCACCCCAAATCATAACAGAACCACCACCAAAGTTTCTTAGTGAGAAACATTGGGGTTCTTTTCGTAAGTCACGCCAGTAACTATTATTGCCGTCAGGGCCATCTAAATTAAATTTTTTTTCATCTGAAAAAATTATCTTTAAAAAGAAATAAATAAGTTAACCATTTTATAACTCAAAGGTGTTAAATAACTTACATTTGACCAATTTGTATTCATATTATTTTTGCAAAACTCCAAACGTGCATTGATATGACGTTTCAAAAGGCGAGGAGCTTTTTTCATTCTCTGTTTTTGAATATGTTTGGAAGAGTTTAGAACATTCCAAATGGTCGTTTTGCACACTTTGTTGGAAACGCATGCAGCAAGTTGGTTACAGCTTTTGGTACTGTTGCTTGCTGTCCTTAGAATAAGACTGCGCTCGCGTTCATTTAACTTTTTTTTCTACCACTGCTTTTATTTTTGCCATAATTTTCAATATTTGCCAAATAATTATAAACAACCTTTCGACTTCTGCAGATTTGAATTGCAATTTCAGCTTTCGGCGCACCAATTTCTGTCAATGTTAAAATTTGACCTTTTTCAAATTCGCTAAGTACTTTTCCGCGTGTCATTTTGCTTATAACTAATATTTTTAATAAAACTGAATGCAATATGTTGTTTTAAAACGGTAGTTTTTTTATACAAAGAATTTTTTGCATTTGTGCTATACAATTTGAACGCTTAAATATGCTAAATATATAAATGAAAGCAATTTTGATAACGGTATATGTAATTCCTGAGAGTTTTGTGTAAAATGAGCTCAATTTTGAAAAGAGAACATATTAATAAAGTTTACACAAAGAGATGAAAATTATGGCATGCCCTGTTAAAATTTTATGAATTATTAATTTACAGATTAGCAAATGTGCTAATATTTATGAACGTACTGTATAATATCATTATAATTTTATTTTTTTTAACAAAATATGATCCATTTTTTGAATATTTAAATTGTATGAAGCGTCTTTTGTGCACTTGACTTATTTTTTAGATACTCTTTCTGTCATTTATTATTTTAAGTGAAAATATCTTCGTTAAAAAAAATATCATTGAATGTGGATGATTCGTAAAACATCATGGTATAATAATTACAAGGAGGCCAACCACTAAAAGTTATTAATTTTTATAACAAACGCCGAAGGAATATGTCAATAAGATTTCCCAGGAAGCCAAGCAACCCTGCATATATTTCAACATTTTTTCAAGAGCAAATTTTAAACAGTGACGTGTTTGGATGAGGTGCCGAACTGCTCAAAAACTTGTTGAACTCTTTAAAACTTACGACAATTAAGAAGATAGGGCACTGCATAAAGCTTTAAAATGTAATTGTTTAAACTTGTTATTTTAATTTTGAAGTTTTATAAAAAATTCACTACTTTAAAATAGCGGTCTTTTTGTAAATATTTACTTAAATTACATATTTGCAGTTTTTTTCATTTTTCATTACTTTTTTTTAATTAGTTATAGAATTGAACTCAATAAAGCTTCTAGCTCTAAGTATTTTAAGAAAACTTGTCTTGTGTTTAATTTGAAAACACACCTGTGTTGTTAGGTGGTTAATTAAGGAAAATACTAAACACTTTGGTCCTTCGAAAAATCCTAGAGAAGGCTAGGACAGGAATGAATGAGTGAACTCGAAGCCACTATTCCCTAAACCAAGGAAAACGACAGTTGTCTTCACCGACGGCAACTGCAACATCAAGTTATTTCATCGTGTCTACGGCAGATGAATAAGGCGAAGAATACAAAATAAAGATACTCCATTGTGCATCCCGTGCCAGTGAAGGATTCATCAACAAAGGTCTTTTTATAAAGCCAGTTCTGGGTTTATCATCATCATAAAAAATTAAACAACAAGGTGTCTGTCAACAAGGCAAAGTGAGTTGCAGAAAACCAAAAGGAGAAAATGTATGTACTGTGTATATTAGTTATTTTGTGCGACATATTTTTTCTCTAAATTAAATAAAAACCAAAAAAAAAAAACGGGTGAAGAACAAGCATAAGAAGGTGTCCATGTAATATAAAATAAACATACATACATGATAGAAAACATCTACTTGAAAAAGAATTTCTCCAAGATCAAAAACCACTATACACACCACCAACTATACAAATCAAAGTGTCATCACTAATAAAGAAGGAGACAACTGTAAATCTACTCATCAAAACCTCTCATTCACCGGTAAATGTTCCATTTCAACCTCATTCCCACTGCATTAAAAAAACGCATTTATAAAAGGAAAACACAGTTTAATTTATTTATGAAGTGTGTGGTCATAAAAAATTAATAAAGTCAAAAGTTGAAAGTTGAAAGAAACAATTTAAAGTAAAAATAAAATAATTGCCAAAAATAAAAAATTTAAAAGTGATAGTGGAACAGATAATGGAACCAAGAAGAAATGCACAAAAAAGATTTTTTACATCTTAAAATAAAAAAATATATAAAAGACAACAACAAAAACGGGTATAGAGAAGGAAGAATTAACTTGAACAAATACAAAAAAAAAAAAAACAAAACTATATTAAAAAAATTAAAAAAACTAAACTTGCTTAAAAAATAAAACAAAAACAAAAGCAAGCAAACATAAAAAGAAAACCAGTGAGAATAAAAAATTTTTCAAACTACACAAAAAAAAAGTAAAGGTGATACAAATAAAATTAATAAATATTACAAATATTAAAATAAACATTTGTACCTACATAAAAAAGTGGACAGTCATACATAAAAATTTAAACAACCGCAATTTCTACCAACTGCTAACTTCAAGTTGTTTACTTGTGTGTGACGTCATCATTTTGTGAGTCAGAATGTTCCCAACTCCAATTAGCTAAGGGTCCGTATTAACACATTGCTGACCGGCCACGAGTAAACTCGTGATTCGCTTTTTTTTCGCTACGCTGTTGCTTTCTCTGTTTGCGACCATACAGTGCAATTCTTAGTCAGTATAACACAAACCGTTTCTCTTGCTTATAAGACCCGCCAAATCTTTTATTGTAAAGAATATTTAATAATTAAAAAAAATTAAAAAAAACGATGACGGAACGTGTAAAGTATGCTCTTCAAAGGGAAAACGAAGCGAAAAGAGATATATTTGTAAAAGTTGTTGTGTACAGTTACACGTAGATGATTGTTATACTGCTTATCGTATAATTTTTTATAATGATATATTAATTCGGGTAGATTAATAAGGATTTTTGATTTCATTAAAAATTTAATTAAGAGACTGTCCACGAATCAATTTTAACGATTTTATAAATTTTGTTAAAAATTTTACTTAAAGTAAAGGTGGAACCCAAAGAAGTTTTTACGATTTTTTTTACAATATTATACATTTTTTATAAAATTCAAAAGGTTTATTTTCGGTCAGGGGTTTTATAAAGGCAGCATCAAAAAGAAGGTGCAAATTTGGTTTAAAACAACTCGAGAGCTTTTGCGCCAGTTTTGATAGAAAGTGTCCTGCTATTTGCTCAACCGCATTTCTGGATATAAAGCAACAGGAATTGCAAAAGAAGTGGGAAAAATTAATCGAGGCCTATGAGGAATATATGCTGGAAGACAAGGAACAACAAGATGATGCGAGAGATGAAGTATCCTTAAGATATGATGGAGCTTTCGAATTATACGAGTCTACAAAATGAAAATTCTGTAGAAAAGGGAAGCGTTTACTACATCAACCGAATATCAACAATCGAGCTTCAAGCACACACCAAAGTTGCCAGCATGTGAAATACGGGGGTTTGAGGGTAGTTACTCCAAGTGGCCTGCTTTCCGGGATATATTCCAGGTGGTGATCGGAAAGGATTCTTCCATTGCTCCAGCACCAAGTCTTTCAAGTCATATAGGATTTTGACTTGGTAAATAGTAATTATAGTCTAGCTTGGGAAAAATTAAAAAACAGGTTTGAAAACAAAAGACTTCTGGTGCAGGACCAAGTAAAAAAGATTCATGCAGTTTAGTCCAGTTCAAATGTATTAATCAAATATTTGAGGTATATTCAAAATACAGTTAACGACTGTTTGGCAATTTTAAAAAGCTACAAGATCAAATTGTATGTAACGATCCGTTTCTTATTCATGTGGTTGTCTCAAAGCTTTCGAATAACACAGTTAAGGAATGGGAGGTGTCTTTGAAAAATAATTGTGAGCAACCTACCAAAAGATAGTAGTTCTTCAAGACCACAATCATTTCACACTCAAAGTGAACAAAATTTTAGCCGCAAGAAATGCAAAAAAATCACCCACTCAGAGTTTGCAAATCGTTCAAATCTTTGTTCCCAAATGAGCGTATGAAATTCGTTTTTTCAAATAAGTGTTGCGTAAATTGTTTATCGCCAACATACTTTTCGTGTTCCACATGTGATAAAAGGCATCATACAATGCTACATTTTAAAAAAGATGACTTCAATTCGAATAGTTCGTTAGAAAACGCCAGTTCAAGTACTCAAACTGATGCTTCTGCATTTAATACCTAAGTACAGAGCTCGCATAACATAACTGCTTACTTCATTCAACGGAAAGGAACCACACTATTGCCTACAGCACTTATTCAAATAGAGAAGGGTGGAGAATTATTTACTGTTCATGCTCTGCTAATTGCAGATACAGAGAGGAGTTTTATTACTACAAGTATGCAACAAAGACTTGGCATACCACTTGAGAAACATTGCAGCCAGATATCAGGGTTGGGTTGAGCTGTTGTGGGAAGCTCAAAGGGAAAATGTTTTGTTAAATTAAAACCTAGAATATCAGATTTCAAAATAAAAACTTAGGCAATCGTAGCATCCAAAATAGCAAATTTTTGCCTTCACGCCCTATTGAAGTCGAAAATTTCAAATTCATTCAAAGTTTGAGTTAAGCTGATCCAAACTTTTATAAATCCGCAGCTATAGATATGATAATAGGCAGTGACGTCTTACCCCTCATCAATCTTGAAGGTATACGACAAAATATATTTGGAAATCTAGAAGCGAGAGAATTACATTTCGGTTGGTACTTATTAGGTCCGAACAAACCTAGTGAAATAAATACATTTTCTACTACTGTGTCGCCTTTAGAAGATTTGTTCCTCCATGAACAAATTAAGAAGTTCTGGGAACTTGAAGAGGTCGAGAAGGATTTAATGAAGCGAACACATATTGTGATACTACACGTCAGTCGGACGGTCGATACGTAGTGCGCTTACCATTTAAAAAAATTTTCCTCATGAAATATACTTAGGTCATTCAAGAAATAGTGCTTTGGCTCAATATCATCGGATGGAAAGAACTCTTGTAAAATCTCCTGATTTAAAGAAAAAGTATCAAAAAGTTCTCCAAGAATATAGCGATCTGGATCGTATGGGACCCGTGTTTCATCAATACATCAACAATTCAAAACAAGAATCATATTTTCTGCCCCATCATACGGTTATTCGACCGAAAAGTAAATCAACAAAAGAAAGGGTGGTCTTCAATGCATCCAAGAAAACAAATAGTGGATTTTCATTAAACAATGTTTTACACCAGGGGCCCACTCTTCAATCTGACTTAATGCAGGCAGTGCTTAGTTGGCGCTATTACAGATACGTATTTACAGGTGACATAGAGAAGATGTCCAGACAAATACGTGTTCACGAAGCAAATCGTGTGCCTAAAATCATGAATAAAACCAGCAAAAGCAACTGGAAACATGTGAAAACGGAAGACAACCCTACGGATCTAGGTACCCTTGGTTGTACTCCAGATGAGCTCATTCAAAACAATTTATAGTGGCATAGATCCACCTGGTTATCGTTAACCTTGTGAACTTTGGCCGAAACTTAGAGCTTTCGACTTGAAGATAAACAAGGTCTCAACTTATCACTTGAAGGTATCTCTCAACAATACCATAAAAATAACACACTTCCTCAAGAAGAAAACAAAGACTTGTTAAAACGGTTTTTCTCTTTTTCTCGAGCCTTTAGAGTTATTAGTTGCTGCTTCCGATTCATCAATCGCATTCGAAAACGTCATTCTCATAATGAATCGTTTAAAACTTCAAAAGAAATAAAATTTACAAAAAATCGTTTGATATATCTCGCACAGCTGAACTATTTTCCTCATAACACTATGTCCATTTCTCGACAAAGATGGTCTATTGCGAGTCAGAGGTAGACTGAATAACTTAGGACTAAGTTATGAAGAACGCCATCCTGTACACATTCCAGAAAAAACCCAACTTGCACCACTTTTACCGCTTCTACTGCTTCACATATAATGGTAAGAGCTATGAGACATGGGTTCTACATCATTCGACTAAAGAACTTAGTGCCGAAATGTATTCGAGATTGAAAAGCATGTACTGTCTTCAAGCACAAAATACAACATCAACTAATGGCTGAACTTCCTGCAGAAAGATCAAATTTTTCGCTGCCGTTTACTTATATAGGGGTTGAGTTTGCGGGTCCTTTTAACATCAAATCGTCTAATTTACGAAATGCTAAAACCGTTAAAGGATACGCAGTAGTTTTTGTTTGCTTCTCCATAAGAGCAGTACACCTGGAAGCATGCTCCAATCTTTCAATCGACGCTTTCTTGGGGTGCTTTGACAGATTTACCGGCCGTAGGGGTTTTCCAAAAACCATGTTCTCGGATAATGGTCGAAATTTCCTTGCAGCTAGCCTAGCCTCTATGAATTTCTTAAAACTACAGAAAAGGCCTTAGCAGAAAAATACAGCGCTCACGGATTCAAGTCGTCGTTCATTCAGCCTTACGCGCCCCCCCCCCCCCCCCCCACATGGGAGGCCTCTGGGAGACTGCCGTAAAAAGTATATGATCGCATCTGAAGAAGGTAGCTGGTAATCTAGCATTTACTTTTGAAGAATTTGCCACAATGCTGATTAGCTGTACTGAATTTTCGCCCAATGTCACCATTGACCAAAACCCCTACAGAATTGCCGCCTTTGACTCCAAGTCATTTCTTGAGAGGCGTACCAATGATAGCCCCACCTGAAGCTGATAAAAAACTACCAATAGAGAATTTAAACCACATTAAACGATAGAATCGTCTAAAATCTATGCAACATATTTTTGCAAGTCGCTGGAAAAACAAGTATATCACTGAACTACAAAGGAGAGTGAAATGGAAAACAGAGCAGCAAAACATCAAGCCTAATGATTTCGTTATAGTGAAAGATGATTCACTACCACCTACCGAGTGGCGTCTAGGACGCATAGTAAAAGTAGTATATGGTGAAGACAGCAAAGTAGGAATAGCAGAAATCAAAACCCAAAATGGCAATTTAATACATTCAATCGCAGCATTATGTATTTTATCGGTTTCTTCTCAAGATAATTCTACTAAAAATCCACCTGAAGCAAAGTAATATTTTAAATTTTTTATAAAGAGAAAAGTCGCAAAACAAATTTTCTAATAACTTCTTTTCTTCCCATCTAGCCAGAGAAGATAATACATTAACAAATTGATTTATTGTTTAAATTGTATTAGCACAAACCCACACAAGCCAAGCTAAGCACCATTTGATTCACGATGAATCTATGACGTCATAGATATTCATATTTCGCCACATGCTGTAAGTTAGATGGTTTATTTGGATGACAAGACACAGCGACCATTATGTTAAACGAAGTCTTCCGTAAGCTTCTCTCTGAAAAGTGCCGCGGCTGCAATTGCCACTAAGTTGCCCGGGAGTATGTTGAACCGTGTTCAACAGGTTTAGATTTGTTATAATTTTGTTTTAATTTAACTCAATTTTTTTTCTGAATTTCTCTTAATTTTGTCTAATGAAGAGATCTTGTTTGTTCCCCATAAACTCATTTTATATATATTGTATATTTCAATTCGCTTTAAAATAGCGGTCTTTTTGTAAATGTTTGCTTAAATAACATATTTGTAGTTTTTTTTTTATTTTTCATTACTTATTTTAAGTTAGTTATAGAATTGAACTCAATAAAGCCATAAGCTTCTAGCTCTAAGTTTTTTAAGGAAACTTGTCTTGTGTTTAATTTGAAACACACGCGTGTTGTTGGGTGGTTAATTAAGGAAACTACCAAACAACTACCAATGTTAAAGACAGCAAAAACTAAGTCCTGGTGATAATATTTTACATCTCTTGACTAAATATAGTCTTTTAAAATGGCAAATAACATTGTTAAACTTATGCCAACACTATTGAAAATTAAAAATTATGCTGGTGATTTGCCTCAAGATGAACCAAAAGAGTCATTAAATTTTAAATTTTACAAAAACTTACATTTGTAAAGATATAATTTACATTAGGTTTTGCAATTATTAGTTGAACTATTTTCGTATTATAACAAAATAAATAATTTAAATTCGGCTCTAGTTCAAATATATTTTATTTTCTAATTTTTTTTAAGACTGTACCAAGGCGAATTGACTATCAGGTGGTGCCGATAGCACATCCGCTTTTTTGTTAACGTTTTTTGCTGACCTATCAAAAGTTGATTATTTAGCAATACGAGTATAAATGGAAACAAAAATTCAAATTTTCAAAAAACAAATAAACGTTAAGTTTGAAAAACAAAATTGATCGCTTAACAATTTTTAAGTTTTCATGGGCGTATTTTTTTTGATTTGTGATAAAATATAATACATATATACAATAGTGCGTATTTTTGTATGTGAGTATTAATATAAAAATTATAGAAATAAATACAAAAACATTTTAAAAATGAAGATTTGCTGCATATACAGCATAAAACAAAAGACTGGAAGTGGAAGTTTTTTAGAGTTCCAATGGATTACCGCAGGCTGAGTAAGTTTTTGGACAATACGTAGCATTAAAAGAAAACATAAAAAATGTTTTGTCAATTAATTTGCAAAATATTTCACTGATTATTTAAATTAGAATTAGACTTCGGTAAGACAACATATTTCACAAATTATTTTAAAAAGCACCTTAAAAATGACATAATTTTTCATGCATTCATATATGTACATATCTATTAAATAAATAATTGTAACCTGAAGGTAAGCCTTTTACTCTCACATTATGAACTCTTTATTAGTTTGTTTGTAGTTAAACTATATTTAACACCTGTAATCCATAAACAGAAATGTTTGATATCTATACATTTATTTATTTACATATGTTTACCTTATAATTAAAAATTATATAATAAAATTCGGAATGAGCAATAGCGTCATAGGCCTTCAGGTCAGCAGACATAAAAAATTAATAAATTGGTAACATATTATTAAATAAAAATAGATCTAACTTAAATGAAATTATACAGATTTGATATTTTTAGGAATTTAATTAATAGTTTAATATTGTCAATAGTAGGATAGAGTAGTGTAAAAAGAGGATCAGAGTTATTAAAAATTCTGTTTCTAACGTTACGGATTTTAGAGCAATCACAAAGGAAGTGGGTAGGTGTTGTGGGATATGTAATAACACAGTTGCAAGAATGTGTGTAGGGAGGGTTCAATAAAGCCTCATAGGTTAATCTGGTATGACCTAGACGCACTCTTTCTATTTAATTCTGTCAAGCCTATTAGTTGATATAACCTTATTTTTCAAGAAGTCATAAATTGTTTTGTGTTTACTATTGATAGTTCTGTACCACGAGAAGTGGAGTTAAATAAAATTCTGTTGTCATTATGAAGGTAATCATACTCAACAATAAATATAAGTCTCTGCGAAGAAAGTTCTGTGTGTTTTGTAATGGGTGCTTAGTAGCATTCCTGGCTGAAAGATCTGCAAACTCGGTTTCCCTTATTTCACAATGCCCAGGTACCCAGATCAATATTATGTCTGGAAACCTTTGACAAAGTGCATTCCTTATATTTGAAACATAGTACCCGTTGTTCGATATATTTTGAATAGATGTTAGCGAAGCGAGAGAATCAGAGCAAATCGAAAATTTACCAGCCTTTCCTATTACAAATAATATTGCCTCATAAATGGCTATAAGCTCTGCAGCGTAAATAGAGCTGTGTGTAGGGAGATTACAAATTTTTATTATGTTGTGTTCTGATGTGATGCTGTACGTCGTTGAAAAATCAGTTTTGGAGCCGTCAGTAAAAATGAAGTTATATTCGTTTAGTTGATGTCTAAGCATTTCAAACATGAATTTGAATTGGAAAGGATTCGTATTAGATTTAGACCAAACATGCAATTCAGTATTTATAGATGAAGAATCTAAAGCCCAAGGTTGGAAATGGTTCAATTTGTGCGTGCCAGTTTTTATGGGAATGTCCAGTTTATTACAATTCTGTATACATCTGTATATGACTGATGGTAACTTTGGTATTTTTTAGAATTTCTCAATCTTTTCACTATTTGAAATAGGGGTGTATTAGTGTTGTACAAAAACGTTGGGAACAGTTTTATTGTAGATATTTCCTTCTGACTATATAAGGTTCTAATATTTGTTTTAAAGAGCATATTTGAAATGGGCGTAGAACGAAATGCGCCTAAAGAAATTCTAATGGCTAAGTTTATTATAGTGTTAAGTTTTCTTAGCTGAGATCTGGAAGCGAAACCGAAAATCGGTAAGTCATAGTTTATCTTAGCGAGGATTAGGGCTTTTGTGAAAAGAATAAGAGATATGGAGTTACAGTTAAATCGTGAGCTAGCCAAAAATTTTATGATATTTAAACGTTGCATTAGTGAACAGGAGAGAAAATCTATATGATCCGACCATCTGTAACGATTATTTATGAAAATGCCAAATATCTTCATAGAGCTAACCTTCGTTATAGAAATACCCAAAACATTTAGCCGAATACTGCAGTTTTCAAGTCTACATACATGTAAGTGACTACATTTGTTATCAGAGAGTGAAGCACCAGATCCATCACACCAATCAGTGACATCACGGAAAAGATCATTCAAATCAATTACATCATTCTTTCTTCTGTCGGATTTAATTATTAAATGAAAATCGTCGGCATATGCACAAAAGTCAATTTCCTTATGCAGGGACATGAGTGATCAAAGTTTGTTGAAAGCGATTACAAAAATAAGTACTGATAATGGAGAGCCCTGAGGAACGCCGTTATGAAGGGGATGGGGATGAGAGTAGCAGTTATCTACGCAACATAGGATAAGAAATTCTATCTAAGCCTGGAGATTTACCTTTTAAAGTTTCTAGTGCAGAGCTAAGTCCTGCCATGTTTATACTACCTTCTATACTGAGCGACTCAGGGCTAGGAAGGGTCGTATGATAAATGTTTATCGCAAAATATTTATTAGTTATAAAAGTTTCTGAAAAGTTTAAGTCAGACAAGCTATTTGACCAGAACTGGCAAAACTTTTGACTAATTTTATTTCTGTCAATAATTATATCATTAGCGTCTGTCAGTGTTCTAATGCTGTGAATTTTATGTGTTGTTTTGAATCCGGTAAAGTTGCGAACATTTGCCCATATTTTGTCTAAGGGAGTGCTAGGGTTAATATAAGATGTCAGAGAGTTGATAAAATCCTTTTTAGCTAATTTAATCTTTCTCTTGTATAAAGCATTTGCTTTCTTAAAATTCAGAAGATTTGTAGCATTAGTATTTCTTTTAAAAATATGCCAAAATCTATTTTTTTTTCACTTTTAGCTAATCAAGATCTGTATTCCACCAAGCCACCTTACTTGGCTTTTTATGCGATTGAGGAATGGATATATTGGCTGCATTCATTATTATTTTACGTATGTTTGTAGTTTCTTTATTTATATTAGGAGATATTTGTCTTTTAATATCCGCCTTGATGCAAAATTCTTGAAATTTTGGCCAATTACTTAATTTAAGATTAAATTTGGCTGTGAAATTGGAGATAGTGTTAGTATTTAACGGAAACAAGGAAATAACCAAGGGGATATGGTCACTCCCAAAGTCGGAGTTATTAATATAATTAAACATTATAATGCCTGTATGACTGTTTATATTTGCACCCCAGTTTTTATGAGGGCTATTAAAATCACCATCAATAAGCGATGGTATATCTGAAATAAAAGTATTGTCCAGGTTTCTAGTGTTACAATTTGGGGGAGGAGGTGTATACGCGTTGAATATATTGAATTTAATTTTAGATACTATTTCTACACAAATTGTGTCGAAATCTCCTATGATATTAATTTGTCAATGCTGTAAAGACTTATGAACTAATACTGCAACTCCGCCGTATCTGGTAAGCGATGTATTTTTGACATACATTACATAGTTTATGGGAATGGGGATGTTTGTAAGGGAATGAATGTGGGTTTCTTGGATACAGATTACTTTAAGAAAGAATGGCTTTATTAATATTTGCAACTCGTTAAAGTTATTTAGGTAACCGTTCATGTTCCTCTGAATAACGTTAAATAACATATAAACTATTTAAAATGTTTGGAAAGAGTATCAGAAGAATATTTAATGTTAAAAAATCGAAAAAATGAACGCCCCTTATAAAATCCTTAGAATAAAACAAGGAAAGGCACAAGTTTACAAGAAAAATGTGAATATGAAAGTAAGAAATACTAGTTAGAATGATATTATCAAAAATAAAGAGTAACTGGTGACAATAAAAACACAAAGATGCTTGTAATCCAAAAACTAAGCAAATTTGAAAATAATACAATGAGAAATTTAATAATAAAGAGCAGAAACAAAATATTAAAAGAAGGGTAATGCATTAAAATAAAAAATAATAAAAAAGTTGATATTAAAATTGTGTAAGATAAAAACTTGATTAAAAAGAATATTAAAAAAATGATACTAAAACTAAAATAATTGCTACCCTTCTAATCAAAAAGCAAGAGAGTCTAGTCCTTATCATATTTCTAATATTTGCTTATTTTATTTGACTTTTTTTTTAGCTTCCTTAATTTTTTGTTTCAATCTTCTAGAGGCATTTTTAGGTAATATAATTGGTTCGTTTCCTTTGGGAAATCGGTTGGAGTAACTTATCTGTTCAGTATCCATAACGGATGAAGATAGGTCAATATCGCTGATAATGTCTGAGTAGTTTTTTACAAATCTAGGGTTTACCTTTCCGCTTGCTGGAGATTGCGATGGAGATATGTTTGAGGATGAAGATGGTTTGTCAAATTTAGAATGATCTGTTATTGTAGAAAAAAGAGTTGTACATTGCTGCGGATGACGTTGTTTGTAAATAGTAGCGGCTCTTTTTTTACCCACTTTTCTACTGTGGAAATGGCTTTTATTTCTTTTTCTTTTAAAAATACAGGACAACATTTGTAATTTGTTGGATGGTTAATGTCTTGAAGACTCGCATTTTTACAATTAATGCATGACGGTGGCAAATTTTCTTATTCTCTTCATTGATATGGAAAGTGTTTGAGCAGTTGAGACACGCTCTTTCGTTTTTGCAGTCTTTTAACTGATGACCGAACTGTAGGCTGTTTTTACATTTCAGCGGCAACGGAATGTAGGTGCGAAATTTGCATTTCTCATAGCCAATGGCTATGTCAGATGGAATAATAGTAGAGGCAAAAGTTAATACAATAAGTCCTGTTTCAGTTAATTTGCCATTGACATTTTTCAATATTTTATTCACATACGTTACATTTTGATTTTTTAATTCATTTAATATTTCACGTTCGGGAATTCCACGTAAATCATTTGAGTAAATTACACCTTTAGCATAGTTAAGAGAAGGGTGTTCTTTAATATTTATCTTTATTTCTGAAGATAAAGATGTTAGCTGAAAAAGATTTTTAGCTTGAGTTACATTCTTTGTCTGAATAAGAACGCAAACATTAAGTAATTTTTTACATTGCTGCATTTCTTCACCAGCGACACTATCCACTACTTTTTTAAGGGGAAACATTAACTAGGGTATCACTACTATCAATTCTTTCCATTATTAAAAACTTATCACCTGGAGTTAAAATAGTTAGCTTTTTATTTCTGTCGAAAGAGATAAGTGGTGATGAACCACCACGGTCGGGAGGTTCCGACATATTGATTATTAAAAATCCAACACACTTTTATGGACTTCTTAATTATATGAGAAAACCAACGATATAAATTTTATAATTATATTATTATTTTTAATTTTTTTAGTTTTATTTTTCAATTTAATATTTTTATTTTTTAATTTTTTTACACGTCTATACAAGACAGAAAACTCAAACGCACTGATATCTATATATTTTATTTTCTTTACAGTTTAAAACTTTTCACAACATATCATGATTGAAAATGTGTCATGTTGCTATATTTCAAATCTTCTAACTCGAATAGAAGCTGCGTTACAATTTAGTTACGTCGTAACTATTTAAGTAAGGTACGAATTTTTAGTAACAGGAATTTTTATCTTTATTTCATTTAGGTTAAACATGTGTTGAATGGTCAAGTTACATATATGTATGTCCTAATTGATGAAATCTTTAAGTGCAATAGATAAGTTTAATATAAATTAAATATTTTTTATTATAATACTGACATTAATAATTTTTCTATTTAGAATGAACTGTTAGATTGGCTACGGCAACGTGGAATAATCAACAAATAGTCAAACTGTTTACATATTCTTTAAAACTACAATTGATAAATTTGTTTCCCTCTTGATAAATTTGTTTCCCTTAAAGACTTTTAGTTTAATGTTATAGTTTTTATTATTGTTTAAGACTTAAAAAGAACATTTTCATCGTTAAGACGTAATGACATATACAACAAAAGGAAACATATCCTTTCTACCATATAAAAAGGACCTTACTCGAGTTTTAATGAGATTGAGTTTTCGCGTGATTCCAATTCAGACAAATTTACCTCGTCGCAAATGTTCAATACAATAGTTATCACAAATAAAGATTTTACAAGTAGGTATTTAAGTTTTAAATATTAAATTATGATAAATACAGTTTCTAATATGTAAAACCCTTCTACTGTAAAGACAATTGAGTGCCTTCCTACATGAGATGAATGATAAATGTGTACTGTTAATTATCCACAATACTATCAAATCATAGTTTTTCTGTTAAATGCTAGTAATCTTTTCTATTAACTTTGTAATAACTTATTTTATTAAGTTATTAAATAAATAAATAATACAAAAATCTGCAATTATTAAAATATTGATAACATGTATACATGTTATGCGCTTTAATTTGTTTACCACAACAACTTTTTTTTTTTTGTAAAAAAAATTGGAATTAAAATTTATTGAGGAAAACCCAACCAACCATTAAATAAGCAATCCGAAAAAAGACGCTTAAAAGAACCCACCTAGCGAGCTTTTTCTGAGCACGCTTTAATATTGTTCACGCCATGACTCTTATATGACATACAAATACGTGTATTTAAAAAATATGAGAGCTCTTTTAGAGCCAAGAAACTATCAAAAACAGTATTTTCTAAAATAAATTAAGAGATCCTTAAGATTAACTAGTTTAATAGAAAAAAAAAACAGAGCATTTTTTAAGGTTTTCGGATGGAAAATGATTTTTTTATTTTGTTTTCTTTATGAGGATAAAATTTCAGAGAAATAGGTTAATAAATTTCCTTTCTGATTCGTATGGTTTGCTGTGATATATATTTTTTACATTTTGCTTTAGAAATGTCATCCGCTTTTTGACATCTCGAGCCGGCAAAGCAAAAACAAAACCCATGTTATTTTTTTGTTTGTTTGTTGTCTCGCTGCTACCACCTGGTAAATTAAATTAATTGGACTGTACTAACTAGATTAATATTGGTTTAATAGAAATATTCTCAGAAATGAAAAAAAAGACATTAAAAGTAGTTCTTTACATTTTATTGTTTGGTAAATTCTAGGTATAGGTATTTTTGTAGGTTTTTACGATCGAACAATGAATTAAGTTACAAAAAAAAAAAAAAAAAAAAAATAAAAGTTTGAAACTAATTGCGAATTACAGAGATGGACCTAAGTTATATCTTTATTATATTTGGACATATCCTTTTTAGAAAACTACATAGAAACATAAGGAAAATACCATCTTGTACTTTTATAAAAACTTAAGCTGACTTTTTTCAAGTGAAAAAATTTCCGCTTGTCTTCATTTTCCGAGTTATTGGGCTCTGAACTTTTCATATAAAAGTAGGATTGTGCATCACATTTATTAAGATATCAACATAAGTATCATTTGAAAGCTTTTGAAAAGATCTTTCACAAATTACAAAAATTTTTTGAAAAAGCTTAATCCATTAAGAGCCGGTGAAATTTTTTATGTGTTTTTTTTTTAAATTATGAATTAATTTTTGCTTTTTTTTAATTGGAGTTACTTCACTTAACTAGATTTACGTACATGATGAAGGGTATATAAGATTCGGCATAGCCGATTATAGCACTCTTACTTGTTTTTGTAAATTTTTTTTTAATGTTAAACTAATAAATCTTTTCCAAGATATGAGTGCAAGTCGCATATATATATATTAGGCCGGGTTGATTTGTAGAGGAACAAAAAATCGGTCAACGTACGAGGAAAATCGTATTCTAGGGATCAAAACTTTGCCCAAGAAACCATACCTCTAAAATGAATTTTGATGTCCCGACTTTTGACCCGAAGGTCCAAGTTTTGAGAAGTCCCACTTTGACCAATTTGTAGTGCCCCAATCGTGTCCTTTTGTATAGCATGTGCCGCAGTAACACCTCGCATCGCTTAAAACACACAACTGATTTTATTTTTACGGAGGCCAGATCTTTTAAAGGTGTATTCCTTTGAAACGAAGTGGATTTTTTATTTTTTAGTCAATTAAGCCAATTAATTCATTAGGCCAAAATGCTTGGGTCGAGCAACATGAAATATTATTCATAAATATTCAAAGGATGAAAAAAGCTCAGAGGTTTGATTTAAACATTATAAAATTTTTATAAATACATCAACTATAATACAGTATCGAACTTAAGCTTAAATCTTTTTAAACATCCATTACCGACCCTGTAAAGTGTATATATTCTAAGTCCTTATGCGTAGCGAACTCGATTGAGCGATGTCCGTCCGTCCGTCCGTGTGCGGGTTGAAATGGACTTTGCTTAGTCACTCGATGAGCAAATCAAAATTTAAATGCGCCAATGTATCATACATAGTTTTGAAAATTTCGCTATTGAAAATCGGCAAGATCGGTCCATGTATTTTCCTTTGCGGAGATCTTTTAGAAAATGCAAAGATTTTTAAAAATGCTGATGACATTTTTATTAATATTATATAAAGCACTTATTTTTTTTCTTACTTTTCTGTCTCTTTAATGTTTTTGTTATTGTTGTTTTTATTTTTGTTTTATTTTTTTCTTTGTTGATTGAAATTATTTTGCTTAACTAGATTTACATATATGGTAAAGGATTCGGCATACCCGAATATACCACTCTTACTGGTTTTACACCAAATTTGCAAAAAATATGGAAAAGTTTAAGTCGGACGTGATGTTTTGCCCCCCTCTATTGTGTTCGTTTTGGTAAATTTTGTTGAAATTGTTTTCATTGGAGAATTTAAATTATTGTTCGATTTTTTTTATTCTTGATTCTGAAAAAAAAAATTGTTACATTTTTTATACATTTTTTTTTAAATTTTTTCTCTCCTTTTTATTTAGCTTTTAATAAATTGTTTATTAGTTTATTTACTCAAAAAGCTTTTGTTCGATCAATTTTTGAAGTAATAGAAAAAATGCATTTATTGCTGAATCGAAAATGAACAGCAAAAAAGCTTTAAGTTGTTTGCGAATTTCGACCAATCAAATAAATATTCATATTTATCGAATCAGTTTCTTAAATAGTGATGTTTGCAAAGTACAAGCAAAGGCAGATAAAGGAAAAGATGAAGAGAAAATACATTCTACATTTCATAAAAAATTTTTTAATTAATGTTTTTCTCTTAATAAATTTAAAAATTAAATTTACATGAACTTAAGCCGAATTTAAATTATTCATTTAGGTATAATACTTAAATAGTTCGACAAATAATTTTAAAAATAATAAATATTTTTCCCAAAGAAAATTCTCTTCAATACTTTTCCATTCGATCATTGAGTCGATAGATATTTTAAATTCTAACTTTCCTTCACGAGGTTTTGCTACCAATTATTTCTTTTATTATTTTTGTCGCTTTTTTATTTTAGGTCTTGTTATCGATTAAATTCATTTAAACCTATTTTGAAGAAAATTTCTGTTGCAAATTAGTTTTGTTTTGCGTTCTTTTATCGATAAATGTATATAAATAAACTTTGTTTTAAAATATTCTGCTAAACTTGTATTTTTTTTTTTTAATTTTTATCATTAACGAAAATATGTTTGTTTTTTTTTTCGTCGATATTTCTTGGTGCTTACCTTTCGTCCGATTTAGATTATTAAAATCTTTAGTTAGAAACTTGTTATTTTTAATTTCTTTAAACCTTTTTTATCTTTTTTCTTCTAAAAAATGTATAAACTTGGTCAATGCCCAAATCGGTAATGAAATTGATTTTGCTTTGCTTTTACTTTGAATATAAATTCGTTTTGTACAATAAGTTTTATACCTTGTATAACATTACGCTTCACTCACAGATTATAGTTGATATGTAGATTTTATATATGGAATAATTAATGCAAATACCACGTTAATTATTAAATTTGTGGTAAGAATGTTGACAAGTATATGTTCTTCAACTAAAAATTACAAATTAAGTCCCTTTAAATCTGTTGTACACAATTCCATTGTGTTAAAAAAAGCTGCTTCAATAAAATTTTCAATTCATTTCTTTTTTTTTTTTTTTAATATAATTCTTCGCATCATTTCCCCCGCTAAGTGTTGTAATCATCAAAAATTTTAAAATCCATTTTGTAGGGAAACTTAAGGAAAAATATTTAAAAGGTCATGCAAAATATATTGTGGATGTTGTTTTGCTCGTCCATTTACTCACTTCTTTTTTCGTATTTAGGATACTCATGAGTAGCTAGCAGAATGTTTTTTGCCCTTGTTACTGCTACAGCAATACGAGTGTCTGTATAAATTAAAAAACTTTGTTGGCAAAAAAATTTCAATTTTGTTTGCAAAGCAAGTAGCGAAATAAATTTTACGATTAAATTTTTAGCAAATTCTATATTAAAATTAATAAAACGATTTTGTTGGTAGTTAATTTCTTTAGTCTGGCAGCGAATGAAGCTTTAGATCTAATAGATTTTGTTTTAAAGGTTTGCAATTGCATACCTGAAAATGCGCAACTAACTTTTTTCAGCCTGGAGCCGGAAATTTTAAATCCAACTTTATGCAATTAAGAATAATGAAAACTTCAAATACAACATTTTATAAAAGCATATTTGTACTGTTTTGAATGATGGTTGGCAAGAAATGTATTTCGTCTGCTACTTTTTAGTTTTCAAACCCCGAGAATTCTGCTGAGAAACGAAATATTAGAGATATTTTACAGCAGTTAAACGTTTCCATAAAAGTTAATAACGATACAGATTAATAAGCCCAGATAAGTTTCAAGCTTTTGTAAATGTATTCTGGCATGTTTCGTGATGATTGATTCAAAAAAAGAGACATTTAGATTTTTAAAAATTTCTTAATTCGAGAGGGCGTTTCTTCTAGAGGAATTTTACCGCAACGCGTTTGACTTTTTTAATATAAACGTGCGGATTACAAAATAAAATATTTTTTCAAGCTTAAAGTAAATTTTGATATTAAATATTTTTTTATTTATATAAATATCCAAAATTTCGCTACTCTAGGATTAGTTCCAAATCTTTTGTAAACGTGCTGTTTTTAAAAACAAATTGTTACGTAAAAGTATTACGACGAATAAGCCAGTTAAATTGTCCTGATTTCTACTTCCCAAATATTAACTTTTTCGTATGTAACTACTTTATGTATTGGTTTTTAGGATAGTATTTAAAAAAGGCGGGGTGATTATATACTGAATGTACGCTTTAGAATAGCGGTTAACCCGTTATTGCAAAGAACTGTGTCCATTAGGTTGAGAACTCATAAACATGCAATCATCACGAAAAATCAAACATTCTACCTTAATTATGAAAAAGCAAACGAAAAGCGTCTCTGTGTTGGCTCTTGTTGATGTCAATTGCAGATTTGTTTTTATATTAATTATGATAATAAAATTTACAGGTAATGCAAACCAAATTTCATTGTCAGAAAAAATTTATTGGTTGCTAAAGATTTGAATGTATGTGCCATGTGCGTTGTTAATATACAAACATGGTACCATAATATTAAAAAATACATTTTTCTCTAATACTGCAATTTTAAATTCATTGCCAGTTTATTTTTAAACTGATTACTAAAACAATTAGTACAGTACCAGTAAAATACTTTCAATAAAAAAAAATTTGTCATTGATTTTCAGTTTATTCAAGAAAAATTTATAGATTGCTGCAATTTTGGAGAAACATGTCTTTTATTTCTCTATTTTCTGCAAATATGAAGGCTGTTGATAGAATTTTTATTATATTTAAAATGACATTTTAATTCCAGGGTTATGTTGAAATACTCTTTTGAAATGGAGCACGGCATCTAGTATATTGGCAGTTTTAGAGGAAAGAAAAATAAAAACAAGTAAGGGTGCTATATTAGTGAAGTAACTCCAATCAACAAAGCAAATATTAGGGTGTCAGAGAATTAAAAAATAAGAAAAACATTTTTTTAAGTACTACATACATATAATTTTACATACAATTGCCATCGGCTGCTAATGGGTTAAGCATTTTTTAAAAATTTTGGTATTTCCTTAAAGATCTCTTTAAAAACTTTAAAATAATAAATTGATGATTTAAAAAATTTTCAATTTCGGAGGCCAGTAACTCGGAAAATATGGGCGATCGTCACTTTTTACTTATTTTTTAATTCTCTGTCGCCCCATTAATTTTTTTTTTTTATTGAAGTTACTTTATTGTTCCAAACGGTGTAGAAAAATTAGAGGTAGGCGTGGTATTTTTCCCGCTGCATCGAAGAACATGGACCGATCTTGCTAATTTCCAATAGCACCTTTTTCGACACTATGTCTGATCAATTGGCGTATTTAATTTTTTTTCTAGTTCATCAAGTTGATTTTAACACTAACACGGACTAACACTTTATGGGGTCGAAAAGGGATATTGGGGATATTGTAGAAATAACAAATTGAATAATAAAATTATTTATACCCTTTTTCAACTTTTTGTGGTGAAGGGTATAAAAACAGAAAAATTCAGTATTTAATTATGTTAACAACATACAAAATAATACAACATCTATAAAAAAATAACAATCTTTTCAGTACCATTATGCCGATAAAATTGGAAGACTTCACATTTGTATCTCTATTTTTTCTGCGAAATATCTTATTTGTAGCGAACAAAAAGAATTTTATATTTGAACCAAGGTTGTAAGGGACCTCTACACAAAATTTTAATTAAATCCATCCAGCAGGTTTTACGTGATGCGAACAGAGACAGACAGACAAAAATTCCAAAAAATGGTGCTTTGTTTTCCATTTTGATTACTTTCTACACCAACATCAACATTTTTTAAAAATATTTCATGTACAGAAATTACCTCGTTCCTGTTTTAACACATGTATTTATAGATGAAAATCACATTAAACTAGTTTAGTTTAAAGGAATTGATTAGCCCAATTTTTTTCTTTGTCTTACATCACTTTTATATTAACGATATCATTTTTCAGGAACAACGAACTTACTAACGGTCATTTTTTTATGTAACAAGTGATGCCCAAAATTAATATATAAAAAGTCACCGTATTAAGGAGGTAAACGAAAAACTCTGCATTTTTGGAGCAAAATTCGGCAAATCGGCGCTTTGTTAATTTTGAGTTAAAAAATCGGCAAAATGCCGATAAATCAGCAAATATGGCAGGCTCGGTATGAGTAGGGAAAGCGAATTCGAACGTACTAGCAGTGTTGTCAGAAAAGCTATGGCTCTTATCCCTAATTTCACTCATGATGACCCCGAAAATCCCAATTTCTAAACAAAAATACCCAATTTTTTCACACACAATTTTATTATTTTGAACTTACTGATAAAAGAATCTATATTATACAGAAATAAGTATATAGTTTTTAATTTCTTACAAATTAAAAATGGTACATCTAAACTTAAGAATGCTAAAATAAACAAATAAATAAACATGTAACTAACAAATATTTTAAATTGTTTAATTTTTTTATTCAGGGAGATACATTTTCCTTTAAAGCATGAAAGTCAATAGAAAAAAAAGTAAAATGTTTTGTTAATTTCATGATTTTTATTAATGGACGAATATGTTTAGCTTTGCATAATAGTTCTTCTGAATTAGAATTAAAGGCTGTGAAAATATATTTCTAATCTTTTAAGCTTTTCTTTCGCTAGTATGATTAAGTGTTCTAAATAATTTTCGCTAAAATCATTTTGGTAACATTTGCAGTTCCTTAGAACATTATATGTTTGATTTTTGTTTTTACTTTATTGTTTAGACAAAAATCTTCAGGTCATTTAAAATAATTGTGAGAAGTTTCCTGAAGAGCTAAGTAAACGGTAGCGAAATGGCCATTGAGACGTGCTTTCACCTCTAATAATCAATATCGGGAAAATAGCACAATAAATTTAAAGTTTAATTATATGTTTGCTTTATCAATATCCAATTTTATGGAGAGTGCAAGAAGTAGTTATACAATTCCTTAACAAGAAATTCAACAGAGTAGGGTATTGATTTGCCGGTTCTTAGCTGCATAAGTTTAATGAATGGTAAACGCATTTAACTATTTTAAAAGATTTTTTTCCTTTTTAAGGACTTTTTTGCGCCACACATATTGATTGCACCGTCTGTTCCAATGGGAGATAAATTATTAAGATCTAAATCAATGTTCATAACAAAACTGATAATGCCAATGCCTCTGCTGTTAACTCTGATTTAACTATAATGACCAAAAAACTCTGTGTTTATTTTCACCTTTTTTCCTTAAAATACCGAATGCAAACTGCAATTCATTAAACTCTATACTTGCGATTGATGAGTAAATCAAGAGTTTTTTACAGGCTTTTATTTAACTTTAAATATTAACTGTTTTAATAAAGTAGGCGCTATAACAAATCACTATCAAGTGTCTATACACTTAAGTTTATATCGTGATGCTTTTAATATTTAAACTCGACAAGACAGTAGTACAGGTAGAAAAATATTAAAAAAAAAATAAATTTAATGTCTTTAAATCAGACAAGTGTCGATAAAGAAAAAAGCTAAGAAAAGTCCCCAAATCCCTTCCCACAAATTTGTGTCTTCAAACTTGTGTTGAAGTCTCTAATTTGGGGAGAAATCGCCTTATCTGGCTGCACTGTGTACTAGTTGCGTACTGCAGAACACGCGCGTAGAAGATCAATATTGCTTTATCAATCAATATTTGCATTAATAATTTTCCACAGAAATTTCAATATTTTTTAAAATTGTTTACTTTACTTGAAGGTTTGTAATTGCACAAAATACGATTTCTTTTATCTCACATATTCTTTATTATATTCTTTTTTAGTCTTTATAATTTTTTCATACACATCAATTTGATTTTAAATGTAGAAAAAAAGACAAAAGAAAAAATAATACAGCATTTTATGGATTATTTTTAAGAATATATTTTTGCTCAAACGTTTGTTATTACAAATTCGATTGTATGTACATATGTGCTGGTATGTACTTTGCTATTGTTATTCTACAAATAACCTTGAATATGTTGCCAATACTAACTATTATATGCATTCATATTTATATAAATATTAACCCATCAGAAAAAGAAGAAGCAATTTTAATTTAAAGAGCTCTGAACTTTTTAACTTTTTACATTTAATTATGCATAACAGCTGCTAAACTGCTACGGGAGCAGCACTCAGCTGGAATATTCTGGCTGCAAAACGACCGCAGGCAAAAAAATAATAAATTAGAAGATAAAACAGGATTTTTTTTTGCCATTTCTAAAACTTTCAATTTGAACAAGTAAAAAAAATCTTATATACCCACTTACCATGTATGTAAATCTAGTTTAGTGAAGTAACTCCAGTCAAAAAAATATATATTGAGGTGACAGAGAATTAAAAAATAAAATGTTTACATAAAAAAGTCATCTGCTACTAATGTGTTAAGCATTTAAAAAAATAGTAGTAAAAATACTGGACAAAGAAAACAACGAAAAAAAAGAGATATACAATAGAAAGTCTAAGAATACAACAAAAAATAAACAAAACAATGAATATCAAAGAGAACACAGATAGTTTAAGCGCCAGTTATAAACTCGCAATTATTTGACCAGCATTCATTTTTTTAATTTTTAAAATTTTTTTAAGTTTTGTGTTTGAAAGCTCATGTTTATATGTATGTGTATATTGTTAATAATAAGAATCCTGTTTTTTGTTAGTAATGTAACAACATGTTTACATTGTAAGTTTATTTAATTTTTATGTATAATTTTGTTTATTGTTTTTAATTGTACCTTTGTTGAATTATTCTTCTTTTTAATTAAAGAAATAACCCCTTGAGAAAGTGAACATAAAATTCACGAAACGTTGGGGAAATATGTGATAAACAATTTGTTTTTGATTTTAGGTTATATAAGCTTGTGAAGCTAAATAATTCGTAAATCAACAATAACTTTGTGTAGCCAAAAACAAAAACATTAATATATTTTTTTCCTTTTTCTACTTTTTGTGGTGAAGGGTATAACAAGGATAAGTTTGTTTTGAATTGACATGAAGTTTACTTCATTCGAAAGATCGTCTCCCTGCATTACATTTTAAATGTGACCCTATCGGCTGGCTCGAACGTAGTCTAGTCAGGAGGTCCAAACTTCGATAATGGCTATTTAATTGATAAACGAAAAAATCATTTATCATGGCTCTGTAGCGGTCATCATGGAATGTAACGTTTAGACCAGCATCGTTTTAAGAGTCATATGGACTACTGGTCCGCCATCCTATAAAGCACACCAAACAGTAAGTTTTTCTGGATGTAAAGGTGTCTTAACTTACATTTCAAGATCATCATTACTCCAAAATATGCAGTTTTGTTTTTGACGTACTCATACAACTAAAAGTAAGCTTCATCGCTTATAAAAATCAGCAACAACGGTAATCTTGTTTTAGGCCCATTCATTGAATCTACGCTTTGCTGGGTGATCGTGCAGCTTCAATTGCTGCGAGTTGGATTTTTTAAGCACACAAACCAAGATCTTTTCAATAAATCTTCCAAAAGAGTGATGGACAAATATCCAATTCCTGTGCACGATGGCGTATAAACCGATTTAAGCTACGCACTTTAGCAGCAACGACTTCTTTTGTATGCATTGGAATAAATCCCTGTGGATGCATATTTAGAGTCTAAGTGGTGTAAAAACCTTCCATAGTTAATCAAATTATTTGCTCTGATGAACGATTATGTGATCGTAAAAATAACGTATTTCGAACAGCACCAAGCAAGGCTAATCAATACTAGGTGGTCGCAATGGCGAATTCAATTATTTCGCCAAATCCTGAAATGTCAAACTGCATATAGAAAAAATGTGAATAATTTTTTTATATGATGTTTGACACTCAACGTTTGGCGAAAATTAACGATTTCGCCATTGCGACCACCTAGTAATTATTTCGCCATCATACCAAGATTTTCAAAATAAATTTGCACAATTGGAAGGATTGTCCAAGCTTTAGTCTATTCATGATGAAATGCCAAGTCAAACTAAACATAAATCACCTTAAATTTGACAAAATCGCTTATAGTTGCAAAAGTGTTTCCAACTTAAACGCCCATTATAATTACAACTTAGTATAATATACAAACCATTTACGACAATTGTTTAAAGGTACCCATACACGACATGTTTTTTACATCTGACAAATTTGCCACTGTAAAACACATACATGTCGTGTAGGGCTGTTAAAACATTTCTTCTGTAAAATACATGTGGAAAGTCATCTGACAAAATTTCATTTAGAACGTGTTCTATTTTGATCTGACAAACCAATTAATCTATTCTAAATCCATTTTTTTAATAATCACTTTTAACAAAAAATAATTTTATTAAAATTTCCGAGCAGATCAGCTGTTGTAAACAAATAATAATTATGTCAGACGTAATTATATATGCACGTTTGTAACCAAACATTAAAAGTCTTCTGTAAAATACCAATTTTGACACACATGCAGAATTACATATGACTTACACAGATAAGAAGTCAGATGTAAAAAACATGTCGTGTATGGGTACCTTAAACTTTTAAACGACTGGACTAAATTAGATACATTCTTCTGCAGAAGGGCAAGGAACGGGTGGCGCTGCAGGCGGTCAGTCTATTTGAAAACTCAGCATATGTTCTTTCTGATAATAATATAACATTTTGAGCCATCCTTATTATTGTTTAACCCAGGGGCAGGGAGCAAAAAATATTGTGCCTAAAATATAGCATAGTGTAGTATTAATTTTTTAATTTTATATAAATTTCAAAAATATAATGAATTTAATACTTGATTTAATTTTTTTTTATCCAAATATAAATGACAAAGTGTGAATTCGAAGTATTTTATTCAATCGATTACAACAATAACAAAAAAACTAATTCCGGATAGAATTCAACACAAAAATCAATGGAGGCATTTTGGGCAAATCGAAGTTTGTCGGGTCAGCGACTTAATAACAAATTCCCCAATATGTAATCTTAAAGTCAAGACTCTTGCATAGATATAACATTTTGGCTGAAAAATTGAAACAATTCGACTTTTCAATTTTTAATTTTTTTTAATTACTAAAAAATTCAAAAATACAAATTAAAAAAAAATTACAGGAGTCTCAGCTTAGTTAAATGCAAAAACTCCACAAAGGTACATAGAACGAAAATAAAACTACTTATTTTAAGATCAGAATATATATTTAACTATAATCTGAGAAAAACTAAGTACGTGGGAACGGTTTTAATTTTCCACACACGCGAAGTGTGCTATTTTGATGCAATACAACGCCGGCTTTCTAAACATTATAATGTTCAGAGTTAAAGGTTTAACGCTGCCACACCTCTACTATATCCTTAAGACATTTTAATGCAATCGGGCTAGAAGTTCAGAAGGTAGAGATTACACTATTTCTACAACTAATACGTGAGAGTTTTATTTTCTATATGGGAGATCTAATATATGAAATCTATTCAGTCTTTTAACTTCTTCTGTTTCATCTAATAAGGTGATTGCTAATACATTGCAGTGGTTACTTAGCCGTTTAATGTACCGCAAGCTAAAGCTATTTATTTCATTCATAATAGAAGGGATTTGGAGGTCTTTGTGAATTTGTTTGTTTGTCATATACTATGGTACATCGACTATTTTTCTTAAAGTTTTTGACTGCTAACGCTGCAATATTTCAACATTTGAGTGACTCGCCGTTCCCTACAGTTCTATACCATAGGTCCACACTGGCTTTAAAATTACTTTATAAAGTTTAATTTTATTTTCTAAACTAAGCTGAGATTTTCGTCCTAGTAACCAGTACATTTTTCTTGTTTTAATATTAAGGTGATCCCTCTTAGCCTTCATGTGATCTTTCCAAGTTAGGCGCTTGTCAAGGTGCATTCCCAAATACTTAACACAATTCTCTTTGGGTATTTGTAAACCATTTATATACAATGGGGGACACTCACTTTTTCGCTGAGTAAATGTGACGAAACTTGATTTTTCTGTATTTATTTGAATCTTCCAATTACTGAACCATTGTTGTAGAACATTTAATTCTCTTTGGACTATAGCTGAAGCTTTACCTGGACATTCATTTGCAGCAATTATGGCAGTGTCGTCTGCATAGGTGGCTAGTGTGACATTATCGGTCGTTGGCATATCTGCGGTATATATATTGTATAGTATGGGACCTAAGACACTGCCCTGTGGGACACCTGAATACATTCGATAGGTATCAGACTTTTCATCATCAACTCTTACATAAAATGTTCGATCTTGTAAATATGATCGCAATACGCTATAAAATGGAGCTGGTAGAATATGTTTAAGTTTGTATAATAGCCATTCATGCCATACTCTATCAAATGCTTGTTTAATGTCTAAAAACACCGCCGCACAGTACATTTTTCTTTCTAATGAATCGCTTATAACTCTGACAATCCGATGACATTGCTCCGGAGTTCCATGCCCTTGACGAAAGCCAAATTGATAATCAGGAATAACATCTTGTTTCTTTAAAATCGGTAGTAATTTGGATATGAATAACTTCTCAAATATCTTTGAAAAAATAGGCAACAAACTAATGGGTCTGTATGATGCAACAGAGCTCTCAGGTTTATTGGGTTTTTTAATCATTATTATTTCGGCGCATTTTTATTTAACCGGAAAGTATGATAATCTTAAAATGGAGTTAAATATTAATGTTAAAAATATAATGCTTTTTTTCGATAATGATTTGACTACTAGTGGATCTATTTTATCATGTCCTGGACATTTTCTATTGTTGAGTTGAGAAATTTTCGTTTTTACTTCCATTGGTGAAAATGATTTAATGGGGAAGTCCATTTGATATGGAGATTCTAAAAATTTAAGTATCTTAGATTCAGCAATTGTATTAGATATTACAAAAGGTTGGAAAGTGTGCTCTAAGTGTTGGGAAAATGCATCAGCTTTACTTTTGCTATTTCTGCACCAAGTACCATTTACTGTCGATATCGGTATGTTTCGTTTAACAGGATGATTCAAGTATTTAGTAGCTTTCCATAGGCTATAATTTGAGTCCTTAAAACTGTTCAAATTCTTTAAAAAATTTGATATATTATCATTTTTAAATTCTGCTATTCGTCTTTTAAGTTCATTTGAAGCTCGGTTAAAGTTGGTTTTATCAATCTTATTTCTACTCAAATGCCAAATTCTTCTCAATCTTCTTTTTTCTCTTACGAGTTCTCTTATTTCAGTTGATAAAACAATTGTTTCGCCATTTCGTAAATTCATAGGAGGAGTAGAGAACTCTGCAGAATCATGAATAAGTTTGGTAAAATTATCTATAGCTGAATCAATTTCCTCAGGAGATTTAATAGATGTGTTAAGTTCTAAATTTTGGTCCATCATATTCTGAAAAGTTTCTAAATCGGTTTTAGAAGAAATTATTTTTTGACTTTTTGCAACTGTTGATAAGATTGTACTATAAACTAAAATTATAGGCGTATGATCAGAACTTAGATCATCAGAGTCTATTATATCAAGAAAATTTTTGGATATACCCGAGTAAACGAAGAAATCCAATAAATCTGGTATTTTTCTTGGATCAGAAGGCCAATATGTAGCTCTTCTAGTAGACAATGCTCTATAACCGTTTTTTGTTATACATTTATAAAGTTCTTTACCTTTTGGATTGGCAAGTCTAGAACCCCACCAAGGGTGTTTGGCATTAAAATCGCCTCCAACCAAAAATTTTGGACCAAGATTATTAAAGAAAATTTCGTAATCTTGAAGCATTAATGTATGTCTAGGAGGGCAGTAAATAGCATAAATAGGGATTTCAACATTATTACATTTAATTTTGATGCCAGAAGCTTGAATAGACGGTTTGATTATTGATTGCAAAGATTCATATTTTAGATTGGACTTTATTAGTACAGCTGATACAGCATGGGCTTTTCGATCTGGATGATTCGCTGTAATCAAATCATATCCTCTTATGTTAAAATAAGTTTTTGACGTAAAATGTTTTACACTGAAAATATTTTTATTATTTGGGTTGGGGTCAAGGTCAACGTAAAACATTGGTAAGGGCAATTGGGTAACACGACTTCTAACATTAACTACTTCCCTAACATTATGTCCTATCGATAATAACTCAGCCTTTATGTCTTTTGTTGGAGTTGTATGGTGAATACCTTTGATCACAACTCTGTAGGCTCGTTCCTGCCTGAGTTGGTAAGTGTGATAACTAATATTATTTGCTTCAAAATATTTGATAACTTTTCTAAACGAATCAACACTTTTAATCATTATTCTAATGTTATTGTCTCTTAAGGATTTGTAATTAAAATCATTAATCTCTTTGGATATACATTTAATCATTTTTGATATATCTAATACATCTGGAACATAAATTGGTGGTGGCTTTGGAACTTTATCATCTTCGTTCTCATCTTTCTGATTTTCAGCATTCTCTTCATTACTGTCACTAAGCACTTGAAATTGATTTATTCTTGAGGTACTAGGTTTATCATCAATACTAATTTTTTTATGTTGGTGCATATTGGGGGATTTAGTTAAACGTCGCTTATTAGATTTTTTTTTGCACTTGGTATTTTTTGCCATATACCTTCATCTTCATCGCTATCACTTTCTTCACTTAAATTATGCATATTTGCGTATTATTGTTAGTACAAAAATACTGTGAATTTGTTTATTGATTATTGTTTGTGTTGTTTTTTTTTTTAAATTTTGTTTTATTAGTTTATTGTTTGTGTATATTTTTGTTTTTAAATTTTTGTTTACAAAGTTTATTTGCGAAAATACGTCTGCATATAACCACAGTTTATCAGAGACTTCTTGTTGCAAATGACGAATTTTTAGTGTTTATTTTTGTGAAACAATAAAAAACTACTTAATATGTGACTTCAGCGCGCTTTAACAAAATATTTGCAAAAAGTTCGAATAACTTATTATTGGTAATAATTTTAGCTACCAGAAAATCCAAATTTCGATGTTCTGCTTCCAAATTTAAATGTGTGCCAAAAGTAACTTTTATTGGTACTGTAATATGAAGTGGTTATAAGATTTTTAGGACAGAGGATTTTGCCCTGTTATTGTTGAGCGACTAAGACACGCAAATCTGTTTGGCGGCGAGCGGCTAATATCTCTATATTTATCTGACGGAGATACGCCAAGTGGTTAGCGTCTAGCGCTTATTTACCTTTATATTTATATGGCCAAGGTCTGCCAATTGTGTTTGAGCTTTCAGAAAATAAACGCAGTGATTGCGAGCAAGGTTTTCCAAAAACTAAAGTTCTTGTCAAACATTTTTCTTTATTTATACAAAAAAAATGTTCAGCTTAAAATAAAAAACTAAAAGTAAATATTGCTAATTAAGCATTTCTTTTCGTGGTCAATAATTGCATTCAACTGCTGTGTAATTTAACACTTTTGTTGACAAAGAATGCAATGATCGATAGAAAAAGAACGTACCTGTGTATTATTGCAATGAATGCATAAATTAAATAAAAAAAGAACATTTAAAAGTATGATGTGTGCTACATTCTAAACTTATAGTATATTTAAATATGTAATGTATATGCTACGTTTTAAATTTATAGTGTGTTTAAATATGTAATTCCCTGTACAGAAAAAAATGCATAATTTAATTTTTTTTTTTTTTGGTTTTTAAGTTGCTTGTAAAATTTCTTATTTTGTTTTTGGACCATTTTATTAATTTTAGGCTGTTATTATGTACATGTTTTCTTCTGTTTTTATATTCTATTATTGAATTAACACCTTGGCGTTCTAGTATTTTATAAGGACCTTTGTACGGGCCATTTAGTTTTTTGGCATTTTCATGCTCGTTTTTTAATCTTATTTGGAGCTCATTTTTGAAATCATAAAAATTATAAATTGGTTTATTAACATATATGTATATCATTAGGTAAATTCGGTAGTTTACTAAATATTAATTCAAATGGCGTATATTTTGTGCTTGTGTGTTGGGTTGTGTTGTATGAGAATGTGTGATATAGTAAGCTTTTATGCCATTCTGTGTTCAGTGCAGCACAACAGGTATTCCTTTAAGACTCTGTGATTTCTTTCTATTCCACCTAAAGATTCGTGATGGTACGGGGTTGATGTAATTTGTTCGATATTTAACAGCGTACAGATTTCTGAAATCGTTTGATTAACAAACTCTGCACCCATATCTGTTTTCATCGTTTTAAAGTGGCCATATTTTATTACGAATCTTACTACTATGGTCCTTGCACCCTCTGATGATTCTTTAGAAGTCATCGGAAAAGCTTCAATGTATTTAGTCAAATCACATTACAGGGTTAAGATATATCTGAAATCATTTGATGTGCGTAGTGGGTCTATTGACATAATTTGAAATGGACGAGATGTCGTATCAGTGATAACCATTTTTTCCTTATTATGCATAACTATTTTATTTTTTTTCCGCACATTCCGCATTTTTGTACAAACTTTTTAACCATTTTGTTCATGCCTTTCCAGACATACCGTTGTTTTAATTTGGCTTTCGTTCTATTTACTCCGGTGTGACCTCCGAGTAAAGACAGATGATTTTCTTGATAAGACGTAACTGATCAGGTTCGTCTGTTATTGATTGAGGAGGATCAAAATATATAATCTGAATAGGAGTACTCATTCCCTTATTTACTTGGTTTTGCATTATTTTATCATATAACCTTTTCACGTCAAGAAGTTTCATATTTTTAAATAATAGGCCTTTCTTTGAAAGAGATATCTTATGTATGCCATTACTTTGTAGTAGTGATATCAGTTTTTCCCAAACTTGGCCTGTACAGTATGGTTTATCGCTTGATTCAACTAGTTTATTGTTTCAACTATGACAAAAGTTTGCATATTGCTTATTCTGTTGTTGAAATGAATTCTTTTTGCATAATTGGGTATTGCAGTATTGGAGGATTTGTTAAAGATTGTTTAAATGTTTAAATGAACATTCGCATTCATTGGTCCACTTGAATTCTACATTCTTTTTTAAAAGATTATTTAAAGGTTTTGCTATTTGAGCAAAGTATAGTATAAACTTCCTAAGTTAATCGATAATTTCCACCAGTAAATATTATACTGTTATCATGGCCAGTAACGACAGTGTTCACCGAAAGGTATCACAACAGTAGGTTTTATTTTTAATAATTAAAGCACATATTTACCAGTCTTTTTGCGTCCTCTAGTGCCGTCATTAGGACCTAAATCTTAAAAATTCTTTCAAATCAGTTCGAATCCATGGTGTTCGCATTTAAATTTAAACAGGATAACTTTTGTTACAATTCAAGCTATAGTTATTTTTTATATTTTTGTCTAAGGAACAAAGCACAGTGTAGGCTACCAAAAGTAATGATAACCGACAACGACACCCAATTCACCCAATTTTTAAAATTTCTAACAGAATAAGGTATACACCTCCAACTTACGGCCCCATATACACCCCAGGAAAATCCGAAACGGGCTAACTGCACTATTAAGAGTGTGACCGCTCAATTTGCCGACAACCAGCACAACAAATGGATGAATTTCTTTTGGAATTAATGTTGCCATAAACACAAGTAAATCAAAAACAATGGGGTATTCCCCCGCATTCCTCACCCAGGGACGAAGGCCTCGCTTACCGAAGACGCTATTCGACGAGGTCACAGTTGGATAAGGAGTCGAAAGTGTTTCTTCGATAGAGTGGGCGGAGTGTACGAAACAAGTCTTTGAAATCATCATTAGAAACATAGCCAAACAACAAAGTCACAATAATCTACGTGGAAGTGGAAACCAAAACTTAGAAAACTGAATCTCACTAGACAACATCCGCTTTCCAAAGCGAGCGTAAATTTTACTGCCAAACTAGCCCTAAAATTTGGAGGTCCATACTTAGCAACTAATTTTTTTCACCTCGAAAATAAATAGAAAAAGGATCGCTACGGAGGATAAATTCAGATTTTCCCAGATAAACTTTTAGAAGTCCTGGGAACAAGAACAGACAAAGAGAATGTGTACTCTCTTGATCGATATCCCAATGGCTAGTGAAGTCAAATGGGGTAGACCCAGTACTGTTAACACCTAAAGGAGACGTCCAAAGAGACATAGACATGCTTCCGTGCAAACGAAAAGCCAAGGGAGGCTTCTACGAAGAAAACGTCAACAGTGGACAAAGAAACTTTATCTGCCAGTACTGCAGCCAACGAAGTAGACGAAAGAAGCAGGCCGGAAATGTCTGCTAATATTTACAGTAGTCACTAGATCTTCAACATTCAGCAAAAGAGACCGATCACAATCAATGCTGAGGGTTATAGGGAATTTACAACTCGAGAGTATGACAATTCTAGACGTTGATGAAGATGTAGCGGTAGAGCTAAGACGAACATTTTTAGGTTAGGGGAGACGGATCGCTAACTGGACAGAAGACCGCCAATCCCGAAGTCACCCTTACCACCTCGATCTCAACTCTCCCTTGACTTATTGTCCACAAACTCCACCAAAACTTAGATATTTTGCAAATGTCATAGTCAAAGACAACCAATACCAGTATGCGAAAATGCAATGTTTTAGGATAGTAATAAAATTCCAACTCCTGGTATCTTAGAACCTGAAATATCAATGGCCGCAGAACGAACAGGTACAACCAGGTGCATTTTACAGCCTCTTTTTCTAATTCATCGTCCAAATCATCATCTATATCGTCGTCTAAATCATTATACAAAGCACCACCTGAATCATCATCTAAGCCATCTAACTCTTCAGCGGTTTTATCCACTATGTCCACAATACGTGGCTTACAGAAACCGACCAGAGTAAACGCCCAGGGCGATAAAGCAATCTACCAAAAGGAGGATTTATCATCAGACTCCGAATCTGAGATTAATTCTCTTCGAGTAAAGCACCAGCTTTGGTTAGAAGAGACTTAGTAAAAGTTTGATGGCAGCTGTCGATCAGTACGCAAAGTTACCACACCAACCAGATTGCAAGAAAACTATTCCGACAATAGCATCCCTTAGGACGTCACTGAAGGAATTGCAAAGGCTTCAAAGAAATGTCGAGCAAATCAATGCATTATAAGATATCAGATAACGATCCGAAGCAATGGTGGATATGATAAGATCTACAATTGATTGTTTACGACATTAACTACTTTTTATTTTTTTTTTTAATTTCTCTAACATTTTTTTTAAGGGGAGGGAATGTGACGGCCAAAAGTCGGCAGGCTCGTTTTTGGACCACATCTAATAATTTTATATATTTTTGTTTTTTTTTCTATTGTTCAACGAATTTCATTTATTTCTTTTGTTAATTCTACTTATTTCAACATACTTGAATACTTCAATCATTGTGGCAGCACCGAATCTGCCTACCATGCAAAACCTACCATCTGTCAACCATGCTTCTAATGCGAATAGACCAAATAAGAAGTTAGTTCCTCGTGTGGTTTTTGCTTCTACAGCTGTAGTCCGTTGATTAAATGTTATTTTACAAAAAAAAAAAAAAAACAAGCAAACAAAAAATAATTAAAACAGGTAGCTTGTAACAATAAAAACAGTATTTTTTTGTCTACACATCTATATTGGTGAACCCGAGACAGCACATGTATTTCTAAGACTACAGCATTTAAGTCCGCCAAATAACACTTTTCTCAGAGTAGTGCAGCCACGCCAAATCTTGGCCGCTTTCGCAAAAACAAGAACGTTCTTGCTCTTGAACAAAACAAATTACAATTTAAGGCATCGTAGAGAATATCAACCCAACTTGCAATGTTGATTTGCTAAAGAGTTTTTTTTAAATGTAATAACTTGAATATGGCAGAAATGAAAAATATTTTGGCACAAATACAGGCATTACAGCGGAAAATTAACTCTCTTCAAAAGTTCCAGGACAATCAAGCTGACGGAGACCTACAGAAAGTGCACATACCAGAATTCAATAAACTTAACCCACATTTGTGGTTTGCGTAAATTAAAAATTGTAAATCTTTTGCGTTGTATGACATTACTGTTTTTAAAAAACTCAAATTCATAAATGAAAACATTTTGTAATAAATTGTTAAAAATTTTAAAATTGTATAAATTCAAACTTCCCTTTTGTTTTAAAAATTTGCGTAGGAAAGTAATAACTTTTACACCCTTGACCTCTTCTAGGCTTGAGAAATTATAAGAAAATCTCTTATATTGAGTTCGTACATTCTTCATTTTTTAAAAATAAGGTTTACTGTTTTCTCCACCTTGAACCGGACAATAACCAATTTTATAATTTTTTCGAAGCGATATTTTAATTGGTTTTTTATTTAATATCAGTTTTTTTTTAAATTGTAAAAATTCTCACGGAACATTTTTGCGCCCGAGCAGTGAGTGAATTAATAAAAAATTAAAATTTAATATCGCATACTAAAATTGTACTCCATTTCGGTGTAAAAACATAAAAAATATTAAAGTGATTTTGTTTAATAAATCAATAAAAACAAAAACCATAAAGTTATTGTGTTGGATAAGCTCATTAAATAAAAACATTGTTTAACAAAGCCGCGATCGTTAATAAAACACCCGGTTTAAACATTAAAATTGTTAAACAATAAATATAAGGGTGTATTTATATAAACAAAATATTGTTTATAAATAAAAAAAATATTGTTTATAAATAAACAAAATACTGTTTATAAATAAACAAAATATTGTTTATAAATAAACAAAATACTGTTTATAAATAAACAAAATATTGTTTATAAATAAACAAAATATTGTTTACAAATAAACAAAATAAAAACTACAAAAACAATTTAACATCAACAATTTGAAGTCATCAAATTGTCAACTCCCAAAACTATCGAGCTTGCTACAAATGCACTGCAACTGCTGCTTGTGTTTAAAGGCCGGGGGCACATAGGATCCGTCATACGTTGTACTTTAACATATTTGTCTGAAGACAAAGTAACAACGGATGTGGTTGGCACAATGAGTACTTTGCTGACGGATTTTAAATCAGCTTTTTTCCTTCATCTATTTGTAAAAACAATTATTTAAGTACACATATAAAATGGAATTTAATTATAATTTTAATGTATAAAGCTCAGGAGTGTATTGATGTAATAAACAGAGGTCGA
Organism: Cistogaster globosa; assembly: GCA_937654795.1. NCBI lineage: Eukaryota > Metazoa > Arthropoda > Insecta > Diptera > Tachinidae > Cistogaster > Cistogaster globosa. Next base: position 46,979,290 of record OW569406.1, on the reverse strand, counting down.
AGATTTTCGGTCAGGCCGCTTTATCAAGACCGAGACATTTTGGATTTTTTGCGCTAAATTTTGAAAGAATGTTTTACAGTGATCTCGAACAATTCAAAAAAACTGTAAGAATAAAGAGGGATGTATTCGAGACGTTTTTTAATTTAGTGAAGGAAGGTCTTACTAAAACCTCCAATAGACCTGCAAGTATAAGGATAATTTTTGCATTTTTATAGTTACTTGGCTCATGGAGGCAGTAATCAGTTGTTTGCATCAGCGTTTAAGATGGGGGTACTACAGTAAGAAAGATTGTTTTGGGAACATGTGATCTGCTTTCAGACACGCTTGGCTTTGTTTATTTGTCAGTGCCTCAAAAAGACGAGTGGAAACACATTGCGAGTGATTTCAACGCTATATGGAATTTTCCACACTGTGTAGGAGCAACTGACGGCATGCACATTGCATTGACATGTCCACCAAATTCCGGCTCGCAATTTTTTAATTATAAAGGCACATACTCTACAGTACTTTAGTAGCTGTCGATATTGGTGCGTATGGCTCCCAGAATGATGGAGGTGTATTGTCTCACTCAGGCTTTGGGCAGAAGCTTTTTAGTGGGCAATTGGATTTGCCTGAAGACGATTTTTTATCAGGATCAAATTTAAAATTTCCTTATTTTATTCTTGGAGATGTAGCGTTTCCTTTAAAAATATGTTTAGTGCAACTATATCCAGGTTTGTGAACAGAAAATTATTTCCCAAGTCTTATTTTAAAACTTTTTGATTTCAGGTACCAATCTACCACTTGAACGCGAAATATTCAATAAACGTTTATCGCGACCTCGCCGTGTTATTGAAAATCTTTTGAGATCTTGATAGCCAGCTGAAGAATTCTTTTGTCACCTTTGCAAATGCACGAATCATTCGCAGAAAAAAGTAGTAACAGCCGCAGTACTTTTGCATGAAGTTTTGAAAATGAACGATGGCAGCTATTGTCCGCCTGACTGTGTTGACCAATACGAAGGTGATTTGATAATTAATAAATTGTGGCGAATAGAAATTTGTGCTCCGTTACAAAAACATGGGCAAATATTGTCTAATAATGCATCGAGAGACACATTCAAAGTTTTAGATGAGTTATATCCAATTTAATTTTCTTTTCAAATGTATCATTTATTATATTGAACTTGTTCCTATAGTTTTCGTAATAGTTGAGTAAAAAATATAAGAAGTTTAGCTCTAAATAAAACCAATAAAAGTATGTATAAAAATCCATTTTATTACTTATTATAATGTGGGTATAAAAAATAAGAAATGCATATTAAAATATAAATACATATTAAAATAAAATGAATAAAATAAAGGAACAAAAATTAAAAAAATCAAATCATTACTAGATTAAACAAAAACTATAATCTTATCAAAATGTTTTACACATATTCAATTGCACTTAATAATAAGTTAAAAAATAAAAAAATAGATAAAATATAATTAATTTCTTTTATATACTAAAGATAAAATTTCTATTTTTAGGCGGTCCTGCTCTTCTTCTGAACGCTTCTGCAAGTAAGAATCCGAAACTTTTAAAAAATCTGCATTCCGCTTTTTTTTTGCGAAAATTAAATCCGTGACAGCTCCACAAAGCTGATCAAATTCTTGATGCGCTTCTTCTTGTATTTTGCGCCGCTTTTCCGCTCGCGTTGAGCTGCTGCGAGGTAGTTCTTCCTCTGTGGAAGCAGTGGCGCTTTCGTCAAAATTAAAAGACATACTCGAAGTATTTGTGGAACACGGACTTACCTCAATTACTTCCGAGTCTTCAACTTCAACTAAATTTTGGAGCTCTGACGATGCCCACTGCATATTCGAAAATGTTCTGTAAGATAAATATAATATAATAAAATGAATATATTATTAACCAAACATACTCTTAAATAATTGTGTATAGTTCTTTTGCCATATTCCAAAAAATAAAATACATTTAAATGTATTTTATAACATTTTCATACAAATTGTTTTTAAAATACGTACGTATATTTTAAATCTATTTTAATATTTTACAAATACGGCAGTTTATGTTGAAAAAGTAAACTTCATAACACAGACAATTATTATTTGCTTTTACTTGACACAAATTTTTAGCTAATCTGCGTGGTGTAACGTGCTTTTGCAGAAATGACAATGCATCCATACAGCACCACTTTTTTCTCTTCCGCAGCAGCTCCAGATTTTGGCTTCGCCGACACCATTTCGCGGAAATATCTATCGCGTAGTGATCGCCGTCGACTTTGACAAAGTTCAACTGAAATTTAAAAGCAGCAATTCAATGTACATATGAACACATAAAAACATTGGCTTAAATCTAGTTTACGAACGCAGCTCAAAAATGAAAAAAAAAGTTGTCCACGAGGTATAAAATACAATTAAAAAAAAAACGTAAAGTAAAAAATTTAGGTGGCCGGTGTTGGTCATACCACATAGGAGAAAATTCTTGTGCCCGGCCAAAGGCCGGCTATGCAGAAAATCTGGGAAACTTTCATTTAGTAATTTTTTCTTAAAAAAACATTTAACATCCGCTGAAAAACTTTTTTTGTGTTGTATTGCCGCTAAACCTTACTTATTTGATCAAGTTATGCTTATATGAAAAAAAAACTTTCGTTGTAAACTGATTTTATTTTTTCACTCTTTCTTTTTAGTTAAATAGGTATTAATGTTACTTTCTCCGTAGACAACTTCTTTTTCATTTTTAAACTGCCTCCGTAAACTAGATTGTTTTCAGAATATTCTTTACCTGTTGTGCCTGTTGCAGCAGCTACAGCTGCCCAAGACTTTTATTTTTTTTAAATTTATTTTTATAGTCTTGCTTGCTGTTATCGTATAGTAAGCAAGGAAACATTTGCACGGCTTCTATTAATTTTGTTTTCCATTTTTATAGAATGTAATTTATTTATTTAATGTATATTATTTTATGTTATTTAAAGCACGTATAACGAATTTTATGTGCCCCGGCCTTAAGAGAGAACGGAAGTTCAAACCAACAACGAAACAACCAGGTATTCAAGACAAAATAATTTGGTGTGAGGCTGGCGAATTATAAATACGTTTATACATAAACTAAATTATATTTAATAATTTTTGAAATTTACGCAAGTTTATTCCACATAACAACAAATTACATCATACTCTTGAGAAAGTGAAGTATAAAACACAAACATTTTCTTCATTTCTTTATTTTGAAAATGTTTTCCACAATTTATTTAAAAAACAACACACAATCTCGGTTGATCACTTGCTACAATCTTGCTCTCACGATTTGGCTCTCCTCGCCTTAATTCTTTAAATTTGTCTGTAAAAGAATAAATAAAATTATTCATAAATTAATAAATAATACTTACCATTTCTCACTTTTTCATTTACCAAACTACGTATTACATTTTTCTATTAACATTCGTTTAATAGTTGTTGTTCCTTTATTTTAACCTGCTGTTATTTATTGTGATTGATTTGAAATTACATTAAATTTCGTATCACAGTCACATATGTTTGTGACGTCAGCAGAATAAAAAGTTGACAACCCAACCAATGTTTTTAAAAGTGATTGAAGTGAAATAATTTTACACATTAAATAAAATAATATTTTACTAAAGTTCTGAATAGTAATATAATTAATAAAATTATATTTTATAGTACTGTAAATAATTATTAAAAGCTAGAGGATTGAGTACAAGAAAAATTTATTTTCGTAATAAATTTATAAGAATTGTTGGCCATATTTAAAAAAAATCAACCTCGAGATATTTATATAAGCCAGTTTTGCAGCATTTGAAATTTAAATTCCATTGGTTTGTTTATAGATAATTGTATTCTTGCCAATATAACAGTTTGGTGAAATTTAAACAAATATAATAAAATATTGTTACGTTTATTAAAATTTATAAACGTTTATTTTATTGAGTTCTTTTGTTGCAAAATAAATAAACACAATTTATTTACTACTTTAATTAAGCCACACTTTAACTAGACGATTATGTACTTATTTGCGCTTAGTACAAAAAAATACGCGATGGCAACTTCACCACTGTTTTATTTGTTTTACCACAAGATCTTCAATGGTTGACGTTTTCACTAAGAATGTATGTATGTATGTATGGCCGTTGCTTTTATATACCCAATGTTAAGGCTCTTGAATATACTAGAACTTGCTTCATCTGTTGGTAGAATATTTCTTCACTACGCATTTATCATTTGATGACTGTTATTTGATTCCAGAACCTTCCATTATTATTTTGAATTTATTTATACATGCTGTCTATTTTTATTAGTCGTTATGTATATATTTGTATAGTTGTGTGTTGCGTTTATTTTTATTGCTATATGTTAGTTGTTTTTGTTTTGTGATTAAGAAGTTTTTGTAGAAACTTCTGGCGTTGTAAGCATACACAATAGGTCATTTCGTTTTATTTTGGTGGTGACAATTATTTTTATTTCTTTTTATGATTTAAATAAAGCATCTTCGCAACACTGCCGCCCACTTAAGCCTTTTCGTCCCGAATAGGCTCAACATTACCTTTGCCAGCCGTTCCAGGTGAACAACTTTCATTTTTGACCTTGGATTATGGTATCTCTGTATCCGGTAAACCACATCATTCAATTTCTTGATCACCTTGTATGGTCCCTCCCAGTGAGTTTGTAGTTTAGAAGACAGTCCTTTCTTGCGTTGTGAGTTATATAGTGGAACCATTTGTCTGGACTCTTAAATGCGATTACGGATAAATTTATGAAGCTCATGCAGGTCTTCTTGTGCTTGAGGAACATTACCATTGTCTTCGTCTGCAGTCCCGGTTTAATACCACATTCTAGGTCTGCTGGCAGTTTTAGTTCTGTCCCGAACAAGATATTTACTGGACTATGTGAGGTTTAATCATGTACAGCTGACCGATAAGCTTGTAGGAACTTTGATATATGCTCATCCCAATCCTTCTGGTGTGCACTGAGCACTTTTCAGAGATATTCCTCTAGGGTACGATTAAATCTTTCTACCATGCCATCAGACTGTGGATGCAGCGGTGTCGTTCTCGTCTTATTGATACCATATACGTCACACATCTCTTTGAATATGGCTCATTCAAAATTTCGTCCCTGGTCTGAATGCAGTTCTAGTGGAACACAGTATCGACACACCCAATTGTTCACAATAGCGTCCACTACTGTTTTGGAATGGCATACACTGCCGGCCATTTGCTAAAATAATCTATAACCACTAGTACATATCGGTTTCCAGCATTACTGATATGGAATAGGCCTGCTATATCAAAGGGGGCACCCGCGTTGTATTGCTGAAGCTTGCCATGACACTTTCTTGTAGGACCCTTGGCCACCATGCACTGTTTGAAATTTGCTATCCAATCGGCTACGAATTGTCGGCAGCCTACCCAGTAAAATCGTTGCTTTATCTTTTCCACAGTTTTTGTAATATCCAAATGACCCCCGCCATTATGAAACTGCTTCATTACCTCACTCGGCTTTCTTCCGATATTTCATTCTGGTTCGGTCTTCTGTTATTTTGCTTACCCACTATAATTTTTGCCAAAATTGGGTCCTTATTCTGTTCCTTCGACCAGTCTTCATGTGACCCAATTTGGGAACGCCGTACGTCAATGATGCACTCCTTTTGTCGACGTTTGTGCAATGCTTGCACTCAACATTGCATGGCCATCTTGAAACGGCATCCATCTTTTCTATGCCCTTCGGGGTTCTTAAATTGCATCAACCAACGAAGTGCGGAGCGGTCCGTCCTTAAGATGAAATGTTGACCATATAAGTACTTGTGGTAATGTTTAACACACTCCAGCACTGCCAAAAACTCCCATCGTGTAACGCAGTAATTTCTTTCGGGCTTTGAGGGTACCCTGCTGTAGTAGCCAATGACCTCTTCTGTTCCATTAATCTCCTGAGAAAGTACTTCTTCTATTCCATAGCCGCTTGCATCCGTGTCCAATATAAATTTCTGCCCCGCTATTGGATAGGCGAGCAATGGTGCTTTACACAAAAGTTTCTTAAGCTTCTGGAACGCTTCTTCCTCTGCTTCTTTCCAGTGGTACGGTTGCGACTTTCTGGTCAACTCATGCAAGCTAGCAGCCATTTGAGTAAGGTTCGGCACAAATCTCCTGTAGTATGTGCAAAGCCCCAGGAAACTACGCAGCTCATGATGATTTTGTGGTCGAAGTCAAGTCTTTACTGCCAGTACTTTGTCTTCATCAGTTGATATGCCTGCAGCTGTTACACGATGCCCCAGGTATTTGACCTCCTTTTGAAACAAAGAACATTTTTAACACTTCATTTTAATCCTGCAGCTGGTAAACGCTTAAATACTTCATCCAGGTTTTTGAGGTGTTCGTCAAAAGTTTTCGCCATTACGATTATGTCATCCAGATACACTAAGCACGTTTTCCAATTAAGACCCTGAAGAGGACGTTCCATTAAACGTTCGAAAGTAGCTGGAGCGTTGCAGAGCCCAAATGGCATCACCTTGAACTGCCATAAACTACCACTCTCGCTAAAGGCAGTTTTCTCCTTGTCTTTATCGGTTATTTCTACTTGACAATAGCCGCTCTGCAAGTCCAAGGTAGAGAACCATTTGGTTCCGGACAACGTGTCTAAGGTATCATCAATTCTAGGTAACGGATAACTGCCTTTCTTGGTGACGTCATTGACCTTCGTGTAGCCAACGCAAAACCTAGTACTGCCGTCTTTCTTCTTTACCAAAATGAACTCCATGGACTCGAGGATAACTCTATAGCTTTTTCATCATTGTCCCAGCTATTCTTGTTGGCCACTGCTTCGAACTGGAACTTAAAGACATTAAACGTTGCGCTGCCGTCAAAGCTCGGACTATTTATCTTGCTAGCATGCAAGAAGTCTTTTGCCGAAGACTTCTGATATTTCTTGAAATTTCTCGTTAACCTCCGCTAATAGCCTTTCACCATTGACTCTAGAGCTTTCTTGTATTGCCTTAAGCTTCTGGTTATTTTCTTCTATTTTCTTTATCATAGCTGCAAACATAGAATTCAAGTCCATAACGCTGTTTGTTGCTGAGGTACATACTTTAATCACTTCTTTTTCTTCGAATTCGTATGTCCCAATATCAATACCAGGCTGCTTGAATTCATCTATTAGTCTCTTTTGCAATTCAGCTTTATTGCCCGCTGTCGGCAGATCCAGCATACTCAGCTCCATTTTAGCTGCTCAACTTTTAGCTCGTCAAATTTCATTGTGATTTATTTATTATTTGCAATCCCACTTCTGACACCATTTGTTACGTTTATTTAAATTTATAGACGTTTGTTTGATTGAGTTCTTTTATCGCACATTAATAAACACAATCTATTTACTACTTTCATTAAATCACACTTTAATTAGACGATTATTTACTAATTCGCGATTAGTACAAAGAAATACGCGACTGCAACTTCACCACTGTTTTATTTGTCTTACCACAAGATCTTCACTGGTTGACGTTTTCACTAAGAATGAATCAGCATGTATGGCCGTTGCTTTTATATACCCAATGTTAAGGCTCTTGAATATAATAGAACTTGCTCCATCTGTTGGTAGAATATTTCTTTACTACGCATTTATCATATGAGACACATGATGCTTGTTATTTGATTCCAGAACCTTCTATTATTATTTTGAATTTATTTATACATGCTGTCTATTTTTATTAGTCGTTATGTAGGTGTTTGTGTAGTTGTGTGTTGCGTTTATTTTTATTGATTTATGTTAGTTGTTTTTGTTCTGTGATTAAGAAGTTTTTGTAGAAACTTCTGGCCTCATAAACATACACAATAGGTCATTTCGTTTTACTTTGGTGGTGACAATTATTTTTATTTCTTTTTATGACAACAACAATATTTATTGCAAAATATTTTTATTACTAAATCGTTTGGAAGTCGCTTAATCCGGTAAGATCTCGAAAATTTCTTATTTCCAAGAAGCAAAATTATTTTCTTGAATTCCTTCCATATATTTTTGGAATTTATTTTACGTTAAGGCATATTAAGTGAAATGCAGGCTAGTAAGAGAAATGTTAAGCCGGCTACAATGGAGGCTCAGAGTACAAAAAATTTATAAGCTTGCTTGGGAGCCTTGTTGATCATGATATATATCTTACAGAGATAGAAAAATTCAATAATTTAATTTCATGTTTATCTGATGAAGCTCTAGGTACTGTGAAGGCTTTTCATTTTGATCGAATTTAGCTTCATCATGACTAAATGAATAATTACCGCGTTTATGATAGCCTTGTCGTCACCAATAGAGAGAAGTGAATCATATATAGCCGAAACAGTGTCAATCATGCTATTTAAAGCGGATGACGAGGATTTCGATATCTCTGGCAAATTAAATAATTGTCGAATATTGTCAAAAAACATGTCATGGGTTATCATAAACCCGCTTTAAATTTGCCAACTCCTGATTCGTTAAATCGTGTCATATTAGTACATGTAGTAATGTCGAAACTGAGGAAACTCTTAATAAAACTGTTCAGAGATTTTGGGAACTGGAGGAGGTTCCTAAAGAAGTTAGTGTTTTGTCACTAGAGCAACAATTATGCGAAGAGAATTTTATAAAAAATACTAAACAGTGTCCATCTGGTAGATGTCAAGTGTCGCTACTTTTCAAAGGTGACCAAAATAAATTGGGCTCCTCTTTTAAAACAGCAAGGCGACGTTTTCTTTCGCTCGAACGAAGGGTTTCAAAACACATGAAAATAAAAAAGATGTAAAAAAATTTTATGAAAGAGTACATTGAACTACGACACATGACTATCACAGATGGTAAAGTTCCTCATTTTCCGCACTATTTCATACCAAATCAGTGTGTACTACGTCCACAAAGTACTTCAACAAAACTTCGAGTTGTATTCGATGCTTCGTGTCGAACTACCAGACAACTCTCTCTAAACGATCTTTTAATGATTGGGCCTATAGTGCAAGAAGATTTATATTCCCCAATTCTTCGGTTTCGATTGCATAAATACGCTTTCATTGCGGACATTGAAAAAATGTACCGCCAAGTTTTGATTAATGAGTCTGATAGAAGATTCCAATTAATCCCTTGGCATGAAAAAGGCTCAGATAATTTTGAAATTTATTCACTAAACACGGTAACTTATGGTACATCGTCCGCACTGTTTTTAGCAATACGATGTTTAATGCATTTGAGTGATCAGTTTAAAGATTCATTACCAATTGGATCCAAAATTATCCGTAGAGACTTTTACGTCGATGATTTAATTAAGGAATTTTATGACATATGTTAAACTTGACAAAATGGGTTTCTTACTATGGATCGAACATTGGTTCTACGGTAGTAACGAAGACTCTTCACGATACGGACGATTTTGCGAAAGCAGTAGGCACATATTGGCTACAAAAAAAAATGTTTTCAAATATCAGTAGGATTATTCATTTCATACACTTAAGTCGGCAAAGCGAAATATATTATCTGTTTCCGCCAGATTGTTTAATGCTCTTGAGGTTTTGTGCCCACTTGTAGTCAAAGCAAAAGTTTTACTTCAAGAACTTTGGTTACAAGAACTGGACTGGGATGAATCGATTCCTATGAATCTTCATACGTCCTGGGACAATTTTAAGGGCAATTTGTCAAAAATTAATATTATTGATGTTCCTCGCTATGTTTTGACTACTACAGAATCTTGTCACCAAATCAATGGATTTTCAGAAGCATCAATCAGAGCGTACGGCTGTTGCATTTATATTCAAAGTAGAGTGAATAAAGATATTTTTTGTCATCTGCTGACGGCAAAATCGAAAGTCGCTCCTTTGAAAACTTAGTGGCTACCGCGGCTTTAGCTATGCGCAGCACATTTATTAGCCAAAATATGGGATAAAGTTAGGACTATCTTGACATGCAGTGTTGAAAGTGTTACCTTTTGGACGGACTCAGAAATAACACTCATCCATCAACCCTTTCGACGTTCATAGCAAACCGTGTAGCAAAAATTCAGGAATTGTCTGACCAAATATTCCATCAAAGAGCAATCCTGCGGACATCGTTTCAAGGTGCTGTAATGTTGATGAGCTCAATGACTCAATATTGTTCGCGGGTCCGGTATTTTTGCGCAATGGGAGTAACGAGTGGCCAGTTAATAGCCATTTAAAGTTGAATGATGAACAATTGTCGTTGGAGAAGAAAAAAGTAAGCGTTTTTTTTTTGCAGTTAAAGAACTAAATTTTATTTTAGAGTTAGTTAATAAACATTCATCCTATTTAAAGTCGATTAGAGAATTTTCGTATGTTTTAAGATTTGTTCATACATGTCGGAAAAGAAAATTTAGAGTTACCAATGTTAACCCAACAGTAAAGGAAATGAATTTTTCATTTCTAAAAATAGTTGAACTTATTCAGTCGCAAGAATTTTCCGGTGAAAAAAAAAAATTACGAAAATCACAGGTCCTGCAGCCGAAATTGCAAAAATAAATCCGTTTATTCATGAATTTGATTAAGAAAATAAAAAATTCTCACTTATCAGCGTAGGCGGGCGATTGCCAAAGTGACAGTAAACAATTCAAACTGACCCCAAATATATCATTATGTATATCAAAGATATACATATTCCTGCAAAAAAGCTATATCTAAAAAATTAAATACACAATTCTTTATGGTGAAGGATATATAAAATTCGGCACAACAAAGTATAGCGCTTTACTTGCTCATCTCTTATTAAAAGTTTATTGTGTCCTTAAACACTTTCTACAAACAATTAATAACAAATCTTAGTTATTGAACTGATTAAATATTTTAATATCAGTTGATTTTAAATGATAGAGCTTTTAATTGTAAAAAGTTACACAAAAAATTAAATTGTAATCAAGAATTTTTTTATACTAAAGATAAATATTTAAAACTAATTTCAAGCATATGGCCACCGCTGCTGCTCATGACGAAGCTCATACTGCACATCCAATTTTGAGTCACTTTGTCAAGTACTGCATGCTGTTTGTCATAAATATCACGAACAATGTTAGCCTTCAAAGCGTCAATTGTTGCAGGTTTATCAGCATAAGCCGTTGACCACGTGGTATTTCAAAAAATAATCGAGGGGTGTCAAATCGCACGACCTTGGATTGAAGGCCAGTTGACAGATCCATTTCTCGAAATTACCTTATCGCCAAATTTTGATTTTAATAGGTCGATGGTTGCGGTTGGCGTATGGCACGTAGCGCCATCGTATTGAAACCACATTTCGGCCAATTTCATCTATATTTTTAAACAAAAAGTCATAAATCATGGTGCGGTAACGATCTCTATTGACTGTAACGTGAGATCCGGCCTCCTTTTTGATGATATAAAGTCCGATGATACCACCAGCGTGAAAACAACACCAAACGGTACATTTTTCTGGATGTAATAAAGCCTGTAGGGTATGTTGTGAATTGGTCTCAGTCCATGTGCGGCAATTTTGCTTATTAACAAACTCGTTAAGCAAAAAGTGAGCCTTAGAGCTGAACACAATTTGACGATAAAGCAACGGGTCAGTTTCTAACTGCTCTAGAATCCAATCGGCGAAAGAACGAAGCATATAAGCGTCTTGGGGCTTTAGTTCCTGCACTACCTGGATTTTGTACGGGTGTAGGCCAAGATCTTTGCCCAAAATTTTTCACGATACGGATAGAGCCCCAATTCTCGCGACCGACGACGAATCAATAAATTTGGATCTTCTTTTATACTTTCTCTTCAGTGCGCAAATTTCTTTTACGTGTTGTTGTAGAGAGTATGTGGTACGAAATCTATCCACAGTTCGACGGATGGCTTGCTCAAATCGACGATTATGTGCACCGTAAGAATCACAAAGTCATCTATGAGTCTATTCATATTGATTTGCAAGACCTTGTCTAAAATAATAAGAATAAATTATTCATCATACCTTTATATATATAAAAATCAATGCCACTTTTCGTTGTAATTTTATAACTAAAAATTGGGCTCACCCATCCAAACCAAATGTTTAGGCTTTGTTCGGACTATTTAGCAGATGGTTTATGTCAAGTGTGCACAAAATCCGTTGTGCGGTTTACGGGTAAAAAGGGTAAAATCGGTTGGTCAGTATCCCCGGCCTTTATAAAGATATCACAAAAATTTAGAACAGACCAAAAGCCATGTTAAGAATAATTGGATAAGTGTCTGGTACTTTTTGGAAACTTTGAGTTTTAGGGAATAAAACGGGTAAAACCTGAATTTTGGTACTTTTTTGAACAGCTTTTATCTTTTGAGAGGGATAGCAATAGGAAAAAAGTAAAAAACCAGTTTTACTCATCTTAAAACAATCTATAGTGAGTTTTTGCACTTTTTTGAAATTTTGATATTTAGGGGAAAAGGAATAAAAACGGGTAAAATCGGTAATATTGTATCTTCGGACCTAACGCATGTAACACAAAAATTCAAAAAGATCCTAGAAGGCTACTGGCACTTTTTAAAGCTTGGTGTTCCAAGGTGATAAAATGGGCAAAAAATAATTTTGGAGCGTTTTTTTCAATTTCAGTTATTTATAAAAAGTATGAGCGGATGAAAAATATCTAAGCGGCGTTTTTGTTCCCCTAATTTTGATTTTTTTTAAGAGAAGTAGCAGAAGTAGTAGTTATTTTTCGTAACCGTGCTACATTCTTTGGCAAAGGGATAGATGAGAGATAAGACGGGTAAGAAGTACAGACTGAATATGTATTTATACGATTAAACATAAAGAAACCTTTTTTTTAATATTTTTTTAATTTGGTGTTTTTAAAGGGAAAAGGATTAAAACCAGATAAAATCGCTATTTCTGTATCTTTGACCCTAATGCATGTACCACGAACATTTAAAGGGATTCTAGAAGGCTAATGAAAAAGAATGGACATTTGTAGGGTACTTTTTTTGAAATTAGGTATTTCAGGGAGATAAAACGGGTAAAGCAAGAATGGTTATTAAAATTTCAGTTATATAGTCGGCATTTGAATTCGTCCTCTACAAAGACCAAAACAGTCCTGATCTAATAAATGCCACTTTTTGTTGTAATTTTAAAACTCAAGACCGGGCTCACCTATGCAAACCAAATGTTTAGGCTTTGTTCAGACTATTTAGTAGGTGGACGTGCTTCGATTAAAGCAAATTATCAGCGATAATTATGCTTTGGGCTTATGTTTTTAAGCATATTGTTAAGTGCATTCATACAAATTGAATTGTTTAAATGTTTTATCAAAAGGGTGTTTTTTATAGACGTATAGAACTTTAAGTTGGCATCACTTTTTTAACTGGCGGCCATTTTGTCAGCTGTCAAGTGATAAATATTTAGTTTGGTTTGCCATTTCATCATGAATAGGTTAACAAAAGAACAACGCTTGCAAATCGTGCAAATTTATTTCGAAAATAATGGTTCAGTTCGCGAAGTTTACCGCAAGCTCCGTCCATTTTATGGTCGACATAATCGGCCATCAGAGCAATTAATTCGGTTAACCATGGATCGTTTTCGCACTACGTTTACTCTATGTGATAATACGCATCCGCAGAGACGTCGAACAGTGCGCACCGAAGAAACAATTGCCGCTGTAGAGCAAAGTGTTGAAGAGGACCCGAATGAATCGATTCGCCACCGTGCACAGCAATTAGAGCTTTGTCCATCAACTTTATGGAAGATTTTGCGCGAAGATCTTGGCTTGCGACCTTACAAGATTCAGCTTGTGCAAGAATTAAAGCCGCGAGACCATGCAATGCGTCGTGATTTTGGTGTATGGGCCGAAAATGAGATTGATCTCGATGCTGATTTTCATAGCAAAATTTTGTTCAGTGATGAGGCTCATTTTTGGTTGAATGGCTACGTCAACAAGCAAAATTGCCGCATTTGGAGTGAAGGGAATCCACATGAGACCCTTGAAACGCCATTACATGCACAAAAACTGACTGTTTGGTGTGCTCTATGGGCTGGTGGAGTCATTGGGCCATACTTCTTCCGAAATAATGCTGGAGAGTCAGTTACCGTTAATGGAGACCGGTATAGAGCCATGATAACCGACTATTTTGTTCCCCAATTGGATGGCATGAATGTGCATGAGTTGTGGTTCCAACAAGACGGCGCTACATGCCACACAGCGCACGTTACAATCGATTTATTGAAGGAAACATTCGATGAGCGCATAATTTCGCGGAATGGACCTGTCAATTGGCCACCAAGATCGTGCGATTTGACACCATTGGATTATTTTCATTGGGGATATGTGAAGTCGCTCGTCTACGCCAACAAACCAGAAACGTTAGGGGACTTGGAAGCCAACATTCGTGGCGTTATTGCCAACATACGGCCCCACATGCTCAAAAAAGTGGTTGAAAATTGGACCTGTAGAATTGACTTTATTCGAGCCAGCCGCGGCGGCCACATGCCCGAAATCATATTTAAACATTAATGGCATAAAATTATCCTTCCAATAAAGCCAAATTGATGGACATTAAAACGATTTTCTTGTGTTTTATTTCAATTCGAAGTTCTATACGTCTATAAAAAACACTCTGTATGTTTATTTGTGCGTATACGTCTCTTAGTTTTTTAAATTAAATTATCAAACGCATTTACACAAACGGTAAGTTTTAAACTATTGAAAGAATTTCATGTATGTATGTATATGTGTTTCTTTATTTGAAAAAACATATTGTGTGCATACGGCTTTTTATTCTTTTGTAACAGATGGAAGGACGTCGATTTAAAAATGAATTATTTAAGACGTTTTTATATACATTGACGTATGCAGTCATATACATATGTATACTTTCATACACACTTATACGAACATGTATACACTATTACTGTCGCAATTTGTTTTTAATGTAATTTATCTTTTTTATATAAAGGAATAATGCCTAAAAACGCCATTTTGTGGCCATTTACTTATGTTACTTACACTTTGAAAACTGCCATGCAGGAGCAAAAATATTAGTTGCTCTTCTTCGAGATAAAATTTGGCTTATAAATGCCAAAGAAGAATGTAGTCGAGTTGTACGCAAATGCATTCATTGTGTCATGTATAAACCGAAACTGATGAATCAAATAATGGGAAATTTGCCTGCAGACAGGATGAGAGCTCTACGACCATTCAAAATATGTGGCGTAGATTTTGCGGTCCGATTAATGCAACTTTAAAAATTCGCGGCCGTCCACCCGTCAAAATTTATATAGCTGTGTTTATATTCCTTACTTCAAAAGCTGTTTATTTAGAACAGGTAACTGATTAACCTTCCGATTCTTTTCATTTATGTCTCAAAAGGTTTATCGCCAGGCGAGGAATGCCAACCAAAATTTATTGCGACAATGCCACCAACTTCGTCGGGGCCAGTCGGGAAATACGAGAGGCGAGAGAGGAAATGTGTCAGCAGGCCGAATCGTCCCTGCCAACAGAGGGATGGAGTTCATCTTAATACCACACAGAGCACCTCACTTCGGCGGGCTGTGGGAGGCAGCGGTCAAGTCAGCCAATAGCCTGATGTTGAGAACCGTTGGCAGCGCGCTCTTGACAGCGGAAGAAATCGTAACGTTGCTGGCAGAAATCAAAACCGTACTGAACTCGCACCCAATGTGCCCCAACACCAGCGATACCACTCCAGCTCACCTGTTAGCAGGAGAGAGCCTCCGAGCGCAGCCCAGCGATTTTCTGGTAGAAGAGTCGGCCAATATACTATACTCGGAGATGGCAGCGTATTTCCGCACTCAAGCGGCCGTTATAGAGATTTTGGATGAGCGATTACTTCCTGAGTTTGAAGGCGGGGTTTTTAAGCGGTCAATTCATAAATTAGCGATGCTTCCTATTGACTGAAGATGCAAGGTCCTTCAATGGGCCCGGCATGCTTGGTCATATTTCTTAAAAACTCAAATTTAATATGTGAAAAAAATTTGAAATGAATGGTTAAAAATATTAAAATTGTAAAAATTCAAACTTCCCTATTATTTTAAAAATTTGTGTAGGAAAGTTATAATTTTTTCACCCTTGACCTCTTCTAGGCTTGGGAAATTATAAGAAAATCTCTTATATTGAGTTTGTATATTCTTCATTTTTAAAAGATAAGGTTTACTGTTTTCTCAACCATCAACTGAACAATAACCAATTTTATAATTTTTAGAAGCGATATTTTAATTGATTTTGTATTCAATATCAGTTTTTTTAAATTGTTAAAATCCTCACGAAACAATTACGTTCGATTTTGACAAATTCGATTTTGTAACAGTTCACCTTGAAGATGGAATTCTGTTGTATATTTATATACTGAGGATCTAATAAACAATCCTACTCAAAACGATAAATTTTCTATGCTTAAAGAAAGACTCATTTCAAAATTTGCAAACTTCTCAATCAAAACTGCGCCGTTTACTAAAAGGTGGTGAGACAAAAAGTATCAGGCCATCAGAGATTTTATCTCATATGAGACGTCTGGCTCCTCGTAAGACCAACCACAACAACTATTTTTATGTAGCATCGACTTCATACCTTGACTCAAGTTATTTCGAAAAAGCCGTTGGCGTACAAGGTCGATAAAATTCAACTTCAGTTAATTAAAAGTAATTTTAATTGGCAACATTTAAGGTCTGGTAGTCGTTCACTAATTTCGCCACAACAAAGCGGTATTCAGTTATGTTGGTACCATTGTAGACGTACTTGCTCCCGATCTAACTCCAATCAGGAAAACGGTTGACGGCAGCAACGATAGTAATCTTGTTAAAGAAACCCGATTAAATACATTCGACGTATCAACCAAATCTCGATTTTCAATTGATTCAGGATCAGTGCTATCAGTTGCACCTCTTATCAAAGCCTCCTTAACTCCATCCAAAGTCAAGCTCGTATCCGCAACTAGCAGTAAAATATTTAACTAGATCTAGGCCTCCGCCGTTAATTCAAATAGCGGTTTATCATCGCTGACGTTCAATCGCCTATCATTGGTGCAGACTTTTTAGGCCCCTACGTGTTGATGGTTAACCTTATAAGCAAACGCCTAATTGATAGTGGTAGATGACCGACTAAGATGACTGTCTGGCGAAAAACTAGCGGCAGTAACAGCTAAATTAGATTTTTTGATAAAACTAGGCATTTCCCCGCCAGTCCCTAGGCCAGCTCCATACATATTACCGGAAGTTAAACTCAATAACCTTTTCAAATCATTACGCCAGAGCTAACATTAATGACTGCAGAGAAATTACACGGTAAGACTGGTGGCTGAAAAAGACATAAAAAATACAGCAGTTAGTACACATTTTGGTCTAATCGAATTTTTGTTTATGCCGCTTGGGCTGAGAAATGCTACCCAAACGTTTAAAAGATTTATGGATTCAGTCCCTAGAGGTCGTGATTATGTTTACTGATTCCTTGGTGTCATCATTTACTGCACAGTTGCACAATTTATTTACAAACACTAGAAAGAATGAAAAAAGAAAAGTTCCCTAGACAAAAGAAACTAAGAATGCATTTTTAACATGTTATCGAAGTCTAAGTAAAACTAAAATGCTGGCACATCCAGCGCCTACCACAAATTTAGCTCTTACAACAGATGCTTCTGATAGAGCTTTTAAGGCCGTACTTGATCAAGAGTCCGATATTTGGAGACCACTCGAGTTTTTTTTCTCGCAAATTATCAAAGGCGGGACAAAATTATAGCACACACGACCGGATATTGTTTGAAGCTTATGACGACGTATAGCATTTTCCACACCTACTGAATGCTCGATATTTTGTAATAAAAGCTGATCATAATTTCTTGATTTATGAATTTTCACTAATAACCAGAAAAAACTTCAACTTGACAAATGAGGCACATGGATTTTATTTCGTAGTTTACAATTGACATCGTTTATTTGACAGGCTCTAATAATACAGTAGCAGATACTTTGTCACGTCTAAACGAAATTTCAATGTCAACATCCTTTACTATGAGTGAACTTCAATCATCTTAAGAAGAAGATAAATAATTGAAAACCCTTATAAAAGGGTAATAATATCTTGTTACAAATTCTTTATTTTGATTAAGTATTACCATATTGCGACGTTTCAAATTGATCTGTCCGTACATACGCCCCTATAAAATTTCGACAGAAAGTTTTATATTCAGTTCATAACCTTTTTCATGCGAGTGCTTTCCACGAGTCTACGGCAAATTCGTGTGGCCTGGAATGAACAAGCAAATTATTAATTGGTCCAGAAATTATTTATCTTGCCAGAGAGCGAAAATCTCAAGATATAATTATTTTATTCCAAATAAAATACGTTTCCGAAAATCACTTTGACAACGTCCACTTATACATCGTAGTTATGCCCTTCATACATGGATTTATATATTGTCTTACAATGATTGAACGGTTCTTCCGATGGCCTGAAGCAATCCTTCTTAAGGACATGTCAGCTCAGGCAGTCTCAACTGCATTTTGACCAACCTGGATATTACCATAGATCTCAATTTGAGACTGTCCTTTTTAGATCACTTTTTAGTTTAACAGCAAGCGTTCATTAACAACTGCTTACCATCCTCAAGTGAATGGCATGGTCGAGAGATAACACAGGACCTTCAAAGCTTTTCTTGTGTGTCAAAATCAAGTTTCATGGGTAGATATAATAACAACAGACCTGTTTGGTCTAAGAACCGTTTTAAAAGACTTACAGGCATCACCTTCTGACCCACTCTATGGCGGTGCATTGCGAGTACCAAATACATTTTTTTTACCATTCTGAAGCCTAAAACCCTCAGGATTTTTACAGAAATTCAGAAAGTACTCTAATTTACTACGCCCTATGTCTACTGCCCACAACAGCAAGAACAAAATGTTTATTACTGAAAATCTTGACAACTGTTCTCATGTTTTTCTACGCTCTGATGCAGTAAGAGAACCGCAAGAAGCCTCTTATACATGTTCCTATGAAGTTATAAATCGGTTTTTAGACCGATTGTTCACCATTCGTATCAAACAGAACGACGTTAACGTTGCAGCAGATAGATTTAAGCCAGCTTTTATTTAAAATAACATTAATTTATCAGAAATTCAGCCAAAAAAGTCTCCAAATATTACCA
This sequence comes from Cistogaster globosa, assembly GCA_937654795.1. Taxonomy (NCBI): domain Eukaryota; kingdom Metazoa; phylum Arthropoda; class Insecta; order Diptera; family Tachinidae; genus Cistogaster; species Cistogaster globosa. The sequence goes on along the minus strand of OW569406.1, from coordinate 46,960,218 downwards.
AACATTTACCAAATTCTGAACCAGCTCATCTTTTCTTTCGCAGCCATCTGAACAAAATGTTCCGACACAAATACCAACATCAAAGAGAATAAATTTCCGGCCAGGTTCTGACTTTGACACTGAAGGGGGAGTGGATGTGGCAGCACCGAATCGGCCTACCTTACAAAACCTACCGTCTGGCAACCAGGCTACTAATACAAATAAACAAAAAACAGAACTTTGTTCCTCGTGTGGTTTTTGCTTTCAAAGCTCTAGTCCGTTGATTAAATGCTAATTTACAAAAGAACAATAAATAATTTAAAAAGACATGTAGACAGATATATTTTGTTAATTATTTGTTTAAAACTAAGAAAAACTGTTAAAAGCGCCATGTAACGTGGAGTACATGATGCCGAGTGACAAACATACTAAAAACGTTTGCATTTGTAAGCAGCAGATCACAGATCAAAGATTTGTGTCAGTCAGCTACGGGCAAGCAACCGGGTAAGACATTATTTAGAATTTTATTCAACTCGATTAAACTAGTCTTGTCAGTAGGTGTAGCTAAGTTAATTAAGTCAGAGTTTTATTCGGTTTAAATTGATTGGAGCATACTTGGCCATAAAGCACAAAGTTTTAATGTTGTTTGTCCCAATTCGCACGATGCAAGAAAATAAGACTGTTTATATTCATTTTCTTCTTTGAACTTTCATTGGCGTTCGCACAGTACAAGTCTTATTGCTTAAATTGTTCAAATTTTTGCATGAATGTACACACACACATCTGTGTTTTTTGACATTACGAATATGGAAGCAAACCGAATTGCAAGTACAAGCAAGTCTGTACTCATTTAACTTTACCTCACCCCGTTGCCTAAAACCTAATCAGCTCAGCTTAAATACTTGCATCGTGCAAATTGGGACTTTCATTCGGTCGTAATTTAATTTGGTTGGATGAAAGAAGAGTATTAAGTATGTTCATACATACAGTTTTATTGAGTCAATATTTTGCTTATTGACAAAATATAATAAAGTGTTCATACATGCACTTTTATTGATTCAATATTCTGTGTATTGACAAAATTAGTTTGGTTTAGCCGCAATTGGTTTGTGTCTAAAGATTAATTTCAAAATTTAACTTATTTTAGACGCAACTGGTTTTTGTCTGAGGCATAAATATCGAAATTTTGCTTCACATACATCTTCCGAACAGTATTATATATTAATTTGCACTCAATATTATAACAATTTCGTACTTATTGCGCAATAAATTATTGAGATTTTTGTATGAAATATTGAGCTCAATAATGGCTTTTATTGAGAAAAGCTTAATATTGAGTAATGTCTGAACAGGCTATTATACATTTCAGCAAGACCGCCTTTACGTCGTCACTGTAGTCTAAGTTAATTTAAGTACTAACGCAATAATAAACTTTTATAACGTTCTCTTATATAAAAAATGATAAAATTTGTGTTTTATTTTTTTGTTTTTTTATTTGTAACGAACCCTGGAACCCCATTGTATTGTGACAACATTTCGTTACAGTACTTTCGAACTTTAGTATTACATTCAACACGAAAACATATATGCAGGCATGTTCTGACACTCATACGTTTTTAAAATCGCACGTCGTTTTATAAACGACAACTTTAGTTTTACATGTTCTGAAGCTCACGTGTTTTGCTTGATTTGTCGGTGCAAAAATGCCAGCACCCTTCTTGCTTAGTTTAATTTTTTCAAAAAAACACAAAAAAACGTGTTAAAAAACGGATGCTTAGAAATATTTTGGCAACAAATAAAATTTCTATTAGTGATATTGCATTATCAACTTTGAAGAAAACGATTACTTAGGTCGTGAGTAATCAGTACTTAAAAAATATTTTTGTTTATTTTTTAGTTATAACAACCGTTCGAACCGCAGATCGTCCCTAAAGTAATTGAAATAAACCTATTCCGGTACATTAACCCTTCAATCACCCATTTAGTAAACACCAAATATTTTTTTAAGAATTTAAAATTAAAATAACCACATATTTAATTTGATTACCGACTAAACATTTAACCGCACTAATAGTAATATATTTTCGAACATCAATGTGAATAGCTGTTGTTGTGAAATCGACAGTACTCAAAACGAAAAACCAACACAAACAATTGATTAAACAAAGGAAATATTACAAATTTATCATTTAACACTTTAATTGTGTAAAAATAAAAAATTTCTTGATAAAAATAAAAAAATATATTAATTTTTGTTTGTGTATAATTTTATTGTTGTTTTAAAATTTATTTTAAGGGAAATTCACAAACTCACTTCAGTATGTGCGATTTGAAGTCGCCAAATTTCTTGCGATTGTGAACTACAGAACACCTTTCATGCGATTTCAACTCGCATCGCAAGTTTTAGGCGATATGCGATTGTCAGAACATGCCTGATGATTTTATTTTTGAAAAGCATTTTAGCATTATTTTTGGTTTTTTTATTTAATTATTTTTGTTTGTTGTTTAAGTTAAAAAATTTTACTGCCTTGGTGTGTTTATTAAAAATATTAAAAATTTCAGTGTTTTTAATAATATAAAAGAAATATGTAAACTGAGCAATGCTGTTGTTTTGTATTTGCTATTGGAGGAAGAGCGTTCGAAAAAGTTAAGAAGAAAAACATTGCGAGATTGTAGCAATCCGCTTAATCTGCCGGGGACAGCGTAAGTATATTTTTTATTATGCGCGTTCGCATTTAAAGCTGCTTTGCAGTTTCATAGGACTAAACAAAAAAGCTTTTCGGATGGTCCTAGACGCAATTAAAGAGCGACTCTCCCGTTTTAAGATTTCGCCAATGCTACAGCTTGCAGCTACGTTGCGGTTTTTAGCTGAAGGGTCCTATTAAAGAGCTGTTGGGAACGACTCTAGCGTATGTCTGGGTAGGAGCACAGTGTCAATCATTTTGGATGATGTACTTAATATTTTAGAGCGATACATTTGCCCTCAATAGGTACAACAAGGAAGCTTTTCGGATGGTCCTAGACGCAATAACAGAGCGATTCTCCCGTTCTAAGATTGCGCTAATGCTACAGCTTGCAGCTTCGTTACGGTTTTTAGCTGTAGGGTCCTATCAAAGAGCTGTTGGGAACAACTCTAGCGTACGTCTGGGTAAGAGCACAGTGTCAACCATTTTGGATGATGCACTTAATATTATAGAGCGGTACATTTGCCCTCAATGGGTGCTATTTGAAATGGACTCCAACGAAAAACAGAGATCAAGGGATTATTTCTTCAATAAACACTAAATTCCTTCAATGATTGCCTGCATCGATCGACTTTAATCGAAAAGTATATTTCAGTATGAATGCCATGATTGTAAGTATAGCACAATTTTACATTATTTACGTATATACTTACGTATATATGTACATATATAGCAATTTTTGAAATTAATGTTTGTATTTACATTGTATATGCTCAGATTTGTGACAATGATGTGATAATACGACCAGTAGATGAACGGTATCCCGGCTCTAGCCATGATGCTTTTATATGGAGTGTTAGTAGCGTCAGACAACATTTTCTTAGGAGCTACAAACCCGGAGAGCGGACAGCAAAACTATTGGGCGATTGTGGATATGGCATTGAGCCGTTTTTATTAACTCCATACAGGAATCCGCGCTACAACTTAAAAGAGTATATATATAAATTCAATTTGGCTCACTCATCTGCCCGAAATATTGTGGAGTGTTGAAAAGTCGATTTCACTGCTTAGTGAGAACTTTACATTATGCTCCTAAAAAAGGTGTGAAAGTCTTTAATACTTGCAGTGCGCAGAAGATACAACGTGCAAAGCAATAAAGATGACATAACTTTATCATCCCATGAAAGTGAAGAGGATGTTTCATTACCATCGAATTCGTCTCTACGAAGTGAAGGTCAGAGAATCAGAGACGAAATTTCTAACTCCGCATAAAAAAATAAAACAAAATTATATAAAAATTATAAAAAATAAAAAGTTGTATTGCATGTACATATATACATATAACAAAAACAAAAATTCAATTCAAATTCACAGTCATTTAGAAGGTACATATTATGATTAAAACTTTAAAAACTTATAACTAAGGGCTCATTTTATTCTTTTCGAATTTAAATTTCAGTATATCGAGATCCAATTGATTCTTTTTTATCTCCAGTTTATACGCTACAACGTTTATTTACCGTGTGTATAGTCAGCACATAGTATACACACCGCCGTAGGCGCCTACGGCTATTAATATTAGTTATAAGAACATTTTTATTTAATTTAATTCAATATAATGAAAAAATAATTTAAAAAAAACATAAAAATTGCATTTTTTATAACAATCTAACAAAGTTTTAATTCAAAAACTACAAAATGGGATTCATTTGTAAAAGCACAAAGCCAACAAAACATTTAAGTAACATAATAACCCAAAAAAAATTCACAAGTTAATAAATAAAAATTAACCTAGCTCAAGAATAAATAGCATTAAAAACACCACTTAACAAACAAAAAATAAATAAGTCAGTTAGAGAATCAATTTATAGCATTTAAGTAATTGTTTCAATTAAAGGTTAAACCTCGAAATCAAATATTTCATTAAATGTTAAAATATTGATATAAATATTAATTATTGAATCAAGACATTTACAATTATTTCGTTGAATGTCACTATTTTTTCTTGTATCCTTGCTCCGCTACATTTCATTTGTATTAAATCTACCTAACATATCTTCCACGTCAATAAATGTGTTATATCATTTATATGCTATTAACATTCATAAATGATATAAATACCAGAAAAAGTTATTTTGACACAAGCATTACTTCTGGGAACAGTCAACATATTAAAAACGGACATCGACAACTCCTTTAAGTAGTTAGTACAAGCAGCATCCTGGAAATCGTTAACTTTGTGCCAGAACTCGTATAAGATTTTTGGTACTTTGTTATCAAAGTATTGAGTTCAATTCATGAAAGGAAGTATTTAAGGGCGTCCAAATCTTTTAAAAACTTTCTGAACTGCATAAAGTTTAATTTTCTCTTAGAAATTCACAAATCGTCATTACACGAATTTGTAACGCTATTTATGAAAAATCTTTTCTGGTGCAAGCTGTTAGGTTTTGGAATATCTTACCTAGATATTTACGCTCTTTCTCTATGCCATTAACAACTTTTAAGCGCAGACTTATGAGTTTTTTAAATGCTTAATCACGGCACACTTATAACACGCAGGGTGTGTGTATAATGTATGATGAGGATGTTGACGAGTGATATGTTTACTCTTCTTATAGGAATATGTATATAGGCTATATGTATTACAAATAAATAAAATAAATGAATAATTTAAAATACAGAGTTACAGCATTATGAAATTGAAAATTGACCATTGATAATAAACTTTAAAAAATAGAAATTCAACGTATTAGTTACATTTGAAACAGTATTTAAACGAATTTAGTAAATCCATTTTCTCTTTTAAATCTTTTTTTATTAATTCATCGCTGTTTTCTACATTAGCTAAAATATTAGGCTTACAAATTTTTCATGCAAATGTCAAAAGTGTTTTATAAAGTTTTTGATGATAATTCATGCATCCATACATTCAGATTGGAAATCCATATTTAAACTGCTTATTTCATTATAATTTTTTTTATAATATCATTATTTTTCATCACACTCTTCCTTGTAAATATATTTTAGCTGGTTTATCGTTTCAGCCGTTGATATCAAGGAAAAATGGTACTTGGCATTTAATTAAAAATTTTTTAGTTATTTATATGCAAGAAAATCATAATTAATAGCCAAGAATATCGCCAAGAATTTAAAATATCGCCAAGTACCTCGGCCATTCAAAATTTTTCTTCGCCAAAAAGAATTTTTTATCTCCATATTTGGCGATATATCGCTATTACTGACAACGCTGGTTCCTCTTTTTTTATGTGGACAAAATCACATATTGTCATGAAAAGTCATAACTCACTAACGCGTCGACCGATTTCGTGCAAACTTTAGAAACACGACCATTAACTTCTTTGCAATTTTAACAAACTAAGGAGCTTAGCTCAGTAAAACTGTTGCTCTACAACTGTATTTTTAATAAATTTTTATAATAAGCGAATTTTCTTAAGTCGTCTATATAAAACTGATTTTGAGATTCAAAAGATTTCTGTAATTTAATAGTTGTGATAAAAATTTAAATTTTATTTAAATTTTATTTATATTTTTTTTTATAAGTTTAATATACAAATAACACATATTTTTTCAAATATTTCCGAAATATTTTTTTTTTATTTATTTCTATGACAACGCAAATTGTGTTGTTTACAATAAATATACATATTTTAAAAATTCCGGCAACCGTCACAGATGTTTGAAGTGAAACTACCTTATAATTTTACATTAAGTAAGTCTGTACATGAAAATGTAAGTAAGACTCAACAGACTGGTAACATTGCTGCTTTATAACGCAGATATTCTTCATACTTTCTTCCTTTTTAAAAGCTTAAAGAAATGTAAGGATCTGCTGGAAACTTACTTTGCACAGCCGTTGAAACTGAATGATGTATATCGTTATAAGTGATAAAAAACTTACTCGACTCAATGTGCTTTTATGCGTTTCTGTAAGGACTCATTGACTTCTTGCAAGTACACATAATTTATGTTAAGAAATTTATTTTAAATAACAGTTGAAATATTCAAATAAATACACAAAATAAAGTTTTGTTACAAAACAAAAATAATAGGAGCAGCAACCATGTAATAAGTTTTATAATTTTCTGTTTTAATTTTATTTTATTGTGACTGCAGCACATCCGGACAACGGCCATGGTAAATCCGGTAGGTTCATAAGAGACTTGCGTGTTTTTGTACAAAAAGCTTCCACTTTACTTAGAGTTCTCTGTTCGAATATTGACACCCCGCCAATTACAGCAAAACAGTGATCATTAAGTGTGGCAACATCATGACCGTGTCTACAAATATATGAAATACAAACAAGTAAGAGTGCTATATTCGGCTATGCCGAATCTTACACACCCTTCGCCACATATGTAAATCTAGTTTAGTAAAGTAACTCCAATCAAATAAACAAATATTGGGGTGACAGGGAATTAAAAAATAAGAAAAAAAGTAAATACTATACATAACTTTACTTATAAAAATCTTATCAGCTGATACCCATATTGATATTTTTAAAAATATGGTGCACAATCGTACTTTCCTATGAAAAGTTTACACTCGATGTTTGTTTTTCTAATTAAAAAATTGTTTATCGCCCCATATATTTGTTTTCTTCATTTGACTTACTTCACTTAATTAGATTTGTTCGAAATGATATGGAAAAATAAAAGGCATGCGTGGTGTTTTATCCGCTGTCTCTAAGGATATGTCTAATCGATTGGCGCATTAAAATTTTTTTGGTTCATCTAGTGATTTGTCAAAGTTACTTTCAACCCGAACGTGGACGCACAGATGGGCAACGGTCAGTCGACTTTGCTTTGTTTAAGAACTCCGATTTATATGAATACTTAATGGGGTTGGAAATGGATATTGGGGAAATTACAAACGGAATGACAAGATTAAATATACCATTTTTCCACCTGTGGTGAAAGGCATAACAAACAGCAAAAGAAAATTACTAAAGAGATAAATGAACCTTTTAATTAATGACTTTTTAATGGTGTCCTTTTTTCAATTTTTTATTTCCAGGAACTGTTTTATTATTATTATTATTATTATTTTTTTTTTTTTTTTTGTTTTACTTTGGATAAAGAAATCGACAAACGTTCACTTACCTGGCAAAGTTAAGGTCACCAACGTGTTCCCATTTCTTTTGGTTTTCATTTAATACATCAATTTCAGTTGGGGATGTTAGTTGTTTAAGTTCATTGTTAAAAGTTATGCCCCCCACAACATACAGCTGACCATTTGACATTTTGCAAAGTTTAGAAAAAAGGCTACAATCATTAAAAAAAATACATATATAGAACATTATTATTTTGAGAACCCAATAACAAATAATGTTGTTTTAAATGAAAGAAAAAAAGATTTAAAATAAAACATTGGCAAAAAACATAATTGTATCTTCTACTTGCCAAGGCCTTAAACAGTGGAAACAGTTTCTTCAGGTTTATGTAACGATTTAGATCTTACAACTTAAAAAAAAATCTTTTGAAAAACATGAACACTCTTAGCATAGTTGTATATCGATTTGTTATATCTGATTAAAAGTCCTTTAAATATCTTTAACCCATAATGGGCAATAAATTGTTGATATACAATGAGTAAATTTTATTTATATATAATTTTATATACGCTTAGTAGCTACAAAATTACTTTAGAAAACCTTTAAAGCTTAATAGCCTATTCACACATTACTCAATAAAAGCCATTGTTGAGCTCAATATTCCATACAAAATCTCAATAATTTATTGCGCAATAACCACTAAATTGTTATAATAATAAACTAATCATTATTTTGGAATTTAAACATCAGACATAAACCAATTACGTCTAAACAAAGTTAAATTTTGAAATTATTCGTCAGACACAAGCCAATTGCGTCTAAACCAAATTAATATTGTCATCACAGAACATTGACTCAATAAAAGTTCATGTATGAACACTTTATTATATTTTGTCAATAAACAGAATATTGACTCAATAAGAGTGTATGGATGAACATACTATAAAAAATATAATTGGGTCTTTAATTTGGGTGGCATGTAACAGTGTCCACCTACATAATATTCGTGGGCTTTATCTCGCTTTAAAAAACGTCATAATGTCCATGGACAATTTGACGATTTTAGAATGGACATAGTATCACTTATGAAAGTGTCATAATGTCCGTATTTAAGACAACAAAGGCTTCAGCCGGGTGGAAGGGTTTTTCCTCAACGGTATAACTACACCGCCTTCGCTTACGAAAGATTTCCTGCATAGCCGACCTTCGGCAGGGCGAAAGATTTTCTCTTCTATAGTATAACCAACACCGGCTTTCCTCACCAAAGATTTTCTGGAAGCCAATACCATGAAATATACCTATAGTATTCATGGACGTTATTCCGTAGACGTTATGACATGCCACCTTTAATATGTCATGTAAATGATGACGTCTTTTTAGTTTTATTATTGAATTACATCATTTTCAATTTTTTTCCTATCAGGGATTGAACCGTGGATTATTATAAATCAATTAAATTTAACTTTTTGATTTAGGTTCATGTTGTGCTTTAATTATTAGAAAGAAAAATTAATTTTTAAATGTATGCGGACGATTTTCAAAGAAAACAAAAAAAAACATTATACGCTGCCAGAATGTAATGCCGCATTTTCAAGATCGCCAAATCCCTCATCAGAATTCTTCGCATCTATCTACCTTTAGTTGTGTACATTGTAAATATCATTCATTTAACCAACTAATAAATATTAATTTGGTTGAACGAAATTCACACACAACTCAAAGCATTTCTTTATTTTTTTCTTTTTACAACACGTTTTGTACAGTTGTTATTGCTTTTGAACTACATCATCGGTATAGCCACGAAATGCAAATTTTATTTTTAGTCATTCATACTTGTTTCCTCACAATATTATAGATGCTGTCAGTGTTGTCAGAAAAATTCTGGCTCTTGTCCCCAATTTGACTCATGATGTATCCAAAAATCCCCAATTTCGAAACGAAAATCCCCAATTTTGTCCCGGAAAGAAACAATTTAAAATAAGCATCTTTATCAAAAAAAAAAACTTTTAATTTATTGTTTTCGTATTCATTTATAAGTCATTAATTTAAATATTTTGAACTGAATGATAAAAGGGTATATATTATATATAAATAAAGTATAAATATCTTACAAGTTAAAAATGGTATATCCCAAACTCCGAGAATATAGTAAGCTGATATAAAAAACATATAACTAGCAAATATTCAAAACTGTTTTTTTTTTTTTTTTTTTGTTAATACAGGGAGCTACATTTTCTTTTAAAGGATGATTTTCAGTAAAAAACAAAAAAAAAATAAATTTAGATACAATTGCATACATTAACGGACAAATTTGTTTAGCAGAATTTAATACTTTAAGAAATATTTTTTTAATTCGCTTTTCATAATAATTTCTGATTTAGAATTTAAGGCTGAGAAAATATATTTTTTTATATAAACAAATATATATAAATAAAATATATTTTTTCTAAAACTGCATTACTCATTGGCATAATTAATAGATTGAACATAGGCGATTTCAAGGAAGAAATAATTTCTAGCAATTTCTTCGTATGCGTAAACTATTGCCCAAAAGACAAAAATGTCTTCACTCGCTTCCGTAAGTAAACTTTTAAGTCTATGGATATTTTTAAGATTCTATAACCGGGATAAAATTTTTTAATGCAAATTTTTGAAGAGTTTGTGGTTTTTCATATTTTCGGTGAATCTTTTAAGCTTTTCTTTCGCTAGCACGATTAAGTGTTCTAAAATATTTTCGTTAAAATCCATTTGGTAACAATAGCATTTCTTTGCAATATTTTATGCCAATATCTATGTCGGTGTTTGCTTAATAAATATCCAATTTAATAGAGAGTGTAAGAAGTAGTTATACAATTCCTTAACAAGAAATTCGACAGAGTTGGGGATTGATTTTACCGGTTTCGAGATGCATAAGTTTAGAAAATGGCAAACGCATTTAACTAATTAAAAAAAAAAATTTTTCTTTCGCGTTACACATATTGATTGCACCAACTGTTCCAATGGCAGATTATTTATTAAGACCTAAACCAATGTTCATAAAAAAATGACAATGCCCCTGCTGTTACCTCTGCTTCTACTTAAATGCCAAAAAAAACTCTGTGATAATTTTCATCTTTTTTTTTGTTAAAGTACCACTATCAAGTGTCTATATGTAGATATAAGTTTATATCGAGATGCTTAAAATATCTTAACTCGACTACACCACAGTAGCATAGGTAGAAAAATATTCAAAATTAAATGCCTGTAAATCAAACAAGTGTCGATAGTGAAAAAAGGTAAAAATGATAAATCCCCAAATTCCTCGCCATGAATTTCTGTCCCCAAACATATGTTGAAATCCCCAATTTGGGGAGAAATCCCCTATCTGGCTACACTGATACCGATGGTGTAGTACAAAAGCAATAACAAATGTACAAGACGTGTTGTAAAGAAAACAACAAAGAAATGCTTTAATTTTTTTTTAATAATTAAAATACAAAATGCCAAAAAGTCAATTTTAATTGATTTCTTCAATTACTTTTAATTTTATTTCTTAGCATTTCTTTCTATTTATCTATATATATATACATATCTATCTACCTATCTATTTATATATATATGTATAAAAATGAAATGGTCCACGTATGTAATGTAATGGGGTGAGAACGGGTGGAGCGATTTGGCAGATTTTTTCTTCGATTTTCATGAGATGGTTTGTATGAAAAAAAAAAAAAAAATATATATATATATATATATATATATATATATATATATATATATAATTTTCCGGAAAACTCAGAAAATTCATTCATTATCTGCTTGCTTTTGTTGTTGTAAAAATACACATACTTCGGTCAAACCGAAAATTGTTCTAGCAATTGTTCATGCATGTATTTTTTGTTTGAACATTTTTTTTAATTCACTACTACCCATAGCTGCCTATTTTTTTTAGAGATAATACTGTCACAATTTAATAACCCCATATGAAATATTAGTAATTAGCAAAAACCTTCCGAGCGGAGTCGGTTTTTTGTTTATACATAAACATAACAAAAAGCCGGACATATTGTTTACGAACTAAATTTTGAAGTGAGGCTATAGTGATTATCTAATAGTTGCTGAAAGGTAGCTATTTAAGAAGCATGGCTGTTGTGTATACCTTCATTTGAACGCTTTTAAATATGTCTTCATTACAATTACAATGTGCAGAATGATATAGTACTTCTGGCTACTGAGGAATTATTAGCAGTTGCTTTCTAAATGGCAACATATCTTATCTAACAAACAAACTTTTATCTTTAGAAGAATTTAAGCGACAAAAATAAATAATTTAAGTAAAAGTTAGCTGCATTTGATTAATTAGAAGTAAAATAAAAAGGCTGATTTGCATACAATTTTATATATAAAAATAATTTTATTAAAAAAACACATTTTTTATTATTAAGACTATAACGACTCAAGCTCAAAACATAATCGATCAGGATTTTACATTCGATCTAGTGCTTAATTTTCTTGATCTCTTTTCGTTAAATGTCAATTGAAGTTAGTGGCTATCTAAAGAATACGGCTGATTTCTTAAATGTATATTTACAATGTATCAACACAATATTAATATATTGCACTGCTTTTTTAATATGTTGCATACTAATACTTTGTAACCCTGAAATCGTTTAGGAACATTTGTTTGTATTGTATAATTTATAGTAAAGCAAACAATGGCGGAAGAGAATATTTTAATGAAAAATTTTTTAGATTTTTGCGAACAACAAAATACCAGCTTCAATAATGTTGCAAACGTTTTGTTTAAGTAGATTATGAAATGCCTGACGATATTTTTTACAGCTACATTATAGTGAGAGCAAAAACTTTTGAGGTGTGAAAATAAAAATCTGCAAGTAAAAGTTTAATTCAGCTAATTTGCTTTAAGTTTCAGAAACTCCTGTGCTTGTTAAATAGTTCCCACAAAAAGGCTAAAAGTGGTCGCCCTAGTCTTAAATTAAAGAATATTCTTTTTATGACGCTGCGGAAACTTTTCAATCAAAACCGATCGTTTTAATGTTGGAATGGATGCGTGCTACAAAAGTTTTGTTTATTGTGTTCAGCTTATTGCTACACTAAAGCATCTTATGGCTTTTCCAAATTCGGAATCACGCCAGAGAGAAGTAATGGAAGATTTTGATTCACTGAGATCACGCCCTTTTCCACACGTTTTATGATTTATAAATGGTACACATATCAGAATATCGTAACCATCAAATGATAGTATCAGTTACTATAATCTTAAGGGAACATATTCTATAATAGTGCAGTTAAATTGTTATTTTTAATTCGTTTTTATCGACGTAATTGACTATTTCCAAAATTCATTTGTACATTCAGTCTGGGTACTTGTTGGCCGCGAAAAGAAGATGTAACACAATTTTAAGTTCAACTCGAGTGTGTGTAGAACAAGCATTTGGAATATTAAAAAAAATTCGGATACTGAATTATTAAAAAATTCGTGATGTAAAGCTAGCAAAAACTATAATTATGTCTTGCTTTATTCTCCATAATTTTATTATTAACATGGCATCCAACGTGATTAAAAATTAATACCCGAATTTAAAAAAAAAAAATAAAATATATTTGAAATGTATTTTAGAACAAATATTGTATAAAAAATTTCGAAAAAAGAAAGATTCATGAAAGAAAGCAACTTCAAAGTTTTTTCTAACTACAACTTAAAATGGTTCACGCTATGACTCAGAAGTTACACTTAATCACTCTTATTTAGACTCAGTGTGACCCCTAATAGTATGTTTTTTATGAGTTTAATGAAGCGAGAAAATTTTTTGGATCAAAACACTGCACAGTGGGGCAGAATCAAATAATTGTGGAAATAATTCAGCCCTTTGTAAAGGGCTTGGAGTACTTAAGCTTATGTTTTTAATCAGGGTACCATCCACTTTCCAGGGATGACACTATGTGGGCTCAAAGTTGAGTACCTCGCACCTAAAAATTTTTCTAACGCTTTGCATTTCTTTAATTTTTGTCTGGTTTTTAAAAATTTTACATGGTCCTAAAGGGCTCATCAACACCCAAAAAAATGGTGCTTTAATATGCACGTTTGTGTTTAAAAATGATCGAGATATTGCTGAAAGTATTTCATGAGCCCCAGTTCATATGTGAATTGTGGAATTTCCTTTACCTTAATGTTGCAGAGTTTTTGCCGTTTGATTTTAGTTAACCAACTACACAAGCATAAATTTTATTTGATTTGCTTAATTTATAGAAATTTTATTGCATATTTAATATTTTTTCTTATCTCAAATTGCACCGTTTTTACCATAATTTTAGAAATTTTTAAAAATCAAATACAGACGATGCTACTTACATAACAAAACTATGTGTCTTTAAGCATTAGCATTCCAATATGTATCAAACTTTCATAAATTTATATTAGAGAAGTAAAAATTTGTATGGGTGTGTAAAAAATTCGGTAAAAAAACAAACAATTATACCTGAAAAAATAATTAAAAATATAAAGGTTAAATACAATGGTATCAAATAAATTACAGTTGCAGGTTTTCGTTTTAGGATGACCTATGGCTAATTATATTTATAAACTTTTACCTAAATGCTTTTTTAGATTTTTACCTAACAGCCTTGCTTCTTTTAATATTTACATACCAAAATTATTGATGACTTGAACGTATTAATATTCCCGTAAATACATTAGATTCATAATTAAAAAGATCATGCCGATCACGTTGAAGTTTGAAACATTGTGTCCTTTTTCGTTGACTGATGCTACAAAGGAACCTGATAAAATTAAAACCATGAAGATTTTTAGTAAGGCTACATACAACTCCAGAGTTGATGTCATTGGTACTGCATAACTTTAAAAATGTTCGGAAGTGATCGGAAACAAAAATAAATTTTAAGTAAAGTATTTTACTTGAATGAATACTGTTGCGGAATTCTCAACCTACCTTTTGAAGATTTATGTTCGAAGTCCAAGAAAAAAAGGTTGGCCGAAAAACTTTTTTCAGTTTCAAAAGATAAAGATTTCGAAACGTTCAATGACTTGCTAAGAAAAGGAAATCGAGCTGCCAAGGAAGCACACTTCACCAATATTCTTCCTAGCGCATCACCAATACGGAAAAAACGTATTATAACAGAATATCTCTTCCGAAATCCCAGAATATCTCTTTCGAAATCCCACTGATGTTAGAAATAAGAATAAGCCGAAATAAGTACCAAATTTCGAGAAAAGCTTTACTTGAGAGAGGACATGCGGGTAGTGAGGGAAACACTGTTGATGGAAATTCTGCAAAAAATCTTTTGGAGGATTTTGAAACTATTTCAGGGATAACTTGCATTGACAGGGAGTTGGTTATAAGGGTTAACGTAGCTTTGGTGGTAATTAATACTAAAACTAAAATTTATTCCTTTCGATTCGGAGAACATACAGCAAAAATATCTCAGCTACTCGTCTCCCCATAACCATGGAGGGATAAGACACCCACGGTACATAAAGTATTATGTCATAGTCTGACAATTATAGAATTGAAAATTCTTCCTCTTAGAGAGTTAACAGAAGAAGCTCAAAAATTTCTAAAAAAAAACAATCTAGGCAGTCACAAAATAAAGACACTTTTTATAGCCTATTGTTATCTTCCGATCTTGTACTCTCATTAATGAGAAATCGTTGGTTTAGCTATGAGATTTCTTCTATTTCTAACAAAAAAGAAGAAGACATGCACCATGCCAACAGAGGTTATTTAAAAAAAAATATATAATACTTTGCAGAAAAATTACTTTTAAGGAATTTTCCTACATAAAAAAAGGCAAGAAAGCCCATTTTTTATCTAAAGTTGTTAATAATAATTGTTAATTTTAGATATGCCTATTTTCTACATATGATTGCTTTTTACGAACTTTTTTACAGGCTCGTACAAATTTGTTTCTTCCGCAACATAAATTTTTGAAAAAGAGATGCATATTGAAACACTCGTATTTAAGAACGCCTAGTTTTGCATGAAAGATATTAAGGTGAATCTTTTTCTGTTTGATGGGAAATTGCGTCATCTATATTCATATATATATATATATATATATATATATATATATATATATATATATATAAACTAATTGAACAAACTTTTTATATTTGTTGCTGATCTCTGAAAATTTCGAAAAATTATGGTAAAAACGATCCATTTTGAGAAAAGTCAAAATATTATATATACAATAAAATTTTTATAAAAATATAAATAAATAATATTTTTGTGCTTGTGTTCTTGGTCAAATAAAATCAAATCTGCGGCATTAAGGTAAAGGAAATCCCACAATTCCGAAAATAAATACCAAAAATCCCAAAATTGGATTTTTTGCTTTTTAGCCTATAAAGTCCACATATGGATAGGGCTCATGAAATACTTTCAGCAGTGATTCGGAGTATATATAGCTTTTTTGCTGTAGTTTTCTTTTTAAGATCCCAGTTTTGAGATTTTGAAGGACCTCTATCTTCTACAAGACTGATCAATTTTATTCGAAATTTGGTTCAAACGTACTCACATAAAGTTAGCTTAAACAAAAGTTAAAATTTTTTATATATTCGGCAAAAAAATTTTTTGACTAAAATACAGAAAAATGCATTCATTTTGGATTTTTTGAATTGAAAATCATATAATTTTTAAGACAGAAAAGATATTATCGTCAAATTTCTTTCCGGAGTATTTTAAATTTTGAATAAATGTGTGAATGTATGGTTCATATTTATATAAACCAACTTAAAAGGCGCCAACCCTGGAATGTACCCAGATTCAAAATTTAAGCTCGAGTACTCCTTTGCGATGCTCATGTCAAATCAATCGGGCAAGCTCTTTACAAATGGCTGAATTATTTCCGGAATATTTTTATTCTACCCCACAGTGCACTGTAGCTTCAGATTTGTGATAAAAACAAAAATGTAATTAAGTGACTACATAAATAAATACTTAAAAATGAAATATTAACAAAAACACAACTAAAAACAATATTAATATTTAACTACTGACTTGTGCACTTATTTTAAATGCTGTAAAATAAAAATAAATCAATAATTTAAGCAAAATAACTTTATTTACTTAAAAGAATCAAAACGAATGCTAAATATTGTCAAGTTGTACTGATTTGTTCATCACTCGCCGGCTAAGAAATATTATTAAAATTGTTGCAGTGATCGCCACGTTTGACAAATTTTGACCGACATGATTGTGTGGCTAAGCTAGAAATCGGAAATTTTTCCTTAGGCCTTGTGTCACCTTAACATTTAATTTTGTACCTTCATTGAAGGTACATTTTTTTATGAAACATTATTTAAACCGATCTCAGTTTTTTTTTCAATTCTTTTCAAAAATCCATATAGTATACTTTTCATCAAGGAAAAACATGTCAGTCTATGGCCAACATTATCAAAAGCTTATGAAAAGTTTATACATACTTTTGAAAAATTCATTTATTTGGGGTTAAAAAATACACATGTTGTTAATAAAAGCAACAAAGTCCACCAAAATATTTAGATATATATTTTTTTTTGTTACTTACTTTCTTTTTGTTTTATAGCTGAAAAAAACGTTTTTAGTTATATCAACTTGAGGCTTTTTATGTTGCGCTGAGTACGACAGCCCATAGGTGAGATGATATTTGTTTTTTCACAAAAACCAAATATATAGTTGTTTCCTTTGGTATATTCTTGATCAAACGTTATTAAAAAAACACTATTATAGTTGATGCAAAAAATTATTTTTGGCCAAGATTTCGAGTTAAATTACATTGTACACAAAACGAATTAAAGTGCTTGCCAAACGTCCCAGCATACAAATTTTATCACATAAAATATAAAGTACACATGAGGATACGCAGTTTTAGAAAAATGAATAGTGTCTTTGAGCTTACCAATCACGGTGGGATAAAGAACAGAAAAGAAATAGAAACAGTACTCACGTTTCTCTTAATGCGGTCAGGAAGGCATTTTGATGATCATAAATATTCATAAGATTTGATAGGATTATTTCAAAATTTTATAATGCACTAGAAGAATCGAAATGACTCTAGACTTAGGCATTGGAGTAATCCGAGCACTCATTTAAGACGAATGAAATTTGCAAATTAGTATAATTTAATTAAATAGATTTAATACATAACGCGACACAAATGTCAAAATCCGCTAATGAATTTAAGAAAGTAATTTAATTCAACTATTTGTAAATTATAAAATAACGGGCCTAAATATAGATGGCTATTTTGTATTTTATTTTATATTTAGTGTTTGTTCGTGGTCACGCTGTATGCTGAGATAGCGAAATGTTGAAAATAATATTAAGAAATAAAATTGATTACAAATTAAGATCAAAGGTTCAAACAAATAATTAATCTAACAACTAGTTAGAAAAAAACTCCATTTTAATTTTTAATAAAAAAGAATTAAGGCTACTATATAAAGAAAATATAACAGCAAATTATAAGAAATCTATAATCCTCTTACCGGGGTACACGTAAATGCACTTTAGATTTAACCCATTGCCCTTCAATAGAATTTCTATTGTCAACAGCATCCCTTAGTTTATTTTTCATATAATTTACGTTATAAGAATTTTTGCTTGTATTACAACCACCAAATTCTCCTCTCGTACTGTAGCCAGCAACATCTAGGCACTTAGTATTTGTATATTCTTTTGTTTGTGTATTGGCCAATACATCACAATCTGTATATTTTAAATTGTATATCTCTATTGTATCAGTTATCACATTTGCTGTTGTGGCGTTTAAAGATTCACCATGGTGGGTATTGTCATTGATTATACCGCCCGCTACCCAAATCTCGTTATTTACAATAGCTGCCGCTAAGCCATAACGCCCCATGTTTAATGAAGGTTTCTGCAACCAAAGCAAAGCATATTGACTTTTTAAAAGAATATCAGTGGAATAAAGACAGAGTAAGAAAAAAGAAACAAACTCATAATTCTGTGTTAAATATGGCAAATTTAAATAATTTGTAATAATTTAAATCTAACAAAAAGATTTCTATTTAAACAGAGTAGATACACTCATATTTATGTATTTACTTACTTTAACCCATGTTTTACGTTTTAAATTGTAAAACCAGACGGTGCTAAGTACTCTACCGTCTACTCCTTCACCACCAATGACATAAAATCCAATATCGTGTTTTGTTACTTTATCGCGATATTTATTCTTATTGTCAATAGCAATGACCGCAAAATCTCTACGCGACTCAGGCAGATTAGTTTCTAAAGTCCATTTTACTGTTACAGGGTTAAAGCACCAAATCGATTTCTCAAAAACCTGCAAAGATTAAAAATTATAATTTGGATTTCAAAATGCTGACAAAAGAGGTTACAAGCAGGAGGACAACATTCGGAGTGGCTTGCGGCTAACGTTACAATAACAAAATTGTTTTTTTAATTAAAATTTTTTTTTGTGAGAAAAACAAGTATGAATGATTAAAAATAAAAATTTGCATTTCGTGACTATACCGACGGTGTAGTACAAAATTGCAACAAATGTACAAGACTTGTTGTAGAGAAGACAACAAAGAAATGATTTGAGTTGTGTTTTTGAATTTCGTCCAACCAAATTAATATTGATTAGTTGGTTAAATGGATGATATTTACAATATACGCAAATCAAAGTGTTGGATGCAAAGAATGCTGAAGATGGATTTGGCAGTCCTGAAAATGCAGCATTACATTCTGCCAGCGTCTAATTTTTCATGTTTTCTTTGGAAAACGTTCGCGTACATTTGAAAAATAATTTTTCCTCATAAAAGTTAAATTAAAAATGAACCAAAGCCAAAAAGTAAAATCTTAATTGATTTAGGAAGATCACTGGTTCAACCCCTGGCTGGGACTAAAGTTAAAAAAAAATTGTTTTTTTACATTTATATTACACCCTGCGAATTTTAATTGATTTCCGTCATGAGGTCTTTTTTAATCCGTCCGCTGTTAAGATTTTAGCAACACATGTTAAAGGTTAACTATTAATTTTAGGACCAAAATGCTCGTGCGATATTTCTTTAAGAATATCATATCTTTGTTGGTTTCTTTTTCGGAATATACATCGATAAAATGAAATTAACATGAATGAATTTTTCAAATTTGTGTGTTCTCCCACAAATTTATCATCAGTGCTTTTGTAAAAAAAGTTTATGTATTTCAATTTGCCTTTTCTCAGTCTTCTCTAGATATGCAGGCATCTCCTCAACGATTTAATAAGACTTTTAAAACATACGTACATCATTGTTCATATCATATACGTAGTCTGTTTAAATAAACTGTTCCCTTAACTAACATATACTTCACTTTTGACGTCATTATTCAGTTTGAATAACCAAATTAAAAATAAAATAAAAAAACGTCACAAGAAATTTACATGTTCAAAGTGCATAATAAATATTAATTCAATAATAACATTTAAATTTAATGTCTCTCCTAAATAGAAATATATATTTCATTAAACGAAAGTATTTTTTTTGTTTGTTTTTTTTTTCACCAAGTGGAGTAATTTATACTGTTACGTTTTTTCCATTTAAACAAACGTACGGATTATTCTTTTGATTGCAAATACTTTTGTTGTGGCACGTTATAAATTCGGTGTTTTCTTTACTACTTATTGGCTGTTCTCATATTAAATACACTTTCTACTGTTAATGTTTCTCAATTTTTATAATTTCCTTTTTTAATTATTATTTTTTTCTCTTATACGCATGGCCAAAGGTGAACTCGAACTCATGATCTAGTATTTTACAGTACGCACCTCTACCAACGCAGCTGTTGACGTGCTCAACTTGTATAAGCTAATTGTCGTATTATTCTATACAAACACCCAATGGTGGTGGAAGTAACTTATTCACCTATTTTTTTCCACGCACATACGGACAACAGCAACAGGGGTTGCCAGATCTTATGTTCGTAACAATACAAACTATTTTTTTTAATTAAAAGTGACCAAAAAAAAACAATGCATTAAAAAGTTCCATAGCTGGAATCTTCAGGCCTTTGCCTATTTTGTACTAGGGTGACAATATACTTTGCTTGAACCCAAAAGCTTTACATTGTTAACATTTTTTATAGGTTTTAAGTCATGGTGCCTCAAGGAAAAATTTAAAAATTATAGGTTAAGGGGAAGGATCGCATGTGCTTTTTTGACGAAACATGTGTAAAACTCTGCTTAATTATGTGAAACTTTGTTTCAATCGCTCCATGTGTTGAGAAGTTGCTTATTTATTTCAAACTGAAAAAAGTGAAAAAATACCTAATTTCAAAAACTTGGTTATGAATACGTGTACATATGTATGTATATTCAAAGTTTAAAACATTTGCTCGCCTTTGCCCCTTATTTGTTTTCTAAAACAATTTTACTTACTGACGAAAAGTAATCAAGCTCTTTTTATGTTGTAAATAAGGTGGAAGAAGGGTATATCTAAGTTTGTCATTCCGTTTGTAATTTCTACAATATCCATGTCCGACCCCATAAAGTGTATATACTCAGAGTTCTTATGCATAGCAAAGTCGATTAAGTGACGTTAGTCTGTCCGTCTGTGTTCGGTTAAAATCAACTTTGCCAAGACACTAGATGAGCTACAGAAAATTAAAATACGCCAATCGATCTTAATTTCGAAAATTTTGTTATTGAAAATCAGCATGATCGGTCCATGTCCTTCGATGCATTGGGCAAAACACCACGTCTGCTAAAATAGTTTAGTTGCGTGTTAGCTAAACATGAGTTCGTGATAAGTTATATAAACAGTAGCGAAATGGCCATACAGAAATTTTTATCTGCTTATTGCATTTATTTGATTCAATAATATGTTTCCCGGTGGTATTTCGTCTATAGTTGGAATGTGTTCATCATTTATATTTGGGCATTGATGACCATTGCTAGCTAACAATTTTGGTATGCAATTACTTTTACATTTATTTCATTATGAATACAAATATAAAGATCTTTGTATTCTTTACAGGTTTTTACAATTCCAAATATTTTCTTATCCTTACATTTAATTATGTTTTTATTAGATATTTTTGTAATTGAATTGTGTCTTTTAACTGGCTTAACTTATAGTTTTTCACAATACACTGCTATTATTGGTAAACTTAAAATATATATTATAGTAGAATTTTTTATGGCAATTATAATCGTAAAAAATTTAAGGGCTTGCTCAATGTTTTCATGAGGGAAATTTTTTAATTTATTGATATTTTTATTTCTCTCCACTTATCTCCAGATAAGATAAATAATTTTGTTATTCCTGCATTTGCCCATTGATGCGTATTCAATATTAACAATTTCATCTTTAATTATATTAAGTCTTAAGGAAATGCTTTTATTCCATTTCTAGTTTTGTTGTTTCATTACATTTTAGTAGTTTTAATATTGTCTTTGTTACATTTGTTAATTGTTAATAATAGATTGATTGTGTTCTGTTGGTCATTATTTTTAAGTAATCCTTCAATCTTGTCTGTCACTATATTATGGTCGTTATGGTCGGGCGTTCCGGCTATCCATTTCCAAGTTGTTCCTAAAAAGTTTAATTATTTATTTATTTTAATTATTGCTTGCAGTTTTCTAAATTCGTGTATTAAGAAAGTAATAGTAGGATTGTTTGATGTTAGTCTTTGTTTTATTTCGTCTTCTATTTTAGTCGAAGCTTCCTCATATATTTGTAAATTTATAATATATATTATCCCAAAGTTTTCGTTTTGAATTCGAACATCTCTTGTCCATATTGAAATTAACTGATTATTGGTATAGTCCAGTATTCGCATATCTGCCTAACAATTCGTTAAAGTCATCAGTATTAGTATTATTATGATACTCATTTCCTGTAAAAAGAGAAGTTACGCTTTAATATTTTCTTTGTGTATTACCCTATTTCTAGATTGAATCACAACTTTGTTGCTAAGGTCCTTCCTAATTGTTTGTTTTTTTGTAACGAGGCTGTAATTTATTCCTTTGCCCTACTATTTTTTCGTAAATAATATCTCTTGGTATATAGTTCTTTACATTCGTTTTTTTTTTTTGCAACATTTTTTCTTGTGCCGCTTTTAATTTATCTTAATTATTTTCATGAGAAATTCTATTATATAAAACATCCGCGATTTTTTTCTCCTGTAACAGAATGAATAGTTTTGTTGTATTGTTGTGCTGCCTTATATAATACTTCTTGTTTTATTCATCTCGTTATTTTTACGAGTGTTGAGTAGACTCTTTCCACTTGACGTGGTGTACAGTAGTATAATTCAATTCCTAATCTTTGGATGAACGTTTTGAATTGCATTGTTGTAAGTCCTGGTTCATTGTCAAGGGTTATTTTTCTTTCAACTAAAAAATTTGTAAAATGTGTAATAATTTTTTCCCTAAATTCATTTTTTCATTGAAATACTTGATTAGGAGGTATTTTGAATAAGAGTCTATACAATTTAATCAGTAGATATAATCAGTAGAAGAAGGGCAATCCGATATTTTTTTAAAAAAAGCTTCTTCTAAAAAAGCTTTGAGGCTGCACGCCACTAGTTTGTTGTGCACTTCTAGGAAGTTCACGTTTTACACCTTGAATAAAATTACAATTTGTATTTTTATAATGAAAGTTATTAGTTGGTCTGTGCCAAACTTTAATAGAAGAATCTATTTCTATTGGTTCGGGCTTTTGTTGAATTTGTCCATTTTGGAAATAATTGTTTATTGGACATTTCTTTCATTGCGCTGAGGAAAACGCAGTACGTTTTGTGATTTTTGATTAGAATTAAATTGGAACATTCGACTGAATTGAAGTGCAAAATTGGCACGTAAATTATTAGACTCTAATTCCTGAGTCTTTGCAAGGGCATTAGTAAGATCAGTAGGGAATAACGAGAACAAAATGTTTGCTAATGGAGGATTCAATCCCGTGATAAAAACCCTTAATGCGTGCTGCCTATTTTTCCTATTTAATTCATTTGTTATTACGCTATTAGAACCATGTGACATTATTGTTTTATTTATTAGTGCAGTTAGTTTCTTATTGAATTCATCATCATCGCATAATGCTCATTTCTTGCTCAACACCCTGTCGTTAATGCTCATTTCTTGTTCGACAATATAGAGCGGTCTTTGGTCAGAATAAGCGAAGTCTAAAAGGCTGGGAATAGCCTCAAGGTTAAGAACTGTAACGTGATTAGTAAGGATGTCATTCACTTCGTCAATTATTTTATTTCTTAGAATAAATACGACTGCCTTTATTATATAGACTCAGAGTTATTGGCAGCTTCTCGCCAACTTACATATGGAGTTTTGCCATTAAATATTGGCGATGATTGTACCACATCTAAGGTTTCTTCACAAATTATCTTTTCATCAATATCTTGGACCCTATGTTCTTTAACGTTATTAGCGCCGGTCAATTGTTGGAGATTCCTATTTAGTCCGTTTATTCTTTCAGTCAAAGAACCAGTCTTAATTGTTTTCCTTATTAAGTCCTTTTTTTTCTCGTCTGTTTCTTTTTAAATATCGTTTAAAACTTCACACATATATAACACAAAAATTTTAAGATTAACGTTGTTTTTTTTATTTAAATTTTAATTTGTACAATGATAAATACGGCAAAAATAGTTTTGTTTTTTCTATTATTTTATCTTACGTTCTATGATACAAATAGTTAGATATTAAATATTCTTACTTTAAAATTTTTTTGAACCGTTGTTGTAGACGACTCGTTCTCATACAACCATTTTTTCTTGCAGCCAACACTATTATAGCTGTACTACTTTAGCAATGTTGTAGATGATTGATGATTTTAAAATTTTTCTCAAGCGGTAAATTTTTATTCAACAGTCACTTTTCAGTTTTTAAATTATTTCGTAGTCTACTTTAAAAATTCAATTTTAATGTCGCTATTTAGTTTGTTATATATTTTTCCCTTTTTTGTTGAAGATACTTATTTTTAGAATTTTCCGTTTTTTCTCAAGTGGTGAACTTATGTTCCACACATATGTTAAATTATTTAGTATTCTTGTACACTTCTTTAAAAATTGTACTTTGAAAGTTTAATTTAGGGTTTTTCTCTTCCTTTTGAAGATACTTATATTTTTATCTTTCTCTTCCTTTTGAAGATACTTATTCTAATTTTTTTCTCTTCCTTTTGAAGATTCTTATTTTTATTTTTGTGCAACCGGACCGATCCTAACTTGTTATTTTCAGGATTTTATTTTTCGATTACGGTTGCCCCACGTTGGGTGCCAATTAAGGTTTTCCTTTCGATTAAAAATAAAAAAAAAATATTTTTATTTATTCCATTTCTTTAAATTAAATTTAATATTAAGTTTTTATGAGCCATCTCAGGGAGCAGCTTGTTAGGCTGAGGTATGATCAGGCTTTGATGAGTTATGTTTTACAACTGGTTAACTGACTTGCAATCACCATATTTTTATTCTAATTCAACTGTGGGAAAATGCTTTGTCAGTACTTTTATTTTATTTTAATATTTTTTTTTCTTTTGACAAGGTTAGTTTACGCAGGCAGCCCTGTTGCCACAGCCCACTTGGGTCCATAAATTGGTCCCTTTATTTTACCTGTCGGAAGGAAAGGAGGAAAAGAAAAACATAGATAGAAAAGTGGAATAAGGCAAGACATAAGAGAAAGAAATGGAAGATGAAATAAAGAAAGAAATCGCGGGTGTGAAAGATACAGAGAAAATCCTTGATAATGGTAGAGAAGGAACCCGCTGGGGTAGGGCCTGCTGGCCAAGAAGTGCGTTCATTGAATTGACTCAGACGCAATGTCCGGAAGTGGGCCAGTAAACCACCCACTGCACCTCAAAAAGGAACTGATCCCGCCTGGACTAAAAGATGACACACCAGATAGGCCCCCGTATACCGCTGACCGAGATATTTCAGCCATATATTTCCCAACGGGGGGCAAATGCAGAGAAGTTCCAGAGTCTCCTCCTCCCCGTCCTGACTTCTACAGAAACTGTTAAATGGGGGACCCATTCTACTAGCATGGGCAGTGCTCAGTAACCACAGCCACCAAGTCTCGGAATGGACTCCTCGGTAACTGTAGTAGCACAGCTGCCCTGTCCCGGTTCAAATAGGACCAGATTGTCCTAATTGTTGAGCAAGTCGACTCGTTGGACCATCTAACCTGTGCCAAATTGTAGAGAGCAGCGTCGATACGCTGTCCACAAGCAGAGAGGGGTATGCCACAAACGGTGTCAATGGCACCTTCTTCAAGCGCCGTCCCCCTCTTTGCTAGTTCATCGGTAACATGGGTGCCCAAGTCGGTCCCATGTTCTCATAACAATTTTAGGGTGACTGTTGAGACCTCCGCCATCCCGTTAAGTGATGTCCAGCATTCAGAGACAAGTTTAGGTATGGCAACCACACCTCTAAGGGACGCTGCTTTGCTGTTGGTACAGATATATTGGATATGTTATAGTACCTTAACCAGCACGACGCCCTTTTAGTATGAGATATTTCCGCCTGTAAAGTACTGCAGTCTTTTGGCAGTCTGAAATACATTCTTATCCCAAATTCCTCAATAAACACTCCACCTATGACATTCAACCTAACTGTCGTTCTCAGTGCCACCCTTTTGGCCAGAAGATTCACGGGCAGCCAGTTGAGCACAGCAAAAAGCGCCATTGTGGGCGTTGATCTAATGGCTCCGGTCATTAAGACCGCCATACAACGCAGCACCTTCTCCAGTATAGAGACATTCGCTGCATTGTCTAATGCCTTCCACCAGACAAGAGCTCCAAAAAACAGAATAGGTCTAATCAGCGCTTCTATAAACCAATTTATGATCTTTGGGTTGATACCCCAAGTTTTGGCAATTGCCCTCCTACATACATACATAGCCGTAACGGCCTTTGTTGCCCTAGCCTGGATATTCATCTTCCATGACAGCTTACTTTCCAAGATAAAGCCCAAAAATTTTGCACAGTTAGATAGATTCAGGGGAACTCCATTCAGTCTAAGTAAATCAAAGGAAGTACGTCTGTATTTTCTAGAGAAGAGAACTAGTTCCGTATTGGTTGAATTAACACTCAGTCCGCTCTGCTCCCCCCAGGTGCAGATTGTCCAAGCGCTATTTCCAACCTTTGTGACACCGTATCGGCGTGGATCCCAGAAACTGCCACCGCCATATTATCCGCGTAGGCGACAGTCCTAAAGCACATGGAGTCTAATACCATGAGCAATATATTAATAGCAACATTCGACAACAGTGGAGACAGAACTCCGCCCTGTGGTGTGCTTCTTGCCGCCATTCTAGTCACCTTTGCCATGCCAGAAGTTGACGTTATTATCCTGCAACTGAGCAAGCGTGTTACGAACCCGATGGTCGACCGGTCAACAACATCAACCTAAGTATCTTTTAATTCGTTTCTTACGACCTCAGCGAATCTTTTGGGCATAGATTCAATAAGATTCGATAGAAAAGATGTTAGTATAGCTTCCCACTCCTGTTTATTTTTAAAGCATCGAGTGCCAACTCTCCGTTTTAAAATTCCAAAGAGGTTCTCTATGAGATTCAAGTCTGGCGATTGAGGTGGCCAATCCAAAACTTGAACCCCATTAGCTGATAACCAATCCTTGCCTAATTTTGATGAGTGTTTTGGCTCAATGTCATGTTGAAACACCCATCGAAGTGGCATTTCCCACTCAGCATAGTTAAGCATGTGAGTTGCTAAAATGTCTCTGTAAACAAAACGGTCCATTTTTGTTTGAATTTCTACAAAGGGACCAACACCACAGGCCAAAAAACAATTCCAAACCATCACATTTTCACCCCCATGTTTTATTGTGGCTTTTGAGTACCGAGGATGTAGCCGCTTTCTTTTTGTCTTCTCACGTGGGAAACTCCATCTTCATCAGTTCTCCATTTGGATATAGTCCAATCCATATGTGCTCTAGCAAAATCCAACCTTAAACAAACAAAAAGCTGAGAAAATCAGAGACTACGTGGCAATCAATCAAAAAAACCTCTTTTTTAAATGCTTCTTAGTCAGCATAGGCTTCTTAGATGGCATGAAGCTCCTTAAGTTTTGTTCCAATAAACGTTTTCTTACTGCGGAAGAACTAATCTGAAGTTCTGGCTCATTCACTATGTCTTTCGACGAAATAAATGGATTCTTTTTAACTAGACGAAAAATTTTCTGGTCTGTTCGCTCAGAAGTTTATCGAGGTCGCCCACTGCTATTGGCTTCCTCTACTTTCCCAGTAGCTTGATACTTTTTTATAAGCCAGGAAACTATTGATTTATTAATATTCAATTGGTTTGATATAGAAATTTGGGATTAACCGTTATTAAAAAGTTCAATAATCTTTAGCGTAAAAGCTGATCCATAACGTGTTCGCGTCATTGTTGCACTTCTAAAGAATTAGTACTACTTAAATGCATAAAATCAACCAAAATTATTTTTTTCAATAGCAATCACAACGGGACTAAAATTTTTGTTTAAAATATTTGTTATTGTTTTAGTTAATATTTCGCAACAAAAGCAACAATGTAAAAGTTGCTTAGGTTTCGAACAGCGAATTTTTAAGTTAATTTTGTTTTTGTTTTATAATATTTTCCAAAGACATAAAATTTATTTTTTGTTGTTATTATTATTATGTAGACTATCTGCGGTATTCATAACAAAAAATTGAACAATCGTTGTATACCACTCATATCGAGTGTAGAACTAAAATGTATTTTAAGCTAGTTCATTAGTTGTTCGGAAGTTTATTCATAACACTATTTTAAATTCTGACTAAACAAAATTCAAATATCCCTGTATTTTTTTCTATCAACTCTGACTTTTATTAAATAACCCTGGTTTTGTTTTTCACCACATTTCAACTGTCACTTGAATTTTATTATTTTACAAAATTTTTAAAAATAAAATGGAAAAAAAGGAAAGGAAATCTTTTAAAAGGTCTTTCAATTGGGAGCAGGATGAAAAAGTAAGAATTAAATTTACATTTTGTTTAAATTTACATATGTCAAAACGTAGTACATATTTATAGGATATTTTATCAAAATTGGTCATGGAGCAACCAGAAGTAGTTGAAAACAGTAAAATAGATTCAAACACTAACAAAAAGAAAAAAGATGCATGGAATACTATTTCTACCCTCTTTAATACGTCTTCAAAAACTGAAAGAACTCTGGATCAAATACAGTCACAATGGCGAAGAATAAAACTTATAGTGAAATCAAACAATTCTGCTTTTTTAAGACAAAGAAAACAAACAGGTGGAGGGCCATCACCAGAGCCTCTAAGCAGTTTTGAAGAAGAGTTAATATCACGTATTCCACATTAATTTGAGCATGACACCAATGAATTTGATAGCATTTCTAACTCTCAAGATATTTTAAAGCAAAAGGATGATTCTCAGACAAATGTAAGTCAAAAGTCTGAGGAAAGTGATATCGAAAAATACTTTTTGAAATTGTCAAGTAATGAAGATGTGGTCTACGTTGGAGAGGAAAAGAAACCAGATTTAAATAGAAAAATAAAAGAAAAAGACGACGAAACTGGGAAAAGAATAAAGTTGCTAGAAATAAGTGTCCAGCAAAAAGAAATGGAAAAACAGCAACCAAAAAAAAAATGCATGAAGAAAGACAAATTAATGAATTAAAAAAGAAGATGCTGGAACTTCAGATCACACAGTTAAAGGAAGAACATGCGGCAAAAATGGAGAAAATAAAACTGGAAATAGAACGCCTCAAAGAGGGATTCTTTAATTAACTTTTTTAAATTATGTACTTTGTTCCAACTTTTATAAATAAAAGTAAAGAAGTAATAAACAAACTAATTTATTTTTTTAAAAATAAAGTTGAATATATACAGAACAGAAATAGAATGATCTGTATCCTCGTTTTAATTAGCTGGTATTTGTTGTTGTATTTCCTCAAGATAATCAACTGAAATTATATGTAATATCATTAACAAGACATCGAAGTCATTAAAATTATCTTACTGAAGTCATCTGCTACCATCAGTATTTTGGCATTTTTCCTTGAGAGGCGCATTTTTTCTAGTAGGATTCGAAAACGGCTCTTCCACAATCTAAAGACTCTTTCAACACAGTTTCTTGTTTCTATATGGGCTTTATTATATGACTCTTCCTTTTGATCTCTAGGATTATTTACTGGAGTAAATATATAATTGGTACATTTATACCCACCATCACCAAGAAGCCTACCAAAGAAGCACCCATTTTCAAATTTTTCCTTGGTTTTACTTTCATTGAAAATTCTTGAGTCATGGGTGATACCTTTCCAACAAGCTACAATATTATTTATTTTTAGAGAAGCATCGCAAACAACCTTTAAAATAAAAAAATCAGTTTATAACATTTTAGAAAGTTTTAAAATTTACCTGCACATTAAAAGAAAAGTAACCTTTTCGGTTTACATATAGTTGTGCGTCGTCTCCTTTGACTCCTTGTATGCCAAGTGGGTACAATCTATTGCTCCTTTTTTAATCCGGCAATTTTTTTTTTAAATTTGCCATGGTTGCTCTTCTGTACCCATTGGCATTTTAAAAAATTTTTTTACTAATCTTGCATAATCTCTAGCCACTCTTTCACATAATTTACTAATAGACGATTGGCTAAAACCGTAGGTGTCAGAACATCATCTTGAATTTGATTTCTACCCCAACATCTAAGATCAGAAAGAACTTGGATAGTAGCCGATATTCTTCCACCATTTCTTTTGCCTTTCAAGTCAGCCTTAACCAAACCTATAAATTTTTTAAAATTTTCTTTGGAAAACCGATAACGTATGCGGAACTCTTCGTTATTATAGATACAGGATTTTTCCTCTTTTTATAAAATTTTCTTGAAGGCCTTCTTCTAATTTGGGTAACATTGAAAGTATCCAACACATCTAGTGTATCCAGCGTATCCATTTCAATAAAACATATTTTCTTTCACAATTTTAGTCAAAAAAAAATTTTTATGAAAATACAAATATCAAAAAATATTCAATTTGACAATTGAAAAACAAGAGTTGGTAACTGTTTGTTCATTGTCTAAACATTATTTATTAACATTGTTATGAATAAAAATTTCTTGTTCAGAAGTTAAACACTGTTTAAATTATTGTTATGAATACCGTAGTAAACATATGTATAATAATAAATAAAAGGGAAGTTTTCCATTAAGCTATTTAAAGAGAACTTATACGACCATGAGTATTTACTGGGGAAAAGTTGCTTAAGTTTCGAACAATACTGTATATAATTTTACATAAAAGTGACATCGGCTCTTAATGGGTAAAGCATTTTTTTTTTTAAATTTTAGTATTTCCTTAACGACCCTTAAATTTTTTATCTTGTTTTTTTTAGAATTCGCTACAGTTACCTTTGAACTGGTGTATTATATAAAAAGTTTCAAGAGTTTTTCACCTACGGTTTCCAAGATACACTTAGTTTCAATATTTTAATTGTTAAAACTACATTAACTTAATGAACACTCTTCAATTTTTATTTTGTTTAAATTACAATGCTATTTGGTTTAGTCTGTATTATAATACTGACATGTATATGTTGTTGTAGCGCCAAAAGTTTTAATTTTATGTATAATCAATCGTGTATATCGTACACCAACCGTGTGTTTGATACACCTACACGAACTTCAAATATGTGTGTGTATTTTGCTTTTGTTTTGTATAAAATGTGTATTTTCTGAACAACAGCATTTTGTCTTCACACAGAAAAAAATTTTAAATAAAACAAAATTTTTAATACAAACCGATTTTTTTGAACAACACAATCCTGTCCTTGTGCCACCAATAACGTAAATTAGGCCATTGCATGCAACAACCGAATGATGGTGGCGAGAACCAAACGGTATATGGGATAAGTGCCGCCATTCCATGGCATCGATATCATAGTATAGCACTTGGTCGCCAAAATTTTCAAAACAAATATCGCCTGCAGCAGTAGTGTTATGAGTTTGAATATGGACACAAGCATGAGTTTGCATACGATGGGTACGTTGCGAATGTGAGCGATTTACTGTATTCAAAATGATTTTATCAATTGAATGTACTCTTTTTCGCTGTTTTAGTTCTTGTTGTTGATTATGATGATAAAAATTATGTGGATGCATTTGTTCATTCTGTGTCGTTTTATCTTGTTGTGGCTGTTGTCCGTGATGACATTGCAAGCAGTAAGGATCGATGCCACCAAACAAAACTATTTTATGATTAGAAATTCTGTTAAAAAAAAAAGAAAAAATTCAATATTAACAAACCGAAGAACAAATGTATGAATTTACATAAAATGTAAACAGTTTGGCTATGGCAAGTAAAAAAAAAGTATGTGTAATAAAAAAAAATCTTAAAAAGGCTTGTTTGCGACGCTGCTAATACAATCGTCACATCACATACAATTGTAGCCAATAACTTTTCAGGGTTTTCACACATATCCAATTTAATATACTCAACTTATATTTGACAGTAGAAAATAAGTCTCTTCAATAATTAGAAGTTGTTACTAATTGTTTTTAGAAAATGTGAAAAATAGTGTAAAATATGAATGTCAAAAAATTGTTTTTACTACTTTTATTGCAGACTAAAACAGAATACCTGATTTTTTTTTTGTTTTACGAAATAAATTAATACATATCACGACTTTGAATTAATAGTGTTTGTTATATCTACATATGCAAACGCTCAATCAAAAATTTAAATTCATCCTAAATCCTAATTTGCAAACGCAAAATAGCGTATCGTATTAAAAAGATTTGGCTTTTTTGCAACAATGTGTATAGCGATTTAATTACCGAATTTCTACAGCTGAAATATTTATACAAACAAAAACCAGAAAATATGACTAACAATTCTTTGTTTTTTTTTTTTTTTTTTTTGTTTTGTTTTGGATCTAAACATAACATCAAACAGCAACGGGGTCATTTCTATACATGAAATATTTTTTTTAAATTTTGATGTTGGTATAGATAGCAAGCGATATGGAATTCAAAACACCTACTCCAATTAAGGTCATAACTATCTCCGTCCCGTTAAAACCCTGGCAGGCCTCATAGTACGTTCGATACCCGTCATCGTTAAGTCGGTGGTGTAGATTTTGTTGAGACTTACTCCCAATTAGCAACGGTCTGGCTCTGAGCACCTGTGCCGATGAAGGCTGGTACCAACACTCGCATGGCCTCCCTGCTTACATAAATAACCATGGGACCTTTGATTTCACTACACATACGG
Source organism: Cistogaster globosa (assembly GCA_937654795.1). Lineage (NCBI taxonomy): Eukaryota > Metazoa > Arthropoda > Insecta > Diptera > Tachinidae > Cistogaster > Cistogaster globosa. The sequence goes on along the minus strand of OW569406.1, from coordinate 46,927,263 downwards.
GTAGAGATAGCGGCTATGAGTAGGGACCCATTTCACATAGACAAAACCATATATACAAAAAATACCACAAAGGCCAACCCTAAAAGGGAGCCGACTGTATTGAAACGGCAAAAGCACCGCACCGCAATCCCCAAAGGTTGCGTAATACCTTCTTCAAGCACCTCAATCACCCCTGCTACAAAAAAGAGTGAAAAAGGGGCTCCCCCGCATATTGGTCTAACTACTGCTGTGAGGACATCGGTTAAACCAGCCCAAGCAACTGGTAGTCTGGGCCCTAGCACGTCCTCCTCTTCTTGTGCACACATCAACGCGTCGACGCGGGCGTATAGGACCAGAAAATCGGCCTATCGGATCCTGCAAAAGCTCGGTGGGCAAGATCCGAACACTTTGTCTGAAAGAGACCAGACAAAACTTAAATGGGCCAAACAGAACTTGAAGTCTCGCCCTCCACCTAACTTGGCATCTCAGAAACGACAAAGGTCGGCTGAGGAAGCCGCCACGACAGTCCCTCAGTTGCCTAAACGGCCAAAGACTTCAACGTCTAAACCGATGTCCTCACGTCCCCTTAGCGAGATAGTTAGGGATAGCCTCGTTTTGGCTATAATAGACACTGGTAAAAGTGACGGGACTATTGTGCTGTTTTTGTATTTCAGGCAATCAATTCGTTTGAAAAATTTATATGGAAATTACTCAAAAAATTGAGTGTTTTTAATATTAATTTTTCAACCGAATTGATCGCCTGAAATACAAAAACGGCAAATAAATCTTTAGATAATTGGACGTAAGTCCAAGCTGCTCTTCGCAGGACATAATTTCAGCCAATCCTGGCACCTCCACTCATTCCGTGATGCGCGCTGGTATCAGGGGCATGTTAAATTGATCGCTTGTGCTGATCAACGCTCAGCGGACCTGTACAAGCAGGCAATTGACAGCCTAGGTGAAATCTGGTCGGGTGCTAACCTCTCAGCTGTATCCAAAGATCAAATTCCGAACAGTGAAAGATCCTTCGCTCGAATCCCGGCAAATCCCTCCACTCCGGATGAAATTCTGGAGCTGACTAAACTTAGCATAAAGAGCTGCCTACGGCCGACTGGAAGATCGCTAAAGTAAACGAGCCAAAGGGCCACTTCCGCGACGCTATCATCGTCATTAACGACGAGTCCCTCGCCCCACTCAACGCCTGTAAGGTGGAGATCAACTACGGTTTCGACTCGCTCTCTCTCAGGATCTATAAGGGGGACAATACAGGGAAAAATTCTAAACCTCCCATGGAACCTCTGGTACCAGAGGTTGCCGCAGGACAAAATGAACCTATACAAACGGCTCCGGCCTCCATGTGCGGTTCAGATACGTCAGATGACACAAGAAGTGTCATCTCTTCATCCGAGTTTGCCGGTGACTTTTTCCGGCAAATGAGGCTCGGATCCAAATATCTGGCAAAAAGCGAGGAATCACTCCTGTCTAGCGAGGGCGATTCCGACGCTATCCTTACGGCCAAAAATAATGATGATGAGGGTTGTGCAAATTTACCTTCATCATTCCATCGCTGCTTCTGCGGCCCTACTACTCCGCCTGTCACAGAAAGGAGAGGATATTGTTCTGGTCCAGGAACCATGGGTTATCAATGATCGGGTTTCTGGACTATCTATGGACGCCTACAAAACTGTCAACGTCACATGTCAAGGTAAGCCGAGGGCCTGCATTATGATTAAGTATAATATTAACGCTTTCTTTCTTCGCAGGTTCAGTGACAGAGACAGCGTTTCCATAGCAGTGGAGACGGGCTCGAAGGATGTCTGGGTGGTCTCAAGTTATATGGCCCATGATCATGGAAATTTACCACCACATGACCTGCTAAAGCTTCTGGTTGCAGAGGCTAACGGCCGTCAAGTGCCGGTCATCATTGGAGCCGATGCTAACGCTCATCACCATATGTGGGGCAGCACGGATATCAATGAACGGGGTGAGTCTCTTTTTGATTTTATATTATCTTATGACTTAAGTATTGTCAATAGGGGAAGCGAATCTACCTTCGTCACTTTGAGTAGAAGGGAGGTTCTCGATCTTACCCTGACAGGTGGTGGCTGCTCTGATATTGTCAGAAATTGGAGTGTCTCTCAAGAGTGCTCCTTTTCTGACCATAGGTATTTATCTTATAACTTATATCTGGAATCAGTAGATTCCGGAGTGTCCCACAAACAAATGGACTGAAATAAATTTCGGTCCATTTTAGAGCTTGGCCTAAGGCCTGCTCCCTTCAAGATTAATGACCACTGCGATATTGATCAGGCGGTTGAATTCTTGACCTTGCAGATATGCTCTGCGGCGAAAGCGGCCTGCAATCCACCGAAGCCAAGGAGTAAACCGAAACCCTCTTGGTGGAATACGGAGATTGCAGAGTTACGTAAGGAATGTAGAAGACTCTTTAATAGAGCCAAAAATGGTGGAAACTGGCTGCCCTATAAGGATAAACAAAGGGAGTTAAAGTATGCCATACGAAGATCCAAAAAAGCCTCGTGGAAAACTTTCTGTGGCAACATAGAAAGCTCGTCCGAAAACAGCAGGCTACGCAGGATTCTTCGCACGTCCCTGAGAGTTATTGAGAGTTACTCAGAAGCCGGACGGTCAATGGACGGACTCTGTAATCGATACCTTGGAGACGCTGCTCGATACTCACTTCCCTGGTAGTAAAGGGATTGACGAAGCGATGGGGACTGTAAATTCCGCATCGGTTTGTCCACCCACTTTCCGGGTGACCAATGCTCACATAGAGTGGGCCATCGTATCGTTTGATGCCTTTAAGTCTCCTGGAATTGACAATATCATTCCAGCGGACTTCCAACATGGCATAGACCTCATAAAACCATGGCTATTGCGAATCTACAATGCTTGCCTGCAAAATACTTACATGCCGATAGGTTGGCGTGTAGCCCGATTTGTTTTCATCCCTAAAGCGGGAAAAACATCTCATATTAAACCCAAGGACTTTAGGCCCATAGGCCTGTCGTCCTTCCTACTCAAAACGCTGGAAAGGATTCGTGATCTTCAGATTAGGAACTCCATAAATCCCGCGCTTATTTCTAGCTCGAAGCATGCCTACACGAAGGGGAAATCTGCGGAAAGAGCGCTGTACGTGTTAATATCCGATATTGAAAAGTCCCTTTTAAATAAGGAATTTACGCTTGCAGTGTTTCTTGACCTAGAAGGAGCTTTCAATAACGTCTGCCCCAATGCCGTTATAAAGGCCCTCTTGGATCTCGATCTTGATGCAAATCTAGTGGGATTCACTGCGCAACTACTGAAGACACGTAACATCACGTCCAATTTGGGAAATGATCACGTTGAAAGGGTAGTAAAAAGAGGCACTCCACAAGGTGGCGTATTGTCTCCCCTCATCTGGAATCTGGCAGTCAACACGCTGCTACGGCGCCTGGATCAAACGGGTAATATGGTGATAGCTTATGCTGATGACATTGCTATCGCAGTCTCTGGGAAGTACCTGACAACACTCACAGAACGGGTCAACTATTCGCTCAATGTTCTGTCTTAATGATGCTGCGATTTTTATCTTGATGTTAACCCCGGCAAAACGGAGGCTATGCTCTTCACACGGAGATACAAGATCCCGATTTTTACTGCACCTAGGCTGAACGGCATTGTGCTCAGTGTAAGTAAAAGTGTGAAATACCTTAGGGTGATACTTGATCTCAAACTTCAATGGAAGGCAAACATTGCCGAAAGAGCTCGGAAGGCGACCTGTGCGCTCTATCTCTATCAGAGAGCTCCAGGACAAAAAAGGGACCTTCAGGCTCAGATCATCTCCAAATATTCTCTATGCTGTTTTTTGATACCCGCTCTCGAGAAAACGGTCAACCAAAAGCCTCTTGATAAAGTCAGGAGAACAGTCGCCATTTTGATTACTGGGGCTCTCCGAACTACTTCGACAAAAGCTCTGTATGCTCTTATCCACTGGTTACCCACCAAATTTCTGGTATTGCAACAGGCTAAATGCTGTGCAGCCAGACTTAATGCCATCTCAAGCTGGCTCAGGCTGGATATAGGGCACTCTAAGGTTATCGATCGGGATGTGCCACTGCCATTAATAGTGGACTACATCTCTTCTACTCCCGCTCTGGACCACGGGTTTCAGATCCATATTCCGAGTAGGGAGATATGGGTCCGTAACGAAGTGGTTGTGGGTGGTACTGTTGAAATCTACACCGATGGCTCGAAACTGGACGACAGAGTCGGTTGCGGAATTTTCTCCAATAGCCTTGGACTAAGACTCTCCCTTAGACTTCCTGACTACTGCAGTGTCTTTCAAGCCGAGGTAATGGCCATTCTGAAAATATCCGAAATTGCGCTTAGGGACGATCTTTCTGGCCTTGCCATTCGGATATTTTCGGCCAGTCAGGCGGCAATCAGGGCGCTTGCTGGTGCATGCAGTACATCTAAGCTAGTCCTGAGTTGTCGCTCGTTACTGAACACTCTATCGGAGCGATCACAGATTGACCTGTTTCGGGTCCCTGGTCACAGGGATATCCAGGGTAAATTTGAGGCCGATGATCTTGCTAAACGGGGCACATTGCTTCCTAACGTCTCCTCGCTACCAGACGTTGGAATTCCTCTGGCAACGGTGAAAATGGCCATAAAGAACCACTACCTAAATTTGGCTCGCAAATTATGGGTAGAGGAAAGTTCCTGTTGTGTCTCCAGACAACTGTGGACTACACTGGACCTCAAGCGGACAAGGCAGCTGCTCAGACTGGACAAAAAACCCATAAGTATCACGGTCTCGGTACTTACTGGACACTGTCTAATCGGCAGGCATGCTGAAAGACTCGGTCTGCCCTTTAATGATTTCTGTCGCAGCTGTGGCTCGGAGGATGAGGAAGAGACCGTACTGCACCTCCTGCGCCACTGCCCATCCCTGGCTTGACGAAGACTAAGAATTCTGGGCTCTTCTTTCTTTGGAACTCTTACGAAGCTATCATCTCACTCTATAGGGGACATAGCGAAGTTCATCCGTGAATCCTCATGGTTCTCGGCTGGGTAAGGGGAGTCGCGCCGCCTTCCTTGGTGTATCACAACGGGCCATTCGATTGTGCTCAAGTGAGCTTCGTCGCGAGAGGCTGCCACTCCTAACTAACTAGTGTTGGTGTAGGAATTATTCAAAATATCTGTTTTTGGAATTATTGTCTGTCTGTGTTCGCATCAAGTAAAAACTGCTGGATGAATTTGAATAAAATTTTGTGTGAAGATCCCTTAGAAACTTGGTGCAAATATAAAATACATTTTGTTTCGTAAAAAAAATGTCATTTCGTAGAGAAGACAGAGATACTAATGTGAAGTCAACCATATTTATTGGTATAATGGTACTAAAAAAGTTGTCAGAACATTTTATTTTTAAAGATTGAAAATATTTAACACTATTTACAGATCTCTAAAATAAAAATTGAAAAACACATTTTTCTAAAATTGAATTTTAAGAAAATTATAAACGATACGTGTTCGAAGTCGTGGGCACTGCTACTACAAATAATTTGAATTCAAGTATACAAGTTAACTATGTTTGTAGAAGTGCACGCCTGCCAAAACTAAACAGTAAGCAAGGAATAATAACAAAATAAACTAAAAATTTTACAAAAGAGATCGAAAATTTTAATAAAATATCAGTACCAAGACTTTGTCCGTGAGTCTTTTGTAATTTTCTTTAAATCCAAATTTAGAAAAATTCCTTTTTATTCATTTTACGTAGAGTTCTGTAAGCAGTGCTTAAACTTTTCCATCTATAAAAATAAATTGTGCTGTTAGCTGTTCTAGTACCATTATACCGGTAAATTTTGGTACATTCACATTTGAACCTCTACGTTCTTTAGGGACTTCCTCACACAATTTTATTTAAATCCATCCAGCAGTTTTTGAGTAATACGAACACAGACAGACGGACGAACAGACGAAAAATTCCAAAAATAGGTGTTTTGTATTCCATATTGATTACTATCTACACCAACAATAAAATTTTATGTACAGAAATGACCCCGTTACTGTATATGTATATTTATAATACATTAATTCACTTTAATTGTGCTTCATTCCTTCAATTATAAGTATTTCATGATACTCTCATGATATACATACTTATTTATTACTTAAAGCTAAAAACTGAAATTTATTACTGCGAAGAAAGCATATATGCTTATACATATGGCCATTTCGCTGCTGCTCATATAGTTCATCAATGGATTCTACCCAAATTTTGTATAAAAAACTCAAGACTCTTATTTCAAAAGTCAAATTGATTAAATGAGAACTTCATCAATTCAATAAATCAAAAAGGCATTAGGGACTTAAAAATCTTTTATACAAAAAACAGGTATATATAAATGGTTTCCAATGGTATAACGAATTTTAATTTTTTTTTCTTTTTTTTTTTTTTTTGCTTTGTTGATTCAATGTAGTATATGAGCAGCAGCGAAACGGCCATATGGGTATGCTTTCTCCGCAGTAATACATTTCAGTTTTTATTTATTTATTATTTTAATCTATGTATATTTAAAGGAATCAAGCATAGTTAAATATATTTAAGCATACCAGCTGTTAATCCACCAGCAACTTTTTAAAGTATACGAAAAAAAGCGTTCGTTCACAATCGATGACGAAGCTCTTGCAAATGCAATCTGTTGCAATAGAAAACATGGAATACCGCTTTTTTGTCTTTGTATATATTTATCATTCCTAGGCCTACCCCAATTTACTTGCTAATTCTTAGCAGCAAAACGTTTATTCACTTTTTTGTTGTTTTTGTTTCACTTTCTTGTTGCTATTTTCTTCCGGAGATTTATTGAACACGACCTAATATCTTCATTTTTTTCATGAAAATTTGAAAGAAACTTTGCTTGTTTATATTTTAAATATAGAACTCTACCAATCAGACCGGTAAAATTTAGACTGCAAACTGCAAATATTTTTCATTTAATTAAAAATATATTAATTTAAAAAACTGACTTAATTAATGACGTAATTAAGCACCAATTGCTTAAATTATAAATCTGGATCTTGTATGGAAATTAAGTTTAATTAGAGCTAGTTTACATTAGGGGCATTGTATCAGCTGCAAAATTCATGATGCAGATGTTTCTAGGCACGAAATGAATATTCATACCTCTTTTCAGTTTTGTCTCTCATTTTTCTCTCATTCCTGTTTCTCTCTATTGTATTTGTGCAGTTTTATGCTTGAGCAGTGTTGCCAAAAGGCCTGTTTTTGTTTATTATACATTTAGTTTATCGCAACACTTGTTACGTATAAATAAGGAGAAATAAGCGCGCAACGAGAAAAGAAAGAAAAAGAGAAAACAATAAAAAATCAGCTACAATGCCCTTAATGTAAACTGGCTCTTAGGGCCTTAATTGTCTAAATTCCTTATAGCACAATTAAAGCGTATGTTTGAACAGTGTAAAGAGTTTAAAACATTCAAGTTTGTTTCTGAAAACTCTCAGCTTTAAAAAGTTACTAGATTTGTTTACATTCAATAAGTAAGTATAAGTTTCGAAAAACTACAACCTAATAATATTTTGCATAAAGTATTAAATATGTAATCTTCAGAGAGCAGCTGCATATTAGAGCTTTTTTATCACAATCCACCTAAAACCTTTCACTAATATATTGATGTAGATGAAACATTGAAATTGCACAATACATAAAAAATAAAAGAATACTTAATTCTAAAATCACATGCTATTTTTAAGTCAGACGTATGCCACTTACGCGTTGAAATCCCAAAGCAACGACTAGTTTGTATTGCGCATAAAAATCTTGTTATTTAACATCCTATTCTGTATGCAATCAGGTTTTGTATTTTTAGTGCAATTTTTACTGACTTCTGTATTTTATTGTCAGTAGTTAATTAAAAAAAGGACAAGATGGCTACATTCGGCTATGCCAAATCTTATTTTTTAAATCTCTATCGACCCATATATATTTTCTTGATTGGAGTTACTCTACTAAACTAGATGTGTTCAAAACGATTTCAAAAATTAGATGCGTGGTTTTGCCCGCTGCCTCGAAGAACATGTACCGATCTTGCTGATTTTCAATAGAAAAATTTTCGAAACTATGCTGATTGGTGTATTTAAATTTTCTCTAGCCTTGGCAAAGTTGATTTTAACATAAACGGGGCTGATGATCCAAAGTATTCTTGCCGCAAAGAGTATTTAGAAATACGCCAATGTGTAACGGCCTTAATTTGAACGTCTAATATACATTCAAGTTTCAATATAGATAATACAAACTTTCCTTAGTTATCAAGTTATGAACATTAAAGTAATATTCGCAATCCAGCTTTCGCAACGAAAGACTATACTCTGAAGTTTGTTAACAACGACGATGATATTTTCAACGAATGGTTATTGGAAGTATTCTTCGATACTGTAGATGCACTCCAAGAATTTCAAGTTTGTCAAATTCGGAATTTTTGGTATGATGCTTAAACATGTCATATAATACAACAGTTACGCAAAATGTTCATGTTATGCACGGCTCAAGGCATAACTACATATTCAGCAGCTTCACAGCTCGAACTAGTTCTCAATTACAAAAGGATTGATATTCTACTCAATGAAACATTTTTAAAACCGCATCAACTTGGAGACTACTAAATATATAGAGAAGAACGGCTTATTCACGGAGAACATGTACTCATAGCGGTGAAAAGTAATACAAGTATGTAGATCATAAGTTATTACCAAAAATTTAAATACTTAATATTGGGAATCTTTGAATACAAGTTTTCATAAATAGAATATCGTTTTTTTTTTTTACTTCTGCGTATAATCCTGTCTGCGGCAATGCAATGTTAGCAGCTATAAGCATGGGCATAATAAGAGCTGACATGAATACCGGCAAATTCGCGCATGCAGTCAATATTTGTGTGATTATCGATTATTTCGACAATGTATCATGATCAGCCAACTGCGCCATCGGCGATGGTTTTTTTTTTTGGCTCTGAAATAAGCGACGAATCGTTGCTTATACTTTTTCTTATTATTCATCTGACGCTTAAGCAAAAAACAATCCCTTCTTTTAATTGTGAAAGCCGCTAAGCTAAAAATAAAAAGAAGACTTCAACCGCAAATCTACAAGGTGGACAAAATACATATGTGTGCGATTTTAAAAACCTTTTTCTACGCTAAGAAAAACAAGATATATGTACGTTAATATAAGGTGAAACGCTATAAATAATAACTAAAATAGAAACTACACAACAACGCATTTTGTATCTTAATTCCTAGGAAACGACATCCAGCAGCATCAGGTAAACATTTTTAATCCTTCTCCCGGCAAATTTGGAAATAGGTGCGTACATGATATTAATATTAGTATTTCTTGTGTGTTTCATTTTGGTGTCTCAAATTTGTGGCTCGGTGAAAGTAAGTTTATAATACCTAACAAAAAAATTAAGAAACGTGGTTGCGAAGCCGTATTGTGCAATTTTTTATAAACGGTTACGCTATATTTTCTTGTTGTTTTAATAACACGAGAAAGTTCTTGGTGTCCATCTGTTTTTTTTTTTTTTAATTTTTTTGGTATCTCTTGACGGACATTTTTGTTTTTTTGCGGGGTTTTTTATAGCGTCTCTAAATTCCTTTTTTTTTTGGCATTTTTATACATATTTTTTTTGAAGTGTTTCTCTGTATCTTTTCATCGGTTTTTCATTTTAATAAATACCATAATGACGACTTATGAAAAGATTTGGTAAAACATCCTCAAGTGCTTAAGAGTGCATAAATATTCTTGCAAAAGTTTGGAACGAGTTAGGTGAAGAATCTGAATAAAATGCAGAAGCAGTGGTTCCCAACCGTTTTGGTTCGATGAACGTGCCTCCTTGTGACACAGCGGTTTTTCATGGGGACTACTTGTCATGGCCCACATTTAGGGACATGTTTACTGCCATTTATATAAACAATTCGAGACTTAGCCCAGTTGAGAAACTTTTTTATTTGTTTAGCAAAACTCATGGTGAGGCCCGTGGCATTTTGTTCCAGATTCTTTGTTTGCACGTGAACAGTTAATTGGTATTATAGAGATGAGAGGTTTTATGCTGCGAAAATGGACGTCCAACTCAAAACAAATTTTAGAAAATTTGCTCCAAGAACATTTTTTGAACTCCTCTTTTTTGTCGCTCGATGATAAGAGTACCGCGAAAACGTTATACTGTGAAAATATTAAAGGTCCACTGGAACCCGGCAGAGGATATGTTTTTCTTTACGGCTGAAAAATTTTTGTATAAGCAGTCGTATGCAAAACGAGAGGTTCTTTCGGTCATTGCTAGGCTGTTTGATCCAGCAGGTTGGTTGGCCCCAGTAGTTATTACGTCAAAAATTTTAATGCAGCAGATGTGGCTCGATAAAATAGAATGGAACAAGCCTATAAACCAGCAAAATTATAAAGATATTAAAAGTATAACACTGCCACATTGGATTCAATACTCACCTAGTTGTTATATTGAATTTCATGCTTTCCGTGACTCATCTGAGTTAACTTACGCTGCGCATTGTACATAAGAGTTAGTTTTGAAAATATAGTTTACACAAAGTTACTGATATGCAAAATAAAAATAGCCCCTATAAAAACATTCATTGCCCCGACTGGAGTTATGTGGTGCTGTTCTTTTGGCCAATCTAGTCGATAGCATGATTTCTACATTTAATATAAGTATATATAAGTTTACATATTTCTGGTCCGACTCAAACATAGGTCTTGCATAGTTACGAAAACCCCCCTGTAACTAGAAAACTTTCGTTGCAAATAGGGTGGCCACAATATTAGAAAAAGTGGGAAATAAAAATTGGTGTCACGTATCGTCTAATGATAACCCTGCCAATCTAGCAACCCGGGGGCTGATACCTTCGAATCTATATGAAAACAATCTTTGGTGGCATGGTCCTGCCTGGCTTAGTGGTGATAAATTATTGTGGCCCGCAGAAACATCAGAGTTTGAAACATCAGAAGAATCAAAGAAGGATCAAATTTTTGTTGCTAGATCGACTGAGATAGAGGACATACTTGAGCGTTTTTCATGCCTGTCGCGAGCGTGTCATATGTTGGCGTATATTTTTAGATTTTTTATAATCGCTAGTTAAAGTTGACGAAAGGATAAAAAGTTCGAGACACTCTGCCAGTGAGTTGTGTTTCACTAGAAATCGACTATTTTTTCTGTACCAGCAACTCTACTTTTCTGATGAATTTCACTGCTTGACCGCTAATAAGAAAACTGACTCGCGAAGTCCTTTGTTGACCCTCACGCCCCTTTTAGACAAAAATAATATTATTCGTGCTAACGGTCGCCTTATCTCTTCATTTTCTTTGGCTTATCATGAAAAATATCCGATTATACTTACGTATAGCAGTAGATTAGCTCGGTTGTATGTTGAATTTGTTCACAAGCTTGTCCATCATGGTGGACCCCGTCTGGTGTTGAACGTAATTCGTCTAGAGTGCTGGATAATAAAGGCTAAAAATCTTGTCAAAACTGTTATTCAAAATTGCAAAGTTTGTGTCTTACATTGCAAAAAATTTCAGAATCAAATCATGGCTGCGCTACCTGACGAAAAAGCGACCCTAAGTCGCCCTTTCACCAATACAGGCGTGGATTTTGTGGAGATCAAGAGTTTTACTGGTCGATACTGCTGATTAACGAAAGGCTACACCTTAAAGCTGTAAGCGATTTGTCTACCCCTGCCTTTTTATTGGCTTTAGCTCGTTTTATTGCTCTTCAGGTTTGGCCAAAATGTGTCTACTCAGACAATGGCAGAAATTTTGTTGGCGCTGCAAGAGAAATCAAAACTAACTTTGAAAAAGTAGTTAAAGAGCTGCGTGACACTGCTGTGGAAAATAATGGATTTCCAAACTTCAGATAAAAATCGTATTCCAAAGAAAAGAAATGATAGGGAATATCTTTCTTCTGTTTTGATGGTGCATAAAATGTCCACAAATAAAACAAAACCAATCTCTTAATTTGCAAACAAAATCCGCCATGCTTATTGAAGCTTAAATTTTTCTTTTTTTATATTAATTTTAGTAAAAGTCACACCCGATACGTACTGCCGAGTACCTCAATTATGCTTGATTTTTTTTTTATTATTAATTTTAAATTATATCACACCCGATTTGTAAGTCACAGCTGACTAGACGCGAGAACTCAGTGTTTGGCACGGCCGAACTTGACGCTGTTTTTACCTGTTTTGTATATGTTGGCGTATAATTTTACTAATTAAGCGTCAAGAGCTTTTTTTACAACAATGGTGTCTTTGATGACCCCCATTGAAATTTTGCGGCAAACATTTTCGTACAATATTTTAATCCTCAAATGTCCTTTTTTAAAGGATATTTTTTGATTTTCTCGAAAAAAGGGTCAAATTGACCCATAAAGGGAGAGGGTTAAGATCTTCCACAAAAATAATCCTCATACAATTCCACAATACAACTCAGACAGACCATAAGAATTCTCTCAGACATTAACTTACAGCATTTTTTTCATACAGTATAATGCTCCCTTCGACCAAAAAATGAAAACTTTGACCCACTGTAAAAAAAACTCAGACGTGCTGGACCATAAGTTTGTTCTACAAAAATGATCTATCCAACAAACCCTTTCAGAATTATAGGGTCGCTATTATGTTCCAAAAATGCTGTTGGACAGTATAATTAAAAAAATATTTTGGAAAAATTTGTAGATTATATTTTTAATTTAAAAACTAGACGACTTTCAATTCAAATCGTAAATTAATGCATTTTTGTGTACTTTAGCCTAAAAAGGGCAGTCAATCATATTTTTTTAGAAAAATATTTCTTGAGGAACATATAAAGTTTCCATTTTTTGCATGGCGAATGCATAAGCTTTTACGTGTATTTTGATTTGTAAAAACCTTTGAGCTGTCGAAAACGTCTGGCAATATGTGTGAATGTATTTCAATATATGTTTAGTGGCTTTCTTATTTTTCACAAATACATACACATATATTGCCAGAAGTTTTTCACAACTCAAAAGTTTTTACAAAAACAAAATACACGTAAAAGCTAAAACATATGTTGACCGCATGATCTAATGCAGTAACCTGTTCAATGCGCCTTGATTTTTTGTTTAAGATAACTATATGTATGTACGTTTTAACCAAGGCTTATAGAAAATGGAGGTTCTTCAATTTGGCCTATTTTACGTCGAAATTTTGATTTAAAAAAAGGACTGCTGAAATAAAGCTATATATACTCCGAATTGTTGCTGAAAGTTCGAAATGTTTAGTCCCTATGTTGGGAATTATGAGATAAGTTTAAGCCGCCATTTTTCGCCATTTGATTTAAGCTGACCAACTACAAATGCACTGAAATTTTATTTGATTTGATTAATTTATAAAAATGTTATTGCATATTAAATATTTTCACCTTCCTCAAAAAAGACCATTTTTACGATAATTTTTCGAGATTTTATTTTTTGTGTTATAGATGACGCAATTTCCCATTAATGAAAAAAGATTCACCTCAATATCATTCTTAGGCGCAAAACTAATGTTCTGAAATACGAGTGTTCCTTTTAATTAGAAAAGATGTAATCTTGATTTTTTTTTTTTTCAAAATATTGTTGCGAAGATGCTTTCTTTAGGTTATAAAAAGAAATAAAAACAATTGTCACCGACAAAGTACAACGAAATGACCTATTGTATCTGTTTACAAAGCCAGAAGTTTCTACAAAAACTTCTTAATCACAAAACAAAAACAACTAACAAAAAGCAATAAAAATAAGCGCAACACACAACCACACAAACACCTGCGTAACGACTGATAAAAATACACAGCAGTAAAAATAAATGCAAAATAATAATGGAAGGTTCTGGAATCAAATAACAATCATCATGTGTCTCAAATGATAAATGGTAGTAAAGAAATATTCTACCAACAGATGGAGGAAGTTCTGGCATATTTAAGATCCTTAACATTGGGTATATAAAAGCAATGGCCATAAAGGCAGATTGCCATCGCGTATTTTTGTGTACTAATCGCGAATAAGTTAATAATCATCAAATTATTTTCTTAAAGTAGTAAATAAATTGTGTGTATTAAATTTGCAATAAAAGAACTCAATAAAATAAACGTTTATAAATTTAAATAAATGTAACAACTGGTGTCAGAAGTGAAATTGCAAATAACAAATCACAATGAAATTTGACGAGCTAAAAGGAGCTAAAAATGGAGCTGAGTAAGTTGGATCTGCCGACAGCGGGCAATAGAGAGGAATTGCAAAAGAGATTAATAGATGAATTCAAGCAGCGTGGTATTGATATTGGGACATACGAATTTGGAGAAAAAGAAGTGATGGAAGTATGTATGGACTTGAATTCCATGTTTGCAGCTATGATGAAGAATTAGAAGAAAACAACCAGAAGCAGAGCGAACAGATAATGAAAATAGAAAAAAATAATCAGAAGCTTGAAGCAATTCAAGAAAACTCTAGTGTTAACGGGGAAAGGCTTTTAGGGGAGGTTATCGAGAATTTCAAGAAGTATCAGAAGTCTTCGGCAAAAGATTGGACGTCGTGGAAATGAGAGTTAGCGAGTTTGATGAAAAATTGTCCGGCTTATAGAGAAAATTGAATGAAGAATTGCATGAATTAAAAGTGAAAATGGGCGATTTTCAAATTCGAGAAGGACCAGTGAGAGTTATTTCTGAGCATTCTAGCAAGATAAATAGTCCGAGCTTTGACGGCAGCGCACCTTTTGATGTTTTTCAGTTCCAGTTCGAAACAGTGGCCAACAAAAATAGATGGGACAATGATGAAAAAGCTATAGAGCTTATTTTGGCCTTAAGGGGAGCAGCAGCAGAGGTACTCGAAAGCTTACTAGCGGATGTAGAAATAGTTATGAGGACGTAATTGCAGCTTTACAACGCTAGTACGGAACTGAGCACAAAAGAGAACTATACAGAATGGAGTTGCGAGGTAGGGTGCAGAACGCAAACGAGAGAATGCAAGACTTCGCCATGGAAATTGAACGTTTGGAGCAGCTGACTTACCCAGGTGAACATCATCTGTTTCTCGATCAGTTTGAAATTGAAGCATTTGTTAATAGTATATGAGATCCAGATGTTTAATATGCGTTTTGTGCTATGCAAAAATCAACCTTTTCAAGAACTATCTCGTATGCGCTAGCACAGGAGACCGCAAAAGTCGTCTCGAAGCCACAGGTGAACAAGGTGCGTTGTCTTGAGACTAATGATTATTACCACGGCGACAAAACAAGCAAGATAAAGGATATTGTCATACAAATAATGAAGGAGGAAAGGAGTAAGTCTCAACAGAATTGTCAACAACAGAATAGCAGCGTAACTGCTTGCGGTCTTATCACCGGAAGAAAGCAAGTCCTCACCATAGACACAGGAGCGTCGCAGTCCATAATAAGCCCCGATTTAGTAAAAGGCGTAGTGGAACCTTTAAATAATGTACGACTGCGCACGGCTACTGGGGACTTAGCCACTGTCTATGGAAGAGCCAGGGTAAGACTAACTATAGCAGACATCAGCGTTGACCATGTATTTGTTGTCGCCGACATTGTGGATGAAGTTGTCATTGGTTCAGACTTCATGATAGCCAACGGTATTAATTTGCACATGGGTGACCAAATAATGATCTGGCGTAATGTAGAGATACCCCTGGATGTTGGTTATGAGAAGAGGACCGCAGTAAGGAAGCTATTTGCCGTTGAACGCCAGAAATTACCACATCAGGCAGAAACTCTATTATAGGCACGTTTGGAGGCAGATTGTGTGGATAACCGGTTGTAGGTCGTAGAACCAACAGAAGTAAAAAAACGACATTTTAACAGCTAAAGCCCTTGTGAAAATCTGCGACGATGGAAGAGTTCCTCTGAGAGTACTTCATCTGTCCAATAGCGAAAAGACTATTAACAGAAATTTTGAGATAGGTCGATGTGAGCCAGCTGAAGCCATAATCAACTGCGCGGTGAATACAGTATGCCCCAAATTAGCAGTCAGTGAAAGAGATTTACTAGCAGAACAGGTGCAAAAATGGGTGGCAAAACTAACATCTTCTAACAGAAACAAAGCAAAGCAGTTGTTGAGAAAACATGCCTCCTTCTTCGCCCTAAGTAATAAAAGCCAAGCAGTTGTGAAACATAAAATTAATACTGGTAAAGCGAGGCCTATAAAACAAGCACCTAGAAGTGTTCCCCTAGCAAAAAAAACGAGGTCAAGGAACTTGTCAGCGAAATGAAACGAAACGGAGCCATTGAACCAACCTCGAGTCAGTGGAGTTAGCTAGTAGTTTTAGTAAAGAAAAAAGATGGCAGTACCAGGTTTTGCGCTTACTACAGGAAGCTCAATGATGTCACCAAGAAAGACAATTATCCGTTGCCTAGAATTGACGATACCTAAAACGCGTTGGCCGGAACAAAATGGTTCTCTACCTTGGACTTGCAGAGCGGCTATTGGCAAGTAGTGATAGCCGATAAAGACAAGGAAAAAACTGCTTTTAGCGCAAATGGTGCTTTATTGCAGGTCAAGGTTATGCTATTTGGACTCTGCAACGCTCCAGCTACTTTCGGAACGTGTGCTTAAGTGTCTCAATTGGAAAACGTCAAATACCGGGGCATCGTGTAACAGTTGAGGTCATATCAACTGATGAAACAAAGTACTGGCAGTAAATATCTGGCCTCGCCAACAAAATCTTCATGAGCTTTGTAGTTTCCTGGGGCTTTGCACATTCTACAGGAGATTTGTGCCGAACTTTGCTCAATTGGCTGCTAGCTTGCATGAGTTGACCAAAAAGTCACAACCGTACCACTGGAGTGAAGCAACGGAAGAAGCGTTCCAGAAGCTAAAGAAACTTTTATATACGGCGCCAGTCCTCGCCTATTCAATAGCTGGACACAAATTCATATTAGACACGGATGCAAGCGGCTATGGAATAGGAGGAGTACTTTCTCAGGAGATTAATGGAACAGAAAAGGTTATTGGCTACTACAGCAGGGTACTCTCGAAGCCCGAAAGAAATTACTACGTTACACGACGGGAGCTTTTGGCAGTGCTGAAGTGTGTTTAACACTACAACAAGTACTTATATGGTCAACATTTCATCTTAAGGGCGGACCACTCCGCACTACGTTGGTTGAAGAATCCCAAAGGGCAGCTCGCACGCTGGGTTGAACACTTGCAAAGCTATGAAAAGAAAAGGCGGAAAACACAACAACGCTAATGCCCTTTCAAGACAACCATGCAATGTAGAGTGCAAGTACTGCAAAAATCTCGAGAAAAAAGAGGGCATCTTTGACGTGCGGCTTACCCATATTGGATCAAGCGAAGACTGGTCGGAGGAACAGAATGAGGACCCAATTTTGGCAAAAATTATATTGGCCAAGCAAAATAACAGAAGACCGAACCATAATGAAATATCGGCATAAAGCCGCCTAGCAAAATCGTACTGGGCTTAGTGGAATAGCCTGATAGTGGTTGATGGCTGCTTACATCGATCATGGGAAAGTATAGATGGTAAAACCGGAACGGACTTAATTGTTGTGCCAACCTCTAGAAAAGCGAAGTAATGAAGCAGTTCTATAATGGCCCCAGCGGTGGTCATATGGGTATCACAAAAATGCTGGAAAAAATGAAGCAATTCGTAGCCGATGGGATAGCAAATTGCAAACAAAGCATGGCGTTCCATTCCCTGTAAGTGATGCTGGAAACCGATATGTACTAGTGGTTATAGATTATTTCAGCAAAAAGCCTGAAGTGTATGCCATTCCAAGCCAAGAGTCCAACACAGTAGTGGACACTCTTGTTAACTGGGTGTGTCGATACGGTGTTCCACTGGAACTGCATTCAGACCAGGGACGATATTTGGAATCAGCCATATTCAAAGAGATGTGTGACGTATATGGTATCAAAAAACGAGAACGACACCGCTATATCCACAGTCTGATGGCATGGTAGAAAGATTTAACCGTACCCTAGGGGAATATCTCAGAAAAGTGCTCAATGCATACCAGAAGGATTGGGATGAGCTTATACCAAAGTTCCTACAAGCTTATCCGTCAGCTATTCATGATTCAACCTCACGTAGTCCAGCAAAAATCTTGATCGGGACAGAACTAAAACTGCCAGCTGATTTAGAATTTGGTATTAAACCGGGACCGGCAAAGGTAATGTTAAGCCTATTCGAAACGAAAAGGCTTAAGTGGGCGGCAGTGTTGCGAAGATGCTTTATTGAGGTCATAAAAAGAAATAAAAACAATTGTTAGCGACAAAGTGCAACGAAATGACCTATTTTGTTTGTTTACAAAGCCAGAAGTTTCTACAAAAACTTCTTAATCACAAAACAAAAACAACTAACATAAAGCAATTAAAATAAAAGCAACAAACAACTACACAAACACCTACATAACGACTAATAAAAATACACAGCACTAAAAATAAATGCAAAATAATAATGGAAGGTTCCGGAATCAAATAACAATCATCATGTATCTCGAATGATAAATGCGTAGTAAAGAAATATTCTACCAACAGATGGAAGAAGTTCTGGCATTTTCAAGAGCCTTAATATTGGGTATATAAAACGATGACCATACAGGCTGATTTATTCTTAGTGTAAACGTCAACCAGTGAAGATCTTGTAAACTGTGGTAAAGTTGTCATCGCGAATAAGTAAATAATCGTCAAATTAAGGTGTAATTTAATTAAAGTAGTAATTAAATTATGTGTATTAAATTTGCAATAAAAGAACTCAATAAAATAAACGTTTATAAATTTAAATAAACGTAACAATATTTAAAATTTTTTTGCTAACTACGGTAAAAAATTAAAAAAAAATATTATTTGCAAATATTACCAAATTTAAAAAAAAATTGTACCATGGTATAGAAAAATTAAAAATTTTAGTTTTAGAATGCTTATAGCTCAATTATTTCAAAACATAAGGGCAAAGATTGAAGCGCCATTTTATAGATATTGTCTAGGCCTATAAATCCATGAATAATTTTTAAGAATCGGACAAAATTTAAGACTACATAGTGCAATCACTGGAAAATGCATAGTACACAACTCAGATACTCCTCTGCTATGCTCATGTTAAATTTTAGTACAATCGGCCAAGCGCTTTACAAATGGCTGAGTTATTATTTATATGTTCTAATTGTGCCCCACTGTGCAGTGTAGTATTCACTTGTTATTAAAAATTGTACAGTTAAAATTCCCTCAGTAGTTTTCCCAATGGTTGTTAATTGAAATTTTCACAATTTATTTGTTTTTAGAAAAGTGAACTAACACCCATATGGACTTATGTATCTATTTAATTTTAGGATATTAGAGAGTTAATTCTAGTAATTTTGTAACATTGAAATAAATCTTTAAAAATATGAAATAATATTTTAAATAAAAGTCGTTGTCGTTTTGCTCAATGTATGCTTCATATTGACTTACCCTCATATTTAATAATGTACATATGTTTATTTATTTTTTTTTTTTTACCTTGGCAAATCTCTAACATAATTTAGAATTCTTTGTTTTGGTCCTGATTCCAGTAATTCTTCATCAACAATATTACAATCCTCAACTGGTCTCTCTATAATTGTTTTAGTTTTTTGTTTCTCAAGTTCTCCGTCTTGAATATCACTAATAAAACGTGGTTGTGTATTTTTGTGTTGCTGTTCTTCAAAACATTCACCACTTTCATCATTCATTAAACTACCAGGACGTTCATATATCACTGTACAGCAATTGTCAGGCTGTGTTTTGTCATGATCTATTTTATTTTCTCTAAGCTTTTGTTTCTGTTGTGGTTTTTGAAAATTTTGTTCTGACAGCAATTCCTGCTGTTTTTGTTGATGTTTTCTTAAATTTTCATCATTATCTCTGTCATTCGAGAATGTTTGCTTAAAGGGATGATTATCGATAAAGTGTTGTTGCTCTAGCTCATCCGTTTTTAGATGTTGTTGTTGTGCTTGTTGTTGGTTTTTGTCATCATATGATGTTGAATCTCGTTGGTGTTGCTGTTTTCTTACTGTATTAAAAAATGGCTTAATATCTGGTTTAAATGAATATTTTGAATTTACAGCCGTCTCCATTTCTGTTGTACTGTCGTTGTTTATGGAATTTTTCGCTTGAAGGGCTGACAATGGCACAAATCTGGGACGTCCCCGAGGAGATCGACGCATCGTACTACTGACGTTGACATTGTTGTGAATTAAATGTGCCTTCTCGCGTTCTAAAACAAGTAATTGCATTTAGAAAATTACTGGTTATAAGTTGAAATTTAATTAAGAACGAGCAAACAAACAATAATTTATAATATAATTCGAATTTAGTTAGCATGGAACGATAAATTATCAGGTGAACGACCTGGCGCTGTCATAGTTTTCTGTTCATTAAAATTCTTAAGCCTTATCTAAATTTATTGTTCTGAAAAATCACAACAACAAATAACAAAGGCAAATAAAAAGAGCACGAAAACAATTGGAAAAACAAAAAGGCAAAATGAAAATAGTTTTTTTATGATAACAACAAATATCGCCAACTTCTTCCCTAAATATAATTGCAATACCGTTGCAGATAAACAAATTTATTATCCTTAATTCTTACTTTTTATAACACTACTTATTGTACATTTGCATTTATGAGTCATTAATATCACCCTCGCTTTAATTTTCGAGGAACGCCACTACTTAAAAACAAAATGCAAAAATTGGCTTAAATTTTAACTGAAAAAAAAACAATAATATTAAAAATAATAAATGTTATTATATTTTCTGCACACTCTAAACTAGTACAATATGTCCACCTACTCCTAAATACATCGCATTTAACAACACAAAATCAAAATTATCGCATTAAAACCGAATATTGGAAACAAAATTGTCAACACAATTCAAAATTAATCCAGCTTGCCGAAGTGGTACTTGCTGTACCTGCAACACAAGCATCTGTAGAACGTGCATTTAGCGCACTTGCTTCAGTCTTGATTAAGTTGAGATCTAATTCTATTTCAAATATAAGTTTTAATAATAAAATTAAACTTTAACTTGCTCGACTGCTCAAACCTTAAAATAGAAAACAGTGAATAAACAGAGTTTAATTTTGTCCGAAAATACGAAATTTGTATATATACATATTTTATTTATAAAATAAATAAAATATTATATAAATATAAATAGATGTAAATAAATTTTTAAAACTAAATAAAAAAATTTTTTTCATTTGTATTTAATAGGTTTTTCCGATTGCTAATAAATAACACTGCACAACAGCATTTCTGATAATTGGAGTACAATACATGATTCTAGTCTAGTTTTTAATGAGGATTTCAAATCTGTAGTCAGAATTTTCCTAGTTCAAAAAATATGGCACGTAAGCTGTTTTACACAAAAACACCATATTTTTCGTTGTGAATATTAGTTAATTAAGCTTTTAAGATAAAAATTATTCTTTTTTTAAGACCTTCGTATATAACGAAAATGCAGAGAGCTTCTCTGTATATTCAATTTCTTAGCTAAAGTCCCTAAGATTGGCGAAAATATGTCTACATAATTCTTAAGGAAGTGCAGTTTGACGTTTATGCAGATTCATGTGAATAAAAGTTACCCATACGTTGCAAATCGAATGTTTTTTCATAATAAAACACTATAATTTTATTCCCTTAATGAAATAAACCTTTTTTATAAGACTTTCTTGCCAAACTTGAAGGCAGAGAGCTATTCTGAATGATCCAACAATAGTCAGCCACCATGTGTGGGTTCCAGTAGCCCTGATAGCGCTCCTCCATGATGCGGAAATCCTGATGGAATCTCTCGTCTTGTTAACTTAAGTCTCCAAAATTTGGGGGGCTCATGTTACATCCGAGCCTTTGAAAGTGACTCATCAGTTGTTCAACGTGTTGAGGAAATATAGAATTTTTCTTTTCTTCCATGTCGCTTTCTCAATCTCTGTCATAGTGTCAGTAAAGTTTGTGTCTTTTATTAATGATATTATTTGTGGCCCGTCAAAAATCCCCGCTCTTATCTTTTCTGCTCTCAGTTTTGGAAACTTTTTTGATAGGAAAAGGAAACACTTTCCATTTTTATAAAGGCAAATTATTTTATAAATCCTGCTTTTATGTGTAAAGGAGGCAAAACTATACGACCCCTTGGTACTAAAGGTGGGTTTATCACGTTCTCTTGTCCCACAACTAGCGCTTTCCGAGGAGCCAATCTTTTTTAATCCAATGTTGGCATTTAGCTCTACTATTCCACAGGCAAATAAGACAGCGATATTTCGTGTAACCACCTTGTTGGCCTAAAAGAAAGTTGACCATTTTTAAATCGACACATATGAGCCAATTGTGTTCCACATATTTAATTTTATCTTAAATTAGAGCAATAGTTCTATATTCTTCTTTGAATTTTGTGGAATGTGCAATAGGCAACGAGCCTAATTTATTCCCATTGTGTAAGAGAACACCTTTTAGACTCCGTTTTGAGGAGTCTATGAATAGACGCCACTTACTGGGGACGTAATTTTGAAGTCCCATTGCAACCATTAAACTAGGTATATCTTTACAAAATACGAAATCAATTTCTTCAACAAAATATTTAATGAAGTTTTGTTCTCTTGTTCGGTAATAAGAAACGTTGGTTTATCTTGTTACCAAATTTCTTTCTTTTAGCCTAGACGCCAAAATTTTTGAGGCAAAATCGTTTAAACAATTTTGGTTAAATAGTTTTGGCGCTTTCAGGTCACATTTAAAATCGCTATCAGTACTCTCATATTTTGCCTCAAGGTGCATAGGCTCATCCAGTGAGGCATCAGCTTCAGATCCAAGCGATATTTTAGGACTAGAAACACGTCTATGTGCCGACCGTATGGTAGGATATTCCTATTTGGCTCGATTGTTTCGGTTAATGCCAGTTATATTCATTATTACAGTCCAACAGTTTTACACCGGAATCTATTTCTTTCTTCATTTGTCCACAAACGTAGAAACTAAACGCATGTTTTACATACCTTTTGTGGAATCCAAGGCTTGTCCTTAAATTCCAGTGCATGACCAAAGTAATTTTTGTAAGCCTCAATAACAAACGCTGTCACATTCAAACGGTATTCTTTGTATATATATTCTCCGCAAATGAAGCAAAAATGATTCGGATCATTAACACAAACAATTCTTGACGACGGCATGTTAAATTTTATTAACAAAACTTAATTTTTTTTTTAAATTAGAAGCAAATTAACCGACTAAAACAGCGATTTTTTTTACAAATCTCTATCTCGTAAACTAGAGCTGTTACAAAAAAGGCATATTTGAAATCAGCAACGTCAAATTAGTAAATATAATGTCATAAAGGTCAATCATCAGGCAAAAGTTGCCATATTGTTGTGCAGTGTAATTTGTACAAGTACTTTTTTGCTTGTACGTTTTTTCCGTACACGAATTTATTTTCATTTCTTCATGTACGTTTTTTCCGTACACGAGTTTATATTAATTTCTTCATGTACTTTTTTCCGTACACGTACTGAAAATAAAGTACACTCAAACTTCTCTGTCTCTCATGTACGTTTTTAGCCGTACACGAAGAATAGCTAAAGTCGTACATTCACGTACGTGTACACAAATAATAATTTTAATAAAACACATTCGTGGATGTGTACGGATAATTTCAAAATTTAGAGACATACATAATTGGTATGAAGAGAAAAATATGTACGGGTTGGTTTTAGTTGTTTGTTTTCCATTTATGTACGAGAATTTTGTACAGTGAATGTACTTTTCTGAACCCTGATATTTTTAAAATATTCATATTGGTACACAATGTTATTAAAATAGTAACAATATACTTTTTAGACTAAAATTGTACTAAACACATTTTCTTATGCTTAATTCATGCACAAGCTCCTACGTATTGTGTATCGTCCATATTTAATTCACACAATTTCCGGTTGAAATTCTAACTACTACTAGTTTAAATTATTTTGTTTTAAATCGAATAATTTCTTATAAGTTATTTAATTTGATTATAAAAAAATTAAAAAATGTGCGTAAAAATTTCAATTCAAAACAAAAAATTATGAATATCAGAAATATCAAAGAATTTTTGATAATAAAATAATTTACAATATTTTTTACAGCTAACAAGTTATATAAAATTAAATACAATAATTATAAATTATTATTTAATATGCATATAAAAACAGGAATTTTGTTTGGTTCGACTAAGCAGTTTTGTTGAGTTGGTTATATTTTTTACAAACGGGGTTTTTTACTTTCCCATTTAAGAAATTAAAGTATTTGAATCAAGGAGAATTGATAACCAGGTGGTATCATCAGCATGAAATACTGTTCGAAATTACGTCAAAGTTTTTTTTTTTTTTTTTTTTTTTTTAATTCTGTTTATTTTTCACATTTTGCACTGTGAGTTGTCAAATATGTATTAAATAATAATAATAATACCTAAATATTAAGTATTTTCACTATAGAAGTGGCTTGAGTTGAGATTTTTTTGAATTTTTTTTTTTTTTACTATTTCATTTGTGACCTTGCTGTAACATATGAATGTACTGTCTTCAGTATAAATAGCTGCTTCTAAATTTCTAAGAGTACTGATACCCGAAATACATATATAACGAATATAGTGTTGAAAAAAGAACAGAATTGCTCGTATTTGCCTTTTATTAGAATATTTCCTATCGATGCAGACATCAAATGATCGACTATTTAAAAATCTTTTTTTATTCAATGCCAGATAGAAGCAAAAGCCTTCTCGATGTCTAGAAAGATACTTCCAGTTCTTTTCCGTTGATGTTTGACGAATGATAGTGTTTTTCTTACGGAATCCAAATTCTTGGTCAATAATGATGCTGCTTTAATTTGAAAAATTTTATAATTGACGTATGCAAATATCAAATATTTACTTAACTAGGAAAATAATAATAAATCTAGAACTTTAATTTTTTTCTTAATAAAAATACGTCTGGCCTTACTTTAATCGCGTCTGTACTATTGTGTGGGAGTTGCTTGTTGAAACATTCCGTGTAGTATTATATTTAGTTCTAGTGTAAGACTTTACAAATGTATCAGCAATTGCAGCATATCCGAACACGGTACATTTCTTTTAAATATATCTTAACCCTGTTTAAATTAAAATGGATAAGCCTACTTTAGGATACGAATTAATCGGGTTCTATAATTTGGATCCCTATATCTTTTAAATTTGCTTCGTAACTTAGTTTTTTGCAGTATTGACATTTCTCTCTGCCTCGAATTTTTTTGCCCAACTGGAATTCAATAAAATAATAAATAAAAATAAAAAAAATCAATAAAATTGGTTTATTGCCACATCTAAGTTGTAAGAGTCTAATTTCGTTCTTTTCCCAATCAGATTGATTGTGCAAAATAATTGTTTAAAAGTGAAAATGTTGATTGATAAAACATGAGACATGAACATTGTCTGAATTTAAAATATTTGAATAGAATTCCGAGGCCGAGAAAGGAACACAGGAATTCAATAGCCACATGTCTAAGGTCAAATGTAAAAGGTCAAATCTTGACCAAACTTAGTAAATGAACCCGGATAATATACATACAGTCCTGTTCATATATGTACTCTAAGAGTTTATAAGAGAGTATTCATAAACGCTGATTAGCCTATTAAGCCTTTTACAAACTTTTATAAATATCAGTTTTTTATTGTAGCCTTTTAATAATTTAATAACAATATTCATTTTGTTATTAACTTATTTTGTTTAAAAATAAGAGTTTGTCCTGGGGCAAAAAAAAATTTAAGAAGACTATATACTAAAATGACAAAATCGACGGTATCTCATATCTCGTTGTCAGCGTACATATACAATAATTGGCATAAACATACTGACTTCTGTGTTGTAAATAACTTCTAAATATTCCCAAGGTTATACTCGATATTCCAATATTTTAAGATTCTTAATTAAAATACTGTGATTTACCACATCAAATGCTTTGGAATAATCAAAAAATACTCCTTCCACTCCACTGTAGCTTTATCAAGCTTCCCACAGATATAGTGGACAACATTGGTAATTGTTTCCTCTGTTCTAAATCCTTTTTTAAATCCAAATTGCCTTTCATATATTCTGAGATTTGTTCAAAAATTATCTTCTCAATAACTTTATTAACAATCGACAAAATAGATACTGGTCGTAAACTTTGCAAGTCATTTGACCTAGGTACTTTAGATATAGGAACTATTTGATGCACTTTGAGAACATCAGGAAAACTTCTTGCCATCAATCATTTTATTGAAAATGATTGACAATATTTCATTTTCAGAGCAACATTTTCACGGTAATATTGTCCCAGCCAGCACTTTTAAAGCAAAAGTAGTATCAACAGGTATTAAAATATCAAAAATGATTATATCAGCACTATTACATAGAGAAATATTCTCTTGTATTTTGTGAATTTCAACAACTACGGCCCAGTTCTTGGTTGAAGAAATTCCAAGTTTTCTTAGAGTTTCCATTAAATGCTTTTTTATTCATATAGTATACGTTCATTAAATATTTGTTACATATTTTTATTATTTTACTCATACTTTTGAGCCGTTCGGATATTGCATTATTTAAATTATTTTTCCTTCGGGCTTTTAATAAATTTTTTTTTGTGGAAAATTAGGTACAATAGATTATCTGTTATCCAAGGTGTAAGTTTTCTGCGTGTAGTTATGCTTTTGCTATTACTTAGCTTTTTAAGCAGCTTCTGATAATGAATTTATTAGGTTTTCACATATTTTATGTTTAACAGGCCATTTTCTAAAACTTGCCCTAATCGTACGAAATCTCTTTTAAATCTATTTTTAGTTGTTTTTTCTTTTATAGGATCAGAATCAAATCCACAGCATATAAAATTCTATCGACACTGCATCCACAAAGCGTTCACTGTAATTTTATTTTAATTTATATTTTAGACTAGATCTTACGAAGACAAATGTGCCTTTATTTCCCCTTTTAATAATATTAATATATGAATGGTTAGATGAGAAACCTTAAAAAAATTTAATTCAATATACAATTTAACTAATCTTAATATTTCATGAGAAAAAATTAAGATAACTTTAATTAACACTGAACACTGTCATCATCTTCATCACTATAGTTTTCCTGAGCTATATCACCACGCTTAAAACCACTTCCAGAAGCTCGAATTACCATCTGATAAACACATTCACCACTGCAACTACCGACTGCACAATTTCTAAAATAGAAAACATGTGTGCATACGAAAATGATTATTTTGAAGACAGCAAGGCAATATGGCGAAAGGTTGTTGTCTAAACTGATTTTGCCGTGTAGTTCAATTAAACTAATTTCTATTTTTGTTGACGACAATAGACAGTTGAGTGATGTTAGTACTATAAGTCATGTAAACTAATAAGTGCTTAAAACCTCTTATTCGGAAAAAAGAAAAAACAATAAGAACTTAAAATAATCATGCGTTATTTATTAAAAGATTTATTTATATATTTAAAGATTTTTATTAGTTTTTAAGTTTAGGTGTATGCATATGTATTTTCAAGTATTTTTTTTTTTTATAAAAAGTACTTCAATCGTGGTGGCGAAAATATACGAAGAATAGCTCGAAATATTTTAAAGGAATGTTTTCGAGTGTATATCAAATTACAATTTTTTTTTATGTGGAAAACATTCAGTTCGATATATATTTACTTTTTTATTACGATAATTTCAATTTGTCTATCTTTATTAGTATTGTATCTTGTATGGGAAACCTGTTAGTTTTTAACACAATTGAGTTTTTGGTAGATATCATGATATTGTATAGCTTTCAACATTGTGTTGTTTCGAGTATTTTTTTATTGCTGTAGACTAGTAACTTCGTTTGCATTTAAGGGAAATAGTTCAATATATTATTAATTTTGAAGACAAGCGAAACGAAAAATCGACGCACTCTTAAAAAATATTGTTTTAGTCTTCTAATAACCTCTTACACAATAATCTAAATATTTTTTTATTTAAATACCAGAACTAATTCTTTTAAAAAACGCTGAAAAAAATATTAAAGTGACATCACTGCAATACACTATAATCATATTTTTATTATGTAGCTGCTGCGTTCAAAATAATTTTGTAGCTGGCTACATGGCGGCAAATGTAGCTAGCAGCATTTGCTGCCGTGTGTTCGTGTAGCCTGCTGTGGCGAATATGTTCAGAGCAATATGTATGGCTGTGTGAAGATTGTTTCTAAACAAACGCAAACAGACATACAAACATGTATACATACTTTTGGGTTTTTTTTTTTGTATCGTCAAATCGAATATTCCTAGTACATAAATGTAAAATGTTATTTCCTAGAAATTTTAACTATTACAACAAACTTTTATTGAACTCTTTTATCAAATGTTTATAATCTTAAGTGGAACAGTAAACTATTGTGTAAATTTTTAAAAATAATATTTCATGGAATTTTAAGTGGAACAATAAACTCTCGCTCAAATCAATGTTACGATTTAAGCAAGAGTATTAAACTCGAGTTATAAGCAAAATTGTAATTCTTTATAAATAATATAGAACATCGATTAAGCAATATTGTATTAAAAAACTATTTAATATTGACTTTGTAATATTTATGATGGCATTACGTTTCCTTGTAAACCCATCACTATTTAAGTATATGATTTTGAAGAATAAAGCATAGAAAGAGTTTGACTTTGACACGAGCAACAAGAAATCTCGTTAGTTTTTTTTTCCTTTTCACAAACTAGTTATTTAGCTATAAACCTCATCGATGGATGTACATAATTGTAATTTTGAAGTTCTCATGTTTCTTGGCATATATGTATACTACTACCCTTCGCATAGATAAACTTATAGCCAACTGTTTTTAAAGTTCTGGCATGTTTAAAAAGATCAGCAGTTTCCTATATATATAGGTATACAGTTTTGTCCATAAACATTTTTTAGTTTTACTTTTGACAAATTTTACAACAAGTAAAATGTTGATATTATTTTTAGTTTTCGTTTTATTATTGCTTTTTAAAAAGTAAAATTCCTCAATATCATCTTCGCTTAGTCCCAATTCGCACGATGCAAGTATTTAAGCTGAGCTGATTAGGTTGTAGGCAATGGGGTGAGGTAAAATTAAATGAGTACAGACTTGCTTGTACATGCAATTCGCTTTGCTTCCATATTCGTAAAACAAATAACACAGATGTGTGTGTGTACATTCATGCAAAAATTTGACAATTTAAGCAATAAGACTTGTACTGTGCGAACAATAATGAAAGTTCAAAGAAGAAAATGAAAATAAGCAGTCTTATTTTCTTGCATCGTGCGAATTGGGACTTATATTAACATCAGTTTGTTTTACTAAGTATAATAAAACATCTACGAGCTGGACAGGCTCACTTTGAATTGATATACCATTAACAATACACTTAGTTTGAACACTCTGAACTCTGTGCGTATTTTTTTTAAAGATTTAATTTGTTTTTCAATTTTTGCAACACGTTTTGAAGTTTTGTCATATTGCGTGAATTATAAATTGTATTGTTTGCTTTATGTCATCCAGTTGATTAAGTTCTGTTGTTATTTGTGAGAGATCGTTAAATATAGAGATATCATCAACTGGTGTATTCAAAAATCTCATCATTACACAATCCTCTTATTTTTTTTTATCCATTTTTATACACACAGATTAAAGAGTTTTGTTACAAGTGTCACACTGAATGAAATCTTCATTTTCCAATACTTCAGTTTTACATTGTAAACAAATGATTTTATTAGTTTTCTTATTTAAACTTCTGTTTTTTTAAATATAATAGTTTTGTTCTTGAATTCTAAACGAAATAATTTATCACATAACATTATTTTGAAATTGCTTTTTCCAAGCCCCGGACAACTTTATATCTCATTTGAAGCTCTTGGACTAAACTGCATTCACATGTATTATTTAAATAGTAAAGTATATAAACCGTAAACAGATCTTCATAGAACGCGTTATTCGTACACTTTTCATTTTATGACCAAAATAAACAAGACATATATATATATATATATATATATATATATATATATATATATATATATATATATATATATATATATATATATATATATATATATATATATTTATTATTATTCAGCTATTTTGCTGTAACCAAAAACATATTTTTACTGAAAAGGTTCCTTGTTTTGCAACAAAATAAAAATAAAAACTCATTCGGTTTTTGTGTTAATTGAAATTGGTTTTTAAAAGTACTACTAAGTATTAAATTAGAATAGGCGTTGCCAGGTAAAAATGTAAAATTACATAAAGTGTACTGGTATTGAGTGTTTTTAATAAATATGGATTATTAAACGAAAAGTGTTCAATAACTTTTGTAAACTTTAAACCTAAACCAGACCATGTCTATAAAGTTCTTTTTACCTGCAGAGTTATTCGGAAAATTGTTCGAATAGGTGTGATGGGCTTTTAAGTCATCAAATACAAGGTATTGGTTAGTGAATTTAGGTCAAACTTAAAGTTTCTAGTGTAAACTGAGTTATACGCAGACGTAAAAACAACTGGTATATATATATGAAATCTTGTACTGAGATATTCTCATTATAATGTATTTAACCCTATAAGTGCACCTTCTGCTTGAGACAGAGAAACTTGTTGTGTGTCAAACTCGATTGAATATAACGCATCAACCACATTTGACAATTTGGTTACAATTTATTTAACACTAACTTGATTTTATTTGGCTTCTGCATAAATGCATTATTTATGTATACAAGATTTTAAGATATAAAAGTATTTACAATATGCAAAATTTAATAAGAAAACTAGTAATTTTTTATAAAAATATTGTATTCCAAGCTAGAAAACGATAATTCTTAAACACGTTTTGTATCGGCAGTGCAGCTTTTTTTTTTGTTTTTGTTATCACGTTTTCATTTGTTTTGTTATTAGATTTATACATTAGGTTTTTTTAGTAATAATAGGTCCGTTTGTTTACTTTTCCAGTAAAATGCAATAACTAAGTAATTTTAAAAACTTACTTTCAAAACTTGGTCTTGCTTAAAAAAGCAAACGAACGGAAAAATTGTAAAAACTAGTAAGATTAACTAAACGGCTAATTGCAAATAATTAAAATGCTTAACAATATTTACGAGGGCTGCTATATATATTTCTGGCCTGACACTGAGTGCTGCCAAGTGCAATCTGACATTTCCATTGGAAAGTTTGTCATTTTTAAGCATAATCCTACTCAAAACGTTTTGACGTACGACCATTATTTGTGTTGTTTACAGTGACTTGAAAAAATTAATATAGAAAAAAATGGGATTAACTCGTGAACATTTTCGTGCCATCATTTTTCACAACTTTCGACGTGGATTATCACGACAAGAGTGCATTGTTGAACTTAAATCTTTGTATGGCGATAAAGCACCATCCTCTAGCACTCTGAAAAATTGGTATAATGAATTTAATCGTGGCCGAAGCTCGCTCAAAGATGAATTCCGTGAAGGTCGTCCAAAAACAGCTGTTGTGCCAGAGAACATTGATGCCGTGCGTGAACTCATAATGCAAGATCGACATGCGACATACCGAGAGATAGATACATCCTTGGACATTTCTTTCACCAGCATACATTCGATACTGCATGAACACCTGGCCGTAAAAAAGGTTTGTTCTCGTTGGATCCCGCACAATTTGAAAGTCGCTCAAAAAAAGGCTGGTGTCGATTGGTGCAAAGAAATGTTGCACAGGTGACGAATCATGGATCTATGCGTATGAGCCTGAAACGAAACAACAATCGACCGTGTGGGTCTTCAAAGACGAGCAAAATCCAACGAAAGTTGTTCGTGGAAGAAGCACTTCGAAGCAAATGGTCGCCTGTTTCTTTGGCAAAACTGGACATGTGGCGACTGTTCCGCTTGAGCAACGTAGGACGGTCACTTCTGAGTGGTACGCTACAATTTGTTTGCCTGAAGTCATCGGAGAAATTCAAAAAACCAACAAGAGAAGACGAATCATTGTTCACCATGACAATGCGAGCTCTCACACATCGGCTCAAACCAGAGCGTTTTTGACCGGCCAAAACGTCGAATTAATGGGTCATCCGCCGTACAGCCCTATCTTGGCACCTAATGACTTCTTGTTTCCGCACATCAAGAAGAAAATGCGTGATCAACGATTTTCGTCGCCAGAAGAAGCTGTTGAAGTGTTCAAAAACCATGTTTTAGAAGTGTCTCAATCGGAGTGGAAAAGTGCTTCGGCAACTGGTTTGAGCGCATGCAAAAGTGTATAAATCATGCTGGAGAATACTTTGAAAAACAATAAAACCATTTTTGATTATAAATATTCGCATTTTCACTATTAGGCCAGATATATATAGAGCAGCCCTCGTATATATCTTTTTAAAAAAGTTGTTGGACTCTGTTTTCTCTATTTCACTAGGCCACATTACGGTCTCTTTATTCAGTGAACTTATGAATAATGTTACGCTGTTTATGATGACACATATAGTTGACCGAGATAAGTTAAAACGATCTGATACATCACAGAAACTACAGGCCTCATCACTAGCGAACCACAAGAAGACACGAATATGTAAACTTTCCGACAATCTCTCATTAGGGAAAAGATTCTTATAAAAAACCGATCTTTTACTCACATACAAAGATCTTGTGATTCTGAAATGTTTACGAAATTCTGCATCTTTATGTGCTGCCATCATTTCATGAAAGTATGTAGTTTTTTATAGAATAACGAAGCACTCTTTCGTTTTTACGGAGCATAATATTGGGATAAACGTCCTCACCATTTCTCAACATGCGAAGAATTACAATTTTTTCTTCTTCATCCTTGCTTTCGGATGACGACTTTATAATGTACATAATTATATTAAGAACAACATTGCTTCTGTCTACATTACTATGAACACTTGCACTTTACATCAATATATAATTATTTCTATTAGAAAAATCATAAATAGAAGTTGGCCGTATGTACCTATGCCTGGCTCAAGCAGTGTCATTTCTTCACAGGCAGATGTTGAGTCAGTTGCTTGAGAAGCAAACACATTTTCACCGGAGAACTTTTTATATGTAAAAAAATTAAATTACAAAATACATCCATATAAGTTATTTTTTGTTCCTTAGAGTGCATTTAGACAGGCAAATTTTACTTTGAGAGAGGGAAAAAGAATGATGGGCTGAACATACTTTACTGTACTCGCAAAGTTGCTTTGTTTTTCTTTCGTTGCTTATACACAGTTATATGTATGTCATACACATATTTTTGTGTTAAAAGCACCAAATTCAAAACGTCCAAAGATTATGAACGATTAAACAGAAGGAAATAAAATTTGTAAAAGAAAAATTGTTGTGTCTGAATACCAAACAAAGTTTAAAAGAAAATGAACAAAACTTTGTTCCAGTTCTTTTCTGTATGAAATAAAAAAAAAGTTTATTATTATTAATCAAGTTTCTATTTTTGTGACAATTTTAATTCAACTTTTCTTCTTTTAAGTAATTTTATCAAAAATTGCATACTTTTTGTTCACTTATTTTTGTTTGTTTATTTTTTTAATCATGTTTAAACTTTTTACTGAATTTTGCTAGCAAACATTTTCCCATAAAAACTTATAAATACTCAGCCAAAAACTGTCAATTTACTATCTTAATCTATGTTTTTATTTACTGAATTTTTTGTAAACGAACGCGACAAGCTTGGTAGTTCTTATTACTAAAAGCTTAAGTTGCGAAGAAATATAAATAATCTCCATAAAAATTTAGTTTTTACAAAATACAATAATTTCAGACATAGGGGTCTATATGTACATGCTGCATACAAATGACCGCATAGATACTACAAAAAGAGAAATGTCCAGCTAGCATTTTTATACTCTGCACGACAAAAAGTTGAAAAATGGTATTTCCAAGTTTGTCCTTCCGTTCTTAATTTTTAAAATACCTATTTTTGACTCTATAAAGTATATATATTCTGACTTCTTATGCATAGAGAAGTTGATTGAGCGATGTCCGTCTGTCCGTCTGTGTTAGTGTTGCAATGAAGGATGCCAAGTCATTAGATTAGCTATAGAACATTTAAATTCGCCAATCGATCGGACATAGTGTCGAAAGAGTTGTTATTGAAAATCAGCGAGATCGGTCCATGTCCTTTGAGGCAGCGGACAAAACACCACGCATGTCTCTAATTTTTCCATATCAGTTGGAACAAGAAAGTAACTCCAAAAAAAAAACAAATGTATGGAGCGATAGAGAATTAAAAAATTTAAAAAAGCGTCAAGTAAAAAATTTGGGTTCGCCCATATTTTACGAGTTATGGGCTTTTGAGAAGTACGATTGTGCACCATATTTTTTAAAATATTAATATGGGTATAATTTAAAAGCTTTTGAAGAGATCTTTAAGAAATTACAAAAACCACGAAATTATACAATTAACAAAGTGGAGATTCAATGTCAAAATTTCATTTTGCAATAATCATTAGGAAGGCACCTGAAACCAAAAACCAATAAACACTATTCATTAAAAAAATACGAAAAATGGGTTCATGTAACGCAAATTTAATATTATCGCCATCCTATTTTACTCCTTTCTACTGCATCTTAAGATCTGTTTTTATAACCACCAAGTTACCAGTTATCTTCGATGGCTCTTTTGTGGTTTCATCACTAAAAGATTTAATGCACATACGATCCACGGTTTAAAGAACACCGAAAAGATATACAGCGAAGAATAAAAAGACTTTAAACTGAATAATACCACGACAAATTTATGGAAGGACTCAAAAATAGTTTTGTCCTTGCATATTTAACAATCTTCATTCTACCACATTTTAAGCTAATGAAATAGCTACAATGCAGGAAGTGTTATCACCCGAACAATGGCAACAAGTACACCAGGCAGATGTGTTGTCACGATAAAAAATTAAAATAAAGTTGTATTTGAGTTAAAAAAATAAATTTATTATATCTTTTATAAATAGAAGTTGTTTTAATTTCGAGTGTTATAAAAAATGCCTTCAAAAGTTCGAAAGAGTATTATTAATCAAAATAAATTAATTTGCATTCAATGCCAAACAACAGTGTTGGACAATGAAAAAAACTTTCCATACGTTATGTACGAAATTAAACAAAGTGCAAATTGATAAACTAATAAAAGATAAAACTCTAGATTTCAATTGTTATTATTGTGTGTCTCTGAGCGACAATAATACTGAATTTAAAACAATATTAAAAGAAATGAAAGAAACAATTAAATTTATGTCATCACAATACGATGATATATTCAAAGGTGTGAAGAGAAATACTCAAAATATAAAGAACTTTCAAAAAGAAAACAAAAACTTAAAAGAAGTTATAAAAAAACTAAAATCGAGTGTAACTCTTTTAAATGCATTCGCGTAAAAAATAATTGCATTATAAATGGAATCAAAACAAATAACGAACTAAAAGCAATTGATAGTGTTTTGGATATTGACAAAAAAATCTGGTGCTGAATTAGGTAAAGATAAAATTGAAGATGCTTATTTTCCTAGCAAAAAAAAAAAAAAATTAAACAAATAAATCGTCTTTGGTAGCCAAGTTTGTTATTACTAAGAGCTAGACTGCGTTTATGAAAGAAAAGAAAAAACTGCGTTAATTGGATGATATGAAAAAAGTGTTTATCAACGATTTCTTGTCGAGGGAAAGCTTTGAAGTTTTACGGCATGCAAGATCCCTAAAAACTGTTAGCTTTAAATATATCTACACCTATGCTGGACAAATTCTTGCAAAGAAATCTGATGGTTCAAGACAGATCAGAATAAGAACAATGGAGGATGTTGACAATCTGCTGATAAAGTTTACTGGTGGAGTATCTAAGCGTACTTATGCTCGTAGTATTTATAACATTAATAATGATGTTAATGATGATGATTATGATGACGCAAATGATGATGATGAACCTGGTGCTTGTTTTTTGTCTCCAAATTAAAACTCTTCTATTTATTTTTTTATCTTAATTTTTGCATTGTATTGTTAAAAAATATATATAAAATATGAGTTCAACCTATTTTAAAAATTTGAATGATTATAATTCATTTATGAATCAAGATATTAATAATATTTTTTTAAATTTTGTTTCTATTAATGTAAGAAGTGTTTCTTCAATAAATAAATTTAAAGATGAAATAAGTCATCTGGTAAAACTACCCGAAACTATTGCCATACAGGAAACCTGGTTCAGTAAACAGTATATAAATCTATATACAATCGGTGGATTTAATGCAATTCATTGTGATCGAATAGATAGATTTAGTGGTACATCTATTTATGTAAACTCGAAATTCAAATATCATATTATTTTTAACAAAAGTGACGAAAATTTGGATGTAATTGCAATTGAGTTGCCTGAAATTAAGTTAAATAACTCCAGTCTCGTTGTTGTATTTGTATATCGGTCACAGCCTTGCAAAATAACAAATTTTTTGGAAAGAATTGAAGAGCTGGGATCTAACTCGACTTTATAAGTAGAGATTTGAATGTCGATTTGCTGGTACAAAATAGGACCCAACAGTTACTGGTCAATCTTTTTAATGATTTTAAAATGCATTCCTGTCATGAACTTGTTTAAAGCCCTGCAAGTAAAACATGCATTGACTGGATCTTTAGTAGTTTATAAAATGAAATGTTCGTTCACAGTATTGAAAATTCAATATCTGACCACAATTTTCTGAATTGTGGGTTTTATTTAAACTTGGAACTCAGTGAAAGTATAACTGAATGCAGCCAAAATATAAACCATAAAAAATATGGGTTGATTTTAGATAGTGCATTAGGAGAAGTAACTGACACATCCTTATCTTCTGGTTTATGTGAAAGATTTATTCATATATATTTTAACTAATGCTGCCACAGAAAGCACATTTAGAACATGCAATATACGTTTTAAAGTGGCCCAATGAATTACTGAAAATCTTTATTTCTTAATATGCTTCAAAAACAGAGTTAAGAAAGCGAAAAGAAAAAGTAGAAACAGAGCCAGCATAAAGAGAATTAGGAGAGTCATTAAAATTTGTAATAAAAAACTCAGAGATGATTATTACTTATATAACCTGAAATTGCTCAATACGGATGCTTAAAATACAAGGAAATTCCTAAATAAAGAACTTGGCCGAAGCAACAGTCAACCAAACGAGTTAATTGCGGATGATAGCAGCCGAATTTGTGAAGACGAAAGTATGGCTAATGCCCTTAATGCTTATTTCGTTAAATGTAGCCAGAAATTAAAAAACAATATACAAATTTATCCAAATTATAACATTAATACTTTCACACCTGAACGAAGTTCTTGGAATTTAAATCAAATTTGCCAAACAGATATTATAAACACAACTGAATCGTTAAAGCTCAATAAAGGTGCGGGATATGATAACATCACCCCAAAAATTTTGTTTAAGTCCAAAATCTGTAAAATTTCATAATAATATATCAAGAACAAATATAAATGCAAGACAAGCACATAATTTACAAATTGCACGATGACGCATAGATTTAACCAAACAGCGTATTTCATATTCTGGACCTATTGAATATAATAACTTACCAGTTAGAATAAAAATATCACTGTTATTTCAACATTTAAAAATTAAAAAAAAACATATTTATTATAAATTTGGAAACACTTCTTTTTTAAAATGATTACTTTTTTAAAATTATTATTTTTTTAATTACTTTAATTAAATTTCTTCTTTTAACAACATAATATGTCAATATAGGTATATAGTATTATGTAATGCAATGCTATAGCCTCTGTAAAGCCTATAAGGCGCTGAGGCTTCAAATATAAAATCACATGTATTTAATAATAAATAAATAAATAAAAAAAAGTCATTGATATAAGACAGAAAGAAAAACAATTATTATGGTCAATAAGTCAATAAAGTAAACGACAACTAAACAACTTCGTTTACCAGATAAACTATAACGAATCATTTTGAACCCTACAACAAATGGTAAATTGTATACCCCGATTTATCAAAAGCACCCAACAATATGAGTTAACCTTATCAGCTAAAAACCAGAAAAGTCTTTTATTATCATTCATGCTGTGACACAGCAGCGTTTGAAGACGACTTAAAACATTTGAAGAGAATTTTTAAGACTGTGACAGCTTCATTAGAGTAGAAGAGTGACTGGGTTCATCACTACTTCCATACTCTGCCAAACACCCTTATATGGCCAAATATCAAAGGTTTTTATGCAATTTGTACACGGGTCTCATGCTCTCTAGGCGCACCTAAAATAAAAATATTGTCAGTCAAAGGAAAAATAGCGGCATGTTTAATTGCAAAACATTGTATAAAATTCACTAGAGCCATCCACAATCACTACTTTAAATTATGCGGAACTTGCCAGCACCACCAGTTAAACCGGCTGGGCCATTTATCAACTCTGGGGCTTATTTTTGCGGACTGTAAAAGGCTTACAACGCAGAGTTTTACTTCTAAACGTTGTTCAATTGGAATTGCTTAGCTCTTTTATTACAGAAGCCTTTATGGGGATTTAAAACTTTCTTTTGCCGAAGTCAGCTTCAGCCACTATCAGCCGCAATTTATACTAGCTCAATTTATAACATTACCAAAGAACGTAAAGGCAATAAAATGCATTTCATTTTATACCCTCAACAGCATAGTTGAAGGAAAGAGGGAAACTGGGATCATATCAGCAAAACACTTGAATTTTAGAAGCGTAGCAACAACTTCATTGACGACCTCGACACCGTTTTAATAGAGGTTAAGGCGATTCTTAATTCTCCACCAATAAGTCCAATGTCAGAAAATACAAATGATTCCACTGAAAGAAAAATTCTACAACCAAAATGATATTGATAAAATTACTACGAACTTTAATAAATCATACCTTGTTAAACATTGCGATGATTCTAAATCTAATGCCTTTTATTTTAGGAGCCCGAGATGTTCGAAGGAATTATCTACACAATGGCATCATATACAAGACTTATTAACACATACTAAAGCTGATCTTGCTTTAGACAGCACAATATTTTACGATAAAAAAAAGAGCAGTTACTAATCTAGTAAAAAGCATATTGCACTCACTATTTGGCGTATTGCACTACGAATATACACACACACATTATGAGAGGACTAAGAAAATGAAGCACATCTTCTTAACTTTTTAAAAAATCAGTCCTTAATTATTGACTCCACCAAATTAAAATCAGATGGAAGCAGCAAAAAAATTAGACCAGACTGATTTACAAAAAGCGGAAGTTTACAGCATGATTCGGGACGAAACCAATCGAGAAGGTATGTACCCCACTTTTTTCTCTTTGCATTCAGTGAATGAATATAGCAGCAAATTTGCAGCTCTCTTGATTAGTCAAGTGAAAACAAATTACAGATGCGTTAACATTACCTGTAGAACAGGGGAATACGTTATAACTGTTAAAAATCGGGACAGTCAAGGAAGGACTAACCGAAAACAAAAAATTTTTTCGGTATCAGCTTACCAATTTTTAAAAGTGAGCACTCGTAAATAATTTTAAAGCGAGCACTCATAAACACTCATAGCAATCAAGCTAAGATGTTGTTCATGAGCATTGCTAAATTCAGCATTCTAAAGATCACATAAAAATGAGCTCTGAATATACGCTTGGGAAATAAATTTTTTGTACACGAAGACTCAATTAAATTTCCCCGTCCAGCAAATTAAAAAGTAACAACGAATTAGTCTCTTTCCACAACAGAAATACATAAGTGCATCTATGAAGTTACAACTCCATCTCAGACAGAGGTCGTTTGCAAAGAGAAGATTACGCAAATAAGTTGCTTGATCCAGACGTTAACTGTATACTTTAATATAAATAAACGACGAGTATCTCTATATAAATAGGCAAGCACAAAACTTCGGGATCCTTTTTCTCTTCTCTTTGTAAACCAATTTTGTTTATTTTTTCACATGTTTGTAGATATTGTCGAGCTTTAGTGCACCGTCTTTATCTCATTTAAATCAGTTTAGTATTTAAGAAGTAAATAACCAGTTAAGTTGCTACCACTACACTTGCAAAAAATGCACTTATATTCAAAACATGAGTGTGTAGTTAAAATAAACAAAGAAAAAGGTGTTCAATTATAAACTTGGTCAATAATATTTTGAACTCAGCAATAATACATCAAGGAGTTCACTTCAACATCTGCAAAAAAGCAAATTTATTCCTATTTAACGTGAGCATCCCTTTAAGAATAATACTCATGTAAGAATGCAACATAATAGAAGCCTTTTTTCAAGAGTTAGCTGTTAATACATCTAAATGTTACTAACAAATAAGAATGTCTTAGAAAATATGAAATAAAAGTGTTAAGCACTTTCTGACTAATTCGATAATTGCTGCATCATTAACTAATATCAAAAAACAAAGAAGAGCCAGCTTACACCACGAAACCTGTTTCACGAAATTTTTGTTGTTGGATATTTTTGCACTTGCTTTAAGTACATTCATTGCATACATATTGTTGTTTGTTTACTATTTAGAAAAAACAACTACAAAAACCCATATTAAATTCAAAGCGTAATACACGAATTCCTACGCTATGAAAACTTTCATCTGGATACAAAATCCTCCTATGGGGTAGGTTGTTTCTAGCTGTAATATTTAGTCCATATCGGAGTGGTATTGTACATTCCTTTAATGTTCCTGAGACAAGGTTTGAAGTAACCTGTATTGGTTCAAAAAATCCCACAAAGAATTATGTAGACCATGGTTAAAGTTAATGCTAACAGTTTAATTAATTGGTTTTAATATCGTCCAATCCATTTACCTTTACTCTATTTAGCATTAATCTTATTAAAACATGTACTCGTATGTACATAAGTTCTAGTTTTCCGTTTATATATTATAATGCTGTGTCAAATGTCCGGGCAAGTGAAGACTTTCGCGTTCAGTACAAAATCTTTTGAGGGATTTATCAATAATGATTTTATTGCGTTTGTTTCAGAAGAAATTCTTTAAAAAGTTATACTATTTCTCGTTTCAGTTTTGAATGGCATGTAATGCTTGCTTATATTTATTGGGGATAGATTACACCTATACTTCTCCAAACATTGCTTACTTTACATTTATTTCTGCGAATTTTTGCTAATGTTTTATTAGGCCAATTTTTTTATAATTAAATCACAATTATTTACGTCTGAAGCTATGATAAAAGTGTTATCTGCGTAAATAGTCAGTACCGTTTCAATGTGCAATATTAGGTATGCTCAGTAACTTTGCTAGCAAAAACTAACAACGAGAGTGTAAAACAGAAATTTTTAAAATAATCTCCTAAATATAAAAATTAAATCAACGCTTTAGTAGCAAAAATTACCAAAGAAAATTGTTGTGACCTTGGGAATGATATGTTATATAATATAAATGTATTTTTTATTTATTTACAAACTTAATATAACTAGAGTTCGCCTTGTGGTCAAAACTCGACAAAGTTTTTTTTTTTTTTTGCTTATTTTATGTACACACCCCCATGTTTTGAATATATGTAAGTGTATTTTTTGCGTGTATAGTGGTAGCAATTTAAGGGGTCATTTTTTTTCTTAAATATGAGATAAACACGGTGCACTAAAATTTGACAATACCTAGAAATACATATATGAAAAAATTAACAAAATTGGTTAACAAACAGAGGAGAAAAAGGATCCCGAAGTTTTGTGTTTGCCTATTTATATATAGTATAAAATTACAATAAATCAAAAGCTAAAAGCACTAGCAACAATGGCTACCAGCTTATTATTTTTCAATATATAAATTTACATATGCATAGGTAGTACTTTTAGAAAGTTAATACTGGGAATTTTTAATATATATTTGGTTGTGCAAAGAGTTTTTTTTAAGAATTCAAAGACTTTGTTAATATTATTATTAGTTGGTTTTTTATTAAGTCAACGATGTTGGAGCATTTGCAAACCGATTCACGTAAGTTTAAGAGGACCTGACAGTCTGCCAAGATGTGAAGAATTGTTAATGGTGAAGAATCACAGAAAGTGCATATTGGTTGTGCAGTTTTGTTGATCAAATATTGATGAGTAAGACGTGTATGTGTTAGACGTAGCCTCGTGATTCTTTTATTTTGTAAACAGTTAGTTTAAGATTACAGAATTAGGGGCTGTTTTGTGGGATTGAAGATCTTGTAGGGGTGATTGTATATGTTTCGTTTGCGTTCTAAAGAAAGGAAATATTGAGTCTTGTGGTA
Organism: Cistogaster globosa; assembly: GCA_937654795.1. Lineage (NCBI taxonomy): Eukaryota > Metazoa > Arthropoda > Insecta > Diptera > Tachinidae > Cistogaster > Cistogaster globosa. The sequence goes on along the minus strand of OW569406.1, from coordinate 46,884,978 downwards.
GCACATCTGGTGAACAATTTTTTGCATTTTGGTATAAATAAATATGTAGGTTTTCGTTATACTGCTTTTGCAGCTAGGTCTGCTGCTTCTTTGCCTGTGATGTCAATGTGACTTGGCATCCCCAAAAGTTTAATCTTGTTATTCATTTTTATTATTTGTTGTTGTATAGAAATAATTAATTTGTTTTTTTTTTATTTAAAGCAGTATCAAATGCGGAACGACTGTTTGTGCAGATAATATATTCAATTATTGCTGCAGCTTCAGCTTCGAATATGGTTGTATTTTGGGGTAATAGATCTGTCTTAAGCGTACTTCCTGATTGGCCAGATATGGCAAATCCAACGTGTTTTTTAGTCTTTGATCTATCTGTGAAGACGAATTGCCAACCATACTTCTTGTGTTCGCTGTACATTTCGTTAAATAAAGATTTGAAAACAATAGGGTTTTTATTATTTTTGCCATAATTTCGGAAGTTTTCTATAAAGTTGCTGGGTTTAAGCAGCAATGGGGGGCGAGGTACCAATGTAGAAGAGTATATACTTATATTGTATTTGTTTGCAGTATTAAAGATATTGCATAGGGTTTGAGGATACTTAAGTTTTGTTTTCCTCTTATTTAACAGGCTTATTTGTTTATAAGGCAAAGATGAGTTGGCGCAGATGCTCATGTTTAGTAGACGGTGCAATAGTCTATTGGCGCGAACACGGAGGTTCAAAGACACCCTTTCCCTGCATAATCGTGTCCAGGGTCGTGCGAAAAGCTCTTAGACTGGTTCTAATGACAGCATTTATAATGTTTTCAATAGTTTTAAAAGTTGTTTTGAAAGTCTTATTGTAGATTACTAGTCCATAATTGATTTTGACAACATAACTGATTTTCTAAATTTAGTAGACTGTTTGTATGCATTTGACTTTCAGATGATGATAATATCTACTAGTTAATTTTTTTAAATAATTACAATGGTTCTTAAAGTTATATTTACTGTCGAAGTTAAGACCTAAAATTTTACAAAGGTTTACAATTTGAATAGTAAGGGTATTAAAATTAATATTTATTTCTTCACAATTACGTTCATTACAAATGTGTAGATGACATGTTTTTTGTCCAATATCTGCTCCAAAAATAACAATTTGTCAATTTTAAGTAAAGTTTCTTGAAATACTTGAGAATTTTTTTAATTTTTTTTCTCTTTTGTGATAATATAAAGATCGTCAGCATAAATGCAATGATCGACTCATTTGTCAATTTTTAAGAGACGGCTTAAGTCATCGAAAGCATTTAGTGAAGGGTTACGGAAAAAGGCCTCATTAGTCTTTACTTTCTGTTGCTGTTCTGTGCCGTGCCTTTCTGCTTTTTAAATTATTGTAATTAGTTTTTCTGTAAAACAAATCAGCCGTTTATAATAAACAATGAAAACACAATACACAACACAGCAAAAACAACTACAATTACAATGACAAAAATGGTTTGTTTGCAATTTTGCACTCACACTACCAAACAACTTTCAAGTAACTTAACCTTGAATTCTATTTTCTACTGATTCGAACGGAACAGAACAGAACGTCAAAGTAATAACAAACCACAAATACATATTTTCCATTTAACAGAAATTGATCAGCTGATTCGTCACGGAACGGAAAGTAAAGACTAATTCTGCCTTAAGGGTGATGAGGAATGCAATTATCCAAAGAAAAAATATTTAAAAGGAAAGATTTTTGCATACAAGAGGGAATCGATGATGCTGAGACCGGACTAAAAACCTGTCCGATTATGTGAAATGAGTTTGTGCTATTTGGTCAACCACATGGGTCGCCGGGAAACCATTTTTTCAAGTAGTTTCGCAATACATAGGAGTAAAGAGATAGGTAGGTATTAATCTATGGCTTATTACTTTTATGTTTCGCTATCACTGAAGCTGTTTTGAAGAGTTGAGAAATTGCCCCCGAATCGAATATGTCGTTGAAAAGTTTAAAAAATTCTGGTTCATAGGGTAGGATATTTTGTCCAATCTAGGGGTTTTTTCTTTAGATCTATGATTATTATTTATTTATGCTATAAATTAATTCTTGAATTTTGACTCCATATTTATAGCTCGCGAGAAATAAAATGTTACGGCTAGAGAGGCAAGAGTTTGTGATTTTGCTAATATAAAGTCATTTGGAAAGTTTCAGTCTCTAGAATTTTGTGACCAATATTGAGCGAGAGTCTCAGATATAGCGTAGGCTGATAACATGGCAGTTGAGTCTAGAGTCTTAACAAATTCTTTAAATGAGCCAATTTTGACTAATTTTTTTGCTCGCTTTAAAATGGCATTATTTTTTATAGTTACGGGATCATTTGTTGACATATTTCCTGTTTTTTAACCAGCTTTTGAAGATCAGGAAAACACCAAGGAACGGTTCTTGTTTTATTAGATTAGATATATTTTTGTTTTTTATGGAGGCAAATTGCTTGTTAACATTGTAAGATGCATTAAATTTCTGGTTAAAATAAAAAATATTGTTATGATAAATGTCCAAATGGGATTGTTTAGTGTGAAACTTAGAAATTTTTGTCGACTGGTATTATGGTTGCTGTTGTGAAGGTTGTCTGATAGGGATGGAATTGTGAGGACACGGCGTTCAGACAAATAGTTAAAATTAAACATTTATTTTACAGCACATACATATATATTGCACTTCTTCCCTTGGCATCGTCAATTATTGTACTGATCATTTTTTAATAGTATTTATTAAAGGTGTGTTTACATCATGTGTACAAGTCATATGGAACGTGAGATTTTCCATATGTAAATCAATACACATAGTGTAAACCTCATGAAGCATAACATATGTTATTTTTCTATGTGTTATAACATGTATTAGTTTTTTATTTAGAGCACGCTCTATTTGTTATGTAAAACCTTATGACAACAGATGTTTTCAGTGATACTAACTTTTACTAGATTTCTAAAAAAAATTATTTTTTACTTTTGATATAGTCGGTTAAACAGTTATATGTACATATAGACATTTCCACGACACTACGTTAGCCAAACTCAGCGCTAAAGTATATAGTAAAAAATGAATTGAAATCTGAATTATTGCCCTTATAACATCTTTTTGGTATTTTTTTTTCTTAGTGGAATTGTATTTCAAAAATCATGATCAATTTTTTTGGTGCGACGAGTATTGAACAATTATTTTTAAGTAGTTGTATGTACATATGTAAAGGGAAAAGTAATAGTTTTAAATTTTACATGTAAATATTTTGAACAAATAAAAAGAAGGTTTCTTGGATATAATAAGCTTTTATTGGTTTTTTATAATGATATAATGGTTTTTCAAAAGATTAAATTTTTTTAGCGCCCTATAGTTTCTTTTTTTTTTATAAAGGTGTATGTGCATCGTTCAGGTAGCGAAAACTTCACAAAACATCTTAAAAATGAGGTTATTTACAGTAATTCCTTCTTCAATGGAAATTTTTGAAATGTTTTTCTTTTTTAGAACTTATCAATAACACTTGCATACTTACGAGTATATATGAACAATGAGCAAGGATTGTATGTTGATTGCCTTATTAGGGCTATTAACAATTTCAAACGTGAAAATACATTAGTATGATGTGCTTTACACTAACTACGCCACGTACCTAAAAAAATTCTTTTGAAAAATCTGGGTATCTAACGCTTTCTTAGTCATTTGTCCATTCAAATTTTACATTTTTCTTTGAAAGTTTAGTTAAGTGTCTTAAATATTCTGAAAAATTTTTTATAAATCTTCTTTTCTTTTGGATAGTTTTCCATTATTAAATATTAACTGTTTTCGTAAAGAATACCATTATCGGTGCATTTATGTCCCAGATAAGTTACGTCCTTCATTAAAAATTAACATTTTTTCGGATGCAGTTTTAAATTATGTTGTTGCATAATTCAAGAACATCTTTCAAATTAGAAAGCATGTGTTTTTCAGAACATTCCAATACAACCAAGTCATCCATATATAAAAAGGCTTGGTCTGCTTTTAAACCATTAAATGCCAGTATCATTATTCTTTGAAACGAATTGGGTGCTATTGTTAGACCATAAGGCAATCTTGTAAATCTATACGACCCATTATTGGTTGAAAAGGATGTATAAGTTCTTGAATTTTTATCTATGCTAATTTGGTGGAATCCGGACATTAGTTCTAGACAAGAAAAATATTTTGCTCTTCCCAGCTGATCTAGGATATTATCTATTCTAGGTAGTGGAAATTTATCAGCTATCAGTTTTTTATTTATTTGCCTATAATCTATAACAAGTCGCAATCGTTTCTTTTAAGAATTAGGAAGTGACTTTTTGGTACTAGCAAAATTGGAGTTTTGTATTCCGAGTGTGAACGTCTGGTATACGATAATTCTTTATGTTTACAGGTTGTTTGTTATTCTATAATAATAAACTAATACTAATATAAAAACGAACAGCTGTTTCCGAAATTAACTCAAGTGCCAAATAACCCAATATAAACACTTTAGATATCGTTCGTAATTTCAACTTGAAATTACTTAATTTCGTGGCAGTCTGAACGGGCTATTAGTGTATTTTTAATTTGATTTGGAAAAATTTTTAATACTTCTGCTTTTCTATTTTCTTTTTGTGTACATTTTCTCTGAACTATGGTTTAATCATTGATGCTTTCGGTTTTTACGCTATTTTGATTAATTTTGATAGTGTCATTTGTGTTTAATATTGTCAGTTTTTACTAACATATTTGGTATAAAAACACCAGATGCAATTTCCTGATTTGGAATAAATGCTTCTTTTTCTGAGTAAATACATTTAAATTGCCGTATTGCTTCTGCTCGCGGTGTCAAAATAATGTCATCGCAATTATTCGGACGTAGGATAATGTAGTCTTAATTTTCATTGAAATCTAATATGCAATTGTAATTTTTAAAGAAATCCATACCGATGATTCCATCACATGGTATTGGAAAATCGTTTCTCACTACTTGAAAGTAATGAGGTAATAGAATGTTTTTGACTTTTAATTCGAAAAATGTATTACCAATTGCATTAATTTTACCCTGTCCTATTCCGCTTAACGTTGTTGTTTTGTTAGTGTTAATTTTATTTCTATTAAAGTGTGTGCTTTTATTAGCGAAATATCGGCTCCAGTGTCTACTAAAAGTGTTATTGGAATATTCTTGCTATTGACATTTATCTGAATGAAAAACCAAAAGTTAAGATTAAGATTAAATATTTTATTGTTTAGTGAGTTTATCTTAGGGGAACTTCGGAGTTTTCCTAATTATCTTAATTTGATTCTGTTGTTCTAACGAAGTTTCTATTGTTCCCGTTGTTCAATCTTTGTCCGTTTCTGTTATTGTTCTTATGGTTGATTCGTAAATTATTATAATTTCCGTTATTTCGACCCTGTTTATAGTATAAAACTGAGTTCTGTTGTCTAGTTGCTTCTATTACCAAATTTACTAACAGCTTCGTTCATGCTGTTGAATTGACCTGCTTCCATGATAAGTTTTACTTTATCCATGGTTCAGTTTTTAGTAAGAGCCTTTACTGCAACTTGTGTGGAGTATTTCGTTGCTAGGTCGTTTGTTAGCCCGTCCGATATGTACGCCGTTTCCAATGACTTTGTAAGAAGTTCTATTTCACTTAATATTTTAGCTGTCAAAACCTTAACGGATTCTCCTTCAACAGAAGTTTTTAATTTGTCTATTATTTCTGTTATTGTTGCCTCATTATTTGTTAAATTTCTTGCATTTCCCTTTGGTTTTTTTTATAACGGAGACTGCTAATGTTTCCTGGGAATCTTTAATAGTGTCTACTAGAGACAGCGAGTCGAGAAATGATTGAAGGTTTTCAGATTTGTCATCAAAGTCCGAGATTAGCTTTGATGCTGTATTTAAAAATTCTACTACTGTCTAAATGTCTTACCAACGGCGGTTAACGCCTACAACCCTAAAGGTGCACACCAGCGTATCAAAATGCTCTTTCACTTCTCACACATGAGAGAGCAGTGAGACATTTAAGTTTTTGTTGCTTCTTTTCATAAATGTATAAAAGGCTAGAAAATATTTTGGTTTTTTTATTTATGCGAGGGTGATTTATTTTATTTTTCTATTCAAAAGTGAAAAAATAAGAAAATATGTTTTTTTCACGTAGGTGCTCAGTTATGAGAATTTAAAATTTTGTTAATTTTTCATAAATGAAAAGACCGTAGAAAAAATTTTTCGTCAAGCGTTCACTTCTCAATCATATTTAAGTATATACATTTTGAATTGATTTGTGTTTCCGCAACTGGAAGAGTTTGTCCCTATTTGTTAGTGGTAAATATATGTTGGTGTACAAATTTTACTTTTTAGTTATCATTGTTTACTATTTCGGATCCATTTAGAACTTTAAAAAGTTTTCTATATAAGTTATTTAAAAAAATTCAATTCTTTAATTGGCTTATTAACATTTATATATTTAATTTCATAAATCTCATATTTGAATTCTCATAAATGAAAACTTTTCAACACTGAAAAAAATAACCATTCGTTATGAAAAGCAGCATTAAGTATAATGAGATTTATCATCCCTTATCATGTATGAATAAAAGGGATCTTTTTGTTATTCACTCTTTTATATATGAATGCTTAACAACGAAAAAAACGTAGAAATCTCATTTATAAAAAATATCAAAAATGTTTAAAATTGAATGCTCATAAATGAAAATTCTGAACTCTGGTGCACACCAATTGCTGCACTTTTTTAATAGTTTTATGTGTGTGTGTGTTTTTTTACTTGGGTTTTAAGTGAACTAATTGCTCCAATTCATTTATTCTGGTCCACATCCTAGTGGCATTATTCCAGGTTGGATGTGTATCTTTATTGATTTCGCGGATGTGTTGTGATCCTTTCCTCTTAAGTCGGCATAGATAGCCACCTCCTCTTTTCTTCTTCTTCTCATTTGGGATTTTCGTGTCCTCCAGCTTCTGTTGTTTTCGCTGGCGCTTCTTGTATTCCTCTATACTTAGAGGTTTTGGCCCTTGTTCCATTTCCTTGTGGTGGGCAAGGTTTTTCGAAAGGTGCTTAAGCACAAACCTTTGCCAATTGCAATGTCATTGCCACGTAACTATTTTAAATGATTTATGCAACGGCCGGCCGTCTTTACTGAGTGGTGTCAAATGAACATTGTTTATTAATGTTACAATTGTTTTTGTACAATTATTTTGCTTAGCATGTGTTTAAGGAATTTTTGCTATATTGGCAATTCTGTCTGTTAATAGTGAAGAAAATGGGGTATTTGTTGTTGGTATGGATTGTGAATAATTCAAATGATTTTTTTTATTGGTGTCTTTTTGTTCGTTTGTTTTACTTTTGTTTCTTATCGTTTTGATTGTTTTACTAAATTCAGAAGTGAGATTTTTTATGTGATCTACGCTTAAGAAGGAATTTCATTTTTTTTTTGAAATTGTAATCTATTAGAATCTATTTTTCTTGAAATAATTTTTTACATTGATTTTATGATGAGGAGTGATTTTCAAGACAATTAGCACATAATTTACGAGTACAATTGTTTGGGAAATAAGGAGGAAGATTGCAGTCAACATTGGATGAAGAGTTGTTACACCGTTTTATTGTTTGCTCTAATAGTTGGCAGTTTTTACATAGGATTTGGAATGAGTTCACGCACTTTAACTTTGTACCATGAAATTTCAATTGATTCTGGAAGGTGGTATAAGTCAAAAGTTAAAAAAATAACTTCCGATGAAATTTTTTTCCATTCAGTAAGCTTTCATATTTATAAATAACCACTACTGCCTGCGAGTTAAGATCCGCTATGATTTCCTTAGAAGGAAATAGTGCATAGATGGTGTCATTAGTATAATTAAGATTTTGATGAAGCTTGCATACAATTGGACATATGCCAAACAATTTTTGGATGCGAGGAACTTATTTATCTCTTACTTATAAAAGTTATTTGCCATCTCTTTATTGGAACATAGAAATGATGTCCTTACTTATAAGATGAAGTGCTCTGTGAATAACAAAACGCAAATAATCAGATAAGTGTTTAGATCTGAAAAAGTAAGAAAATCGGTAGGAGATCTCCTTCTATTTCCTTTTTTCCTATTGCTTAGGGTACTACGGTCAGCTACCAATGGAAGCCTGTTATCCCCTAAGAGAGGGGTCCCGGGGGTTATTATGAATAATTAACACAAACAAAGACTTACTGCCATATTCACAAAAAATAAAATAATTTTGAAATGTGTTTTATGACAAATTTTCGATACAAATTCTATTCTATGAATACGACAGTTAATATTTAAGCACTTGATAATAAAACAAACTATATATACAATTTTTCTTTTTTTTTTGTTTCTTTTTTACTAATTTTTTTAATTGCAAGAGAAATTAACTACACGTGATGCGATCAAACAATACACAGAATTTTATGAACTGTACTCGTTGAACTCTTGTCGGAGAGTGAAAATTTAAATTTAAAAATATTTAAAACTTACATATTTACATTTGCAAGTGTACTACGAGTACACCGGAACAAATACATTGCATTAAATGTTTCATCACTGCCTTGTTTACTTTAAATTCTTTAAAAAATAAAAACACTTGCAAAGCAAAGAAGCTTCTAAACCAGATTACTGTTGCTTTAAATTCTTTTCTGCAACTCTCTTAGCTAAATTAAAGAAAAATAAGAAAAGAACAAAGTAATATTATTTAAATTTCTAATTTTGTCTTTGGGCTCTGCGTCACTATTGTTTATTTAAATAAAACTATTTTTTTTTTTTTTGTTTTATTAAATAATAATATTTTCATTATTTGTCCTTTTTCAGAAATTCAAGTAAAGCCGTCAGTCACTTGGAAGGCAGTTAAATAGTCCATCTAATTAATTACTCCCATGTATGCTCTAATAACTACCTTAAAGCATGGCAAAATAATAATAAGTGGTCGCAATGGCGATTTAATTAATTTTCGCCGAAACGCTAAATGTCAAACTTCATATGAAAAAAAATTACTCATATTTTTACGTTTTTTCCTTTTGGAACAAACGTACGGATTCTTTTGATTGCAAATAACACCGTGGTACATTATAAATTCGTTATTTTCTTTACTCCTCTATGGCCTCTGACTACACTTCTTTATCCTATGGACTTAAGGTTCCTATTGTCTCGTATTTACTAATCATGCGTTATTACAAACGCAGCCATCCATGCTACACTACTGTGTTACTCCTATAAAATAAAACAAGAATTTTCCCTTCTAGCATTTTGAAGATTGTTTTATCAAAAATTACCTGAGCCTTCCTCGAGTGCTTTTGACGATTAAAAATTATTTAATCGCTTGCGCGCTTGAAAAGAGACTCGAAAATGATTCGTGCTTACGCTTTAAAAGTAAATAATTGAAAATACAATAAAACCCAACTGACATTTGGAAGCTTATTTGAAGAAGACGATCACTTTACGATTCTTTTATTTTCAATCGTCCAGACGATTGTACAATAAAATTTCTATTTTGTTCTTCCAAGTTAAGCTTTTGCGAGCCTTTTTGAAGATTGTTAAAGTGTAATACGCATTTTAAGGGGCATTGGAATATTGTTAGTAGTCAAAGATCGCATTTGACTCTTGTAAATGAAGCTCTCAATCATTTCTATCTTTCTATAATATTTTTTTTTTCATTCCAAGATGTTGATTTTTATTAAAACGTTAAATCTGTTTTTGTCAACGTAAATGTGTCGCGGTCTTTATTAATTTAAACAACGTGGTAAGAAAATAAATGTTTCAATATAAATTTTATTATTTTGAATAATTGTATTTTTTAGTTTTATAGAAACTTTGCGTTTAAAACTCTCTGAATTTGATGACGCTGTTAATTACAAATTTAAGAGCATTTCATTTTCTAATTGAATTTAGAATTATAAGCTACTAGATGACCCGTGCGAATATTTCGCAGCGTTAGTTGTCATTTTTGTAAGATAAAATAAAAATAATTAATAGAAATTTTAGTAACTTCAATACATTTTATTAAAAGTATACAAATATTAGAAATTTTAATATATCATACATATTTACATACATACATGCATATGTTTAAATGCTTTTATAATACTTCTTTGAATACAATGTTAGAGGTGATGACATGATCATCGTAAACTTTTTGCCCGTACGAATCCCTAATACAAACAATAATATCTTTAAACGTACGCACTCGAGAAAAAGCCACGTATAACTGCCCATGTGAAAAGACCGGTTCTGGTAAATACAATCCTACCTTTTGAAGGGTTTAACCTTGTGCTTTGTTTATTGTCATAACAAAAGCAACTTTCACAGGGAATTGTCTTCATGTCATTCGGAAAGGCACAGTTGGATCAGAAGGTGTAAGGTTGACTCGGGGTATGAGTACAGTTTTATCGGTATGAATAATTTTTGCTGATATGATGTGCTCTCCCAAGTTTGTTACGATAAGCCTGATACCGTTTATTAACCCCTGTTTAGCATTAAGATTTCGGATTAACATTATAATTGCATTTGTCTTTAAAATCAGTTTATGAGGTAGTAAACCCGATGGATTTAAAGAGTTTAAAAATTCTGTTGGATACAATTGAGCATTGTCAATTTCCTCCTGTTGAACACAATCTGAACTAAAATAAATTTTTTCCTCTCCAAGTAGCAAATTGGAAACAATGTGTTCATTTATTTGTATACAGTAATCGTTTTTTGGACTTAAAATTGACGTTGAATAAAATTAGGAAATATTTTCTTCATTGATTTCTTCGAAGTTAAAAATTGCGGAAATAAATGTATCAAAACTGCAATAACAATGCTTCGGGATTTTAATTGCTTCATTATTGTAGGTCGTTTGGGCTTCCAAATCACCGTTACCCAGTTGTAGCAACCATTCAGTAAAAGGGGGATCATTAGTTCTCATATTTTGAGTCAGCTTATGAATTTGAACTTGGGACCATAAAGGCGATCTTTTTACAGTATTTTCAACAATGGTTGTTCTGTTGGCGTGTCGGACAACGGGCAACACCTGTCGAAAATCTACACCAAAAAGAATTATTTTTCCTCCATAAGGAAGTTTATATTTCATAATGTCCTTTAACAGACGATCAACAACACTTAATGCATGTTTTGGCACCATTGAAATTTCATCCCAAATAATGAGGTCTGTTTTAAAACGAAGTTGTGCATCCTTTGTGTGAGTGCGAATTGATGAGACCGAGGTGTCTAAAACAGGTATAGGTATTTTAAAAACCGAGTGTGATGTTCGTCCCCCCGGTAAAAGATTGGCTGCAATGCCGGTCCATGCAACTGGTGTAACAATTTTGTTTTCTGCTCGTAAAATGTGGCATATGGTTTTGTAAAGAAATGTTTTACCGGAGCCCCCTGGTCCATCAACGAAATAACAATTTGAAGTTTTATTTCTTACCGCATGCAAAACTTCCTCAACTACTGCATTCTGTTCCGGGTTTAATTTTTCAAAAGCTACTTTACCGTTTATACATTCTTCTTTGACGTTGTAGGTTTCATATATGTGTTGTTGGACGGTGGGTATAGGTGTCGGCAGTTTGAATTGTTCGCAAGATCTACCATGACATCTGAAAATATTTTCTAATTCTTGAAGTGTAAGGTTGTAAGCTTCAGGTTTCGTGTGTTGTCTTTGAAAATCTTCTGAAAGGGCGTCTTGAAATTTTGTGCACAACTCTAGTATATTTGCTGGAGAGCAGAATATACAAATTATAGCAAAAAGCCATCTTAACTGCTTGGGCATTTTATGATTTAAAGCTTCATGCAGACAATCTTTCCATTCGGCATCGTTAAGTACTAAATGTAATTTTTCTGCAGCTTCTTGAAATGTGTTGCACAGAAATCCATTAACTGAACGTAAATCTTCAAACGATTGCGGTCCCTTAACATGCAGAAGTAGTATACGTAAATAATATTTTTCGATGTCGGCTGGATTAACAGTGTAGATCCGCCCAAAGCACCTGACATTTTTTTTCCGAATATTCCATTTTCCATTTGACCACACAAAATGTTCAGGAATTTCGTGGTAAAGGTAATTACAGGCAATAAAGTTTTCACTGCACAACTTAAAAAACGCCATTAGTTTGGACACTCTATCACGATTAGCAGCAGCTTCGTATCCAGCTTGAAAGTATACCATATGCTCTTCTGGTAAGTGGACTGGAAGTCTTTCAATTGTATGTGATCGGTGGAAAAGTTTTCGTTCGTGTAATCGCCACTTGGCCTCTGGTGGACTTACATAATGACAGTTCAAATAAATGTCAACTTCATCAATAACATATTGTTGTTGTCCTTCGGAACCTAAATGTAATCGAAGAGCTGCGCAGTCATGTCCTTTATACACGTATTTATACAAATACTTGACAGATTTAATCGAAGAGCAACGCTCGAGATTTATGTGGGATCGATATTTTCTACTAAGAAATCTAGAATATGGTACAATCCACCTATTATCAACAGTATATGTTCGGACTGTCATTGTTCTTCCATCATCACGTCGCCTATACGTTGGATAGCCATCAACATTTAAATTTGTTTCTTCTCTAAAATCTTTTGGATAATTTTGGATACATTTTTGTTGTTCCATGCATGGACTATTTGGATTTATTGTACCACATGGGCCGTGTACCATGCATTCCTGAATAACTTGAAAAAGTTGAGGATCGGTAGTCTTGTCTGGAATTTCTGCGCAAATTAATGAATCTACGTCTTCAACTGAACGTAATTTATCCTCATTAGATAAAATAAGCAGCATGTGTGCATGGGGAAGACCTCTTTCTTGAAATTCAATAACACAAACATAACCAATAACGACACCCAGTACATGTTTTTTTAAAACATCTTCTAATAACGATTGCAATTTTAAATGAAAAACTCTACACACTAAATCTGGTCTATGTTCAACTTTTTCATATGGTTTCAATTGAGACGTTATTTCATTCCACTTGGGGTTGCAAGTTATTGTAAGGAATAAGTGAGGTTTTCCCAGGCGGGCAACAATAGCCATTGCGTCTTGATAATTTTGAAGCATGTTACGGGGACTACCAATATAAGATGAAGGGAGAACAACAGGAAATCCACCAACTGCTCCTCTTTGTTGAGCATCAGAGTTAAGAAAATCCATCAGACCTTTGTAACTATCAGCTCTTAGCTCCTGTTGATGCACTCTAACGAATGCCAACCTTGAACCCTCTACTTTAACATAACTGTCAACAATATATTGTTGGAATAATTTCCCGGAAGCATGAAGTAAATTGAAATCATCTCTAATAGCTAAGCGATAGCAGTAGTATTGTAACTGTCTTGTGACTGTTCTACATGCAGTTTGATGAACTTCAACATGTGGCTGACCAACAGTCCATCCAGCATCCCCACATGGGAATAGCAATGGGTAGCACAATGGATCACAATGAGGATTAAGATAAGATATTTTATTTAGTGAACCAGTTGTTTTTGTATACATAACAAAATCAATATTGTTTGGTGGAGTTCCGTCATTTGTTACAAAAACAGCAGCAACTTCACTGATTGTGGGTTCATTCGATCTTCCAGGATGAAATGCGTTGGTGGTAGTAAATTGTATAGTCATATTTGGTATAGTTTGATCCAAATCTTTTACATATTTAAACAACTGTGCGTAAGGATTATATGTATTTAGCATTGTTTGTAATGTTGTCATTATTTCTTTGCAACAGTTTTTATTCGTTTTATTCAGTAGACGATGTTGTAATGCAGTATCAAAATCTAAAATAAAAAGTCCTGCATATGATGGTTCAACTCCGGAAGGTGGTTGTAAGCTTCCTTTCATATGATACAGCTGTCCATGTAATTTAAAACAATACGGACCTCTACCAGAAAGGTCAACTGATTTCATTTGAATAGAAGCAAATGCCAGAGCATTGTTAAACTTCCTAATATTTTCTAGATAATTCTTGGTAAAAATATCATTTTGCTCAATGAGGTTTCGAAGTTCTTCATAAACTCTAATGGGCTCTATGCTAATCTTTCCCTTGTGGCAACATATGAGAGATGAATTATCAGCAAACTCCCCTGTAAACAACCTTGCAGAGCAATAAACGCACTTTTTATCCATACTACCAACACAATGTGTTTGAACTTCATTATCTTTAGGGAAAAGACGGGCAAGACAATATGTTTTTGGAAGTTTATCATATCTTATTTTCATATTGATTTTTTGTTCGAGATGAATCAAGTAATTTGACGACACAAAGTTCTTACCTTGTGCTAATTGTTGTAGGTGACTGTTAAATGTTTCTTGTCTTCGTTGGCGCTGAGTTTTTCTGTCTTGCAATAGTCGAATTCCTCTCTGCTCGTCACTTATGGAATTTCTTAATCTGTGCTCAGTGATACGTTCCAATGTTCTAGTCCTTCTTCCAGGAGGTCTACCTCTTGGTCTGCCCGTCATTACAAAAACTTAATGTACAAATATACCTAAAATTGTTTTTTGTCAAAATGCGATTTTTAATATAACAATTAATATACATATGTGTTTACGTATATCATATTCTTTATCATATAACTTACAGTTAGAAAATTCACAAAAATATTTTTGCGATTAAGACAAAATCTGGTTTTGAAAATGCTATAAGGTAATAAAATAGTAAAAATTAAGAACTAAATAGAAAAAGATGTTTTAATTCAATTACTTGTTTTAATCTAAATGCACGTAATTTATATTCTTAATTTGCACGTAATATGCATATAATACTTAGTAAATAGCGGTATTGCCAGAATGGATTTTAATACATACTGTATTATGTAGAACTTCGTTACCACACTTGAACAAAAATATATAATCATAATGACAACAGTATTATCATGCAGAAGCGACCCTGTATTACCACACTTGAACAAAAACATAAAATCACGGTATTATGATGCAGTTCTATATAAAATATAATTTTTGTCAATAAAAATATTAATTTTTCAATTTCTAATTATTTTTCGTCATTAGTGTTAGAAATAAGCTTTAAAATGAGATATCACTCATTAAATTTGATGCGGTGGTATGGGAGATATATGCAACCGACAACAAAAAGTGCTTTAGAAATGTGTGTGGAATAGCATTACAATTATCGAACTTGATCTAACAACTACTGCAAAGTATTGCAAAAACAGCTCTTTACAGCTTAATATGCATATTATATATAACTGACTTAGTAATAAACGGCATTATATTAAAAAGCGGTATTGGCAGAATGGATTTTAAATATATTATGTAGCACTGCATTACTATTAAGCGACCCTGTATTACCACACTTAAACAAAAACATAAAATCACGGTATTATCATGCAGTTCTATATAAAATATAATTTTTATCAATGAAAATATTAATTTTTCAATTTCTAATTATTTTTCGTCATTAGTGTTAGAAATAAGCTTTAAAATGAGATATCATTCATTAAATTTGATGCAGTGGTATGGCAGATATTTGCAACCGACAAAAAAAGTGCTTTAGAAATAATATATATGATAATTTATGCTTAAGCCTCTCAAAAATCACTTTTATTTTGCAGCGCACTTTTAGGAGTCATAATGAGCTCATTTTATAATCGTAAAGGCGATTGTTTGACGACTCGCTTGAAATAAGAATAAAAGTCTTACGCGATTGTTTTCGGAGCATCGTAGAAGAATCTTACGGTAGAGTCGCTTTAAGGACACAGTTTCTCCCATTAAGCTGAACTTGCACGATCGGAATACGACATCGCAGGCGCTGATATTAATCGCCTGCTCCGATCGTCGAAGAGTCTTTAACGATTAAAAATGCTAGCTGGGAAAAACATATAGCAATCGAAAATATATCATTGTTTTGAAGTTATTTATATTACATTTGTTTTTAATTAAAATAGATTTTACTTTTATACTTAGTCATATTTTTCATATTTTGCTGGTATTGTCGTTTTTAGTTCAAAAAGATGTTTAAACACAATTAATTTTAGTTTATTAAAGTCAGTGATCTCGTGGTGCAAAGTTATTTAAAAATCTATAAAAGTATGGGCTTGTTCGGAAATGCATCACTGAGCTGCATCTGATGCGCAGTACGTTTGAAAATGCATCAGATGGCATTACAGCAAATGTCGTGTGTTCTTAAATGCCTTACAGATACTTATGATGTGCAAACAATTGTCAAACAGGCATTACAAAAATAGCTTATGCGATAGATGAGTAATTTTCTTTTTTGATAATAATTAATTTTATTTTGTTAAATTACATTTGTTTATGCATTTTAAAAATGAATTAGACGTAAAATTTTCGAAACTTAATTTATCCATTTTTATTTTTTAAGCTTAAAAATTTAAACGAAATAATAATATCCTTTTGTCGGTGCATCAAGTAAGTATCAGCATCAGCTGCTTTGTATAAGCAACGCAAACTAATCACACATGCGCATCAGATGCAGGGCACTGATGCATTTCCAAACAAGCCCTATATAAAAAAGAGTCAAAAAAGCTTCGCAAACGACCAATAAATGATTAGAAATATGACTAAAAAATGAGTAGAAAAAGACTCTTAGATGATCAAAAATGCTACTATAAAATAACCCGAAAAAGACTCGCTAAAAATCAGACATACGACAAAAAAAATGCCTTGAAAAAGACTCGCAAATAATAAAAATATATGAGTCATAAATGAGTCGAAACTTATCAGAAAAGCGGGTAATAAATGACTCGTCAAGAGGAAACAATCATTTATGATCAGAAAATGAGCTGATGTATGCCTATTTTAATCGCGCAGTGGAATCATAAATGACTCGAATATGATAAATTTTTTTCATAAAATGCTTGTAGGGTTAATATGAATAAAAGAAATAGTACATATAAACATACGTATGAAAATATGGGTAAACATGTATACATACAAATAAACATTTATACATATCGCACTCTAAATACAAAAGGGTCACAACTTAAAATACTAAAATTTTCAGGAGAGACGAAAAACTGTTTATGTAAAAATTATTGTAGTATTTAAAGAAAATATTGTTCCACTATATTTTTTTAAATTTCATATATTGTTTGCGAAAATATAACAAAATTTTGATTTATGACTCTTTAACTGAAATTTTTTGATTAACTAGTGATATTATCTCAAGTTGCGCCTTTTTAACTAATAAAATGTTTTAATTTTGTAAGTTTCCTAACCGCCGACTGAATAGAAGAATAAAAATAATAAGAAAATACACAGGAGTGATGAATTGTATGTTTTTAAAAAAGAATGAATTAGGGTTTTCTTTATTGACTTGGAGAACTTTAATATCACGCCATATAACTTTCTGATTATCTTTATTTGTAGAAAAATTGTGACCCCATTCTTCTTGAAGAGACTTTAAATCATAAAACGCTTCATGTGACAATTCTCGAACTTTATATGGGGGGCCAGTCTTTTTTGCAGTTGCTATGAGACTTGTGTATTGATCTGGCGTATAAATGAGATTACTACTTAAATGCCTTTTTACTTGCTTTTCAATAACGCTGTGCACATTGTCTCCTTCATTTTGAGAGTGCGTAATACTTTTCAGGTTATAGTTATGTACAGCATATGCATACATTGAAAGAATGTACTTATTTTTTTTTTGCTGTCCAATTATCAGAATAAAAAATTAGATCTAAATCTTGAGCATTTTTTGCCTTTTATACCAGATTTTAGATATATAAATGATTACAGGTTCCGATCTCATTACTCCCACGTTTTCCTTCTACTTCAGTCCAAAAAACATTCTACATATTTAGCGCTAAGGTCACTAACAGTAAAATTGTAAAAGTTAATTTTACTTTTGTAGTAAAAACAAGAGGTAAAGCCTTTTGGCAATGGTAAAACAGCCTGTAAGTCATACATACCTACATTGCTGTTTTTTCTTATCAATATTTTTTTCGGTTCTGCATAGCTCCTTTTTTTTAAGGTGTGTGTTGTAAGCTTGCACCAAATCTTTTTTTCCATTTTCATCAGCATATAGGAAAGACTCGTAGAGATTGCATTGATCTTTCTTTGGTTTGAAAAAAGATATGTTGAATTCTGTGTTAAATATTCTGTAAAACATAATTTTACTCCCTAACTCCAAATGTTCAGATTCACGAGATGCTTTATAGTCTTAGTATAGATCTGCTATACTTTTAATGCTTTCAATGAACTCGCGAGAAGTTTTAGTACGTAAATAATGAGACCCGATTCTTGAACTATTTTGAATAAATTCTCTCATACTGTTTTTGATTTCTGGGCTTACTGTAGTATGATTATCATGCTTTCCACGAAGATCCAGCTTAACGAAACTACATTTGACCTTCTTTTTTATAACTGTTCGTATAACTTTGTCATTTACATCAAGGGTTGCGAAGCCCATCTGCACAGGTGTTTCTGTATTTTGGTTTAATTTCTTTCATTTGGCTGGCTATAAATTCTCTCTGTCTTTGCAAATCACTGCAACCCCAATATTTTTTAAAATATTTCAAGGTGCATCGATTCGGAAATTAGTTCGTTGCATTGATCCGGCCGTATACACCTGGCATTTACTTCTTTTTTCGACTTTAAAAGTGATGTATAAGAGGCTCCTGCGTTTCTTAAAGATTTTTGTTTCTGTTGTTTCTTGTTTTGAAATGTATATTTAGAACGTGTTCTCCTCCTATTTAATCTTTTTATATATTCTTCTTCTTCTGAGTATTCTTTCGATGTGCTGCTTTTACTTTTTCCGGACTCACAATATTCACTCCCAGTCACTAAATGCATTAGTGCTACTATCATCATTGTTACAAGACACACTACAATCAGTTTCCATTGTACTTAAGTAATGTTCAAAGTTTGGGCAAGACATTTTCATCGAAGGGGTCACAACTAAAATGTAAATTTTGTATTGCAAATAATTTAAGATTTTACAAAAGTCATGCACAATAAGTAAACAAACAAATGGCTAATAACAATATAATTAACATTTAATAATTTTTCTAACTTTAAAACAAACAAAAAATATATGTAAATATATATATATATATAAAATTTACGACGCTCACGATTATTTAATCAAAGAAGAAGGCACATAGGTAAATAACACTGTTAATTGAACTCACTTTTTACAACTTAAGAAGCACAGTTGAAAATAATATAATACAAAATGTATCACTTTTTACAGTTATAGAGGCAGAACTCAATATAAAACTGTTTATGTGTAATAAAAGTAATCAGTTGTTCTTGAGTACGTTAACGCAACTAAAAATATTTTCTCTTTAGTTGATCGTGCAGAAGCAATACACTTGACATAAAAATAGACATAACTTTATTTTTCCAGTTAAAGAAGATAGTGATGTGAACGAAATTTTTGCAGCAGTTAGAGATGTGTACTCTGAATTAATTTATGGAAAAAACTTTGTTTTAGAAAATTTTGAGTTGCGACCCTTTTGTATTTAGGGTGCGATATGTTTAAATACATATATATGTATATACAGACACAAAAAATATAAAAAAAAAATTGTTCAGCATGTAAAAAAATTTATTGCTATTATAAAAAGAGAAAAAAACATTCTGAGAACAGCTTTATAAGATTATCCTTAAATTGTTGCACGTTACTTAAGTTTTGGGAGCTATAAGGAATCGAACTCCAGAAATACATATACCACGAAAGTAAAGAAATGACATTATGACATTAGAGTTTTGTAAGGCAGAGTTCTAATACTTTTGCCTCTACAATTTTGTGCGAACGAGAGTCTATTGTAGAGGTATTCTTTCTGGTGGGTATAAACTATTTTATGCATACACATTAAAATTCTTAATATATATTAGATGTTTATTCGACCTTTCTGTGGTTATAAGTATGAAAAAACAATATTCGAGCTTGAGGTCAAAATTGTAGTGTGACAATTATTTCTTTATTGCCTATATTTCGCTACAACATCGAGTAGCATCATCAGGGCTATGGCTAAGAACACACAAACACAAAACAAATATAAATTATCTTAATGTAGAAATAAAGTACAAAATAGAAACTTGAAAAAACACAAGCACATATAATAAAATAAACAATAATAAAAAACAAAATTTTTTAAGCTTACGTCCAATGTTTACAAACAAACTCACTATCACAAAAACAATAAACAACAGTTTCTTGATCGTCATCTGTTATTGCACTGAGAGTAAGCTAACATTGCTTCATTTACTTATACTAATTATTGTACTTTGTTTTTATATTTTGTTGCTTATTTATTAAATGTCGGTATATTTGGGCGCAATTCTCTGTGTCAGCTTTAAAGTTAATTCTCTCCTTCGATGGAATATTAATGATGTTTAGCATCTCTAGCATGAAGCGACGTTTGTGATTATTCTCCGTAGTTAATATTTCTGTTTTTTGGAATTCTGGAGAGTGATTTAAAGATGCACAACGTATTTAGATATCATAATGGTATACACAAATCTAAAAAGGGATCCAAACATCAGATCCTACCTAAATAAGTATAAATCAGTGAGAAATAAAACACTAAACTTGAAATCAACAATTACATTTCTGATTCGCTGCAGAAGAACAGGTATTATACCAACATTTATTAAAAATTCAACCAAGAACATTTTCAACATTTTTGAATCCAAAGATTATGTCGAAACTTCAATTGAACGGACACTTTATAAATATATAGAAAATTTTCACAACAAAATTTTAAATCTATTAATAAGACACAAACATAAAATTCTTAATTTTAAAGAAAAAGAAAAGGAAAATTTAAAAAGACTAATAAATGAATGTTTGACTGATATAAATTCTTCAAATTTATGGGAAAGTGAAAAGATAGTTTCTGACGCGATAAATAATAGGATTAAAAAAACTCATATTAAGAAATTTGATGTATTGTTGAGATTACAAGAAAAGGAACTGAATGTAGAATACAACAAGAATTGGTTTATCAATAAAACTACTACGAATTTTCCAAACGAAGTTCAATGGCTACTTTCTCTGGGAAAAAAACATGCACTACCTTTAGCAAAGGAAGAATTTCCTATGCTCAAAATTATAACAGATGGAGAAGATCTAATACAGACCATACCAAATAAGGAAGAACAGGAAGTAGCACAGACCAAATTCACAACTATAGTAGACAACCACATAAATAAAAGGCTGTTAAATAATAGAGACAAATTCATCTTTAATATTATGAAAAAGACAAAGACAATCCTAAAACAAAACAGGAATATCCTTATTTTGAATACTGACAAGGGAAATGTAACAGTAGCTTTGGACAAAGAGGATTACAATTCCAAAATGCAAACATTAATAGGCGACATTATGACGTATAGAAGAATAAATAAAGATCCAACTAGCTCCTTACAGAAAACTAATAACGAATTGGTCGAAGAACTGCACAAAAAACAAATAATTGTAGACAGCGAGAAGAAAAAACTTAAAACTGACGTGGCTTATGCACCGAGAATTTATGGTCTTCCTAAAATCCACAAGGAAGGCTGCCCTCTCAGACCGATAGTATCCTGTATCAATGCTCCATCGAATGGACTATGCAAATATATAATGAACATTTTAAAAGAGATAAATAAGAAATCCAAATACAATGTAAAAGACTCCTTAGATTTCAAGGAAAAAATTAAAAATATGACGATTCGTGCTGATGAAAAACTTGTATCCTTTGATGTAGTTTCACTTTTTCCAAGCATTCCAGTGGACTTGGCAATTAAAATAATAGAAGAAAAATGGAGCGAAATTTCGGAATATACTAAGATGGACAAGACTTTATTTTTTCGTATTTTGAAATTTTGCATTAAAGATAACCGCTACTTTAAATACAATAATAAAATTTACACCCAAAGAAAAGGTCTTCCCATGGGTTCACCAGCGTCACCAATAGTTGCAGACATAGTAATGGAAAAGTTAATCGACTCTTGTATGCAAAAATTAAATAATAAACCAAAAATAATTACAAAATACGTAGATGACTTATTCAGTATCATATCTGAAAATGATATTTTATCTACCTTGGAAACGTTTAATAATTTTCACCCTAATATAAGATTTACAGTGGAGAAAGAATCTGAATCCAAACTTCCATATTTGGATCTACTAATAATAAGGGATAGAGAATCTATTAAGATAGACTGGTATCAAAAACCAACTGCATCGGGTCGCATAATTAATTATTTTTCAAAACATCCGAAGAATATGATTATAAACACTGCCTGCAACCTAATTAAACGAGTTTTAAATATAAGTGATGTGGAATTTCACTATAATAATCTATGCAAAATAAAGAAAATATTGAAGTCGAATAATTTCCCCTCAAAACTTATCGAGAACCTAATTGCCAGGCATAGGGTGAGCAATTCAAAAACGAAGGAACCGAACCAGATGACCAGTTTTAAATCAGCATTGTATATTCCAGACATATCTGAAAGACTTGCTAATTCAAAACTCTTTGATTCTAAAAACTATAAAATAGCTTACAAAACATTTAATAGCAATGAACAATTTTTCAGCAGAACAAAAGACAAAATTGACAAATTTGAAAAATCAAATGTTGTGTATAAAATACCGTGCAATGGAAATGGGATAGAAAAATGTAAAATGGTTTACGTCGGTACAACTAAAAATAAATTAAAAACCAGAATAGCAGGGCACAAATCTGATTAACGATCGCGTTATAACAATACTCAAAAAACAGCATTAGTGGCCCATTGTGCATCTTTAAATCACTCTCCAGAATTCCAAAAAACAGAAATATTAACTACGGAGAATAATCACAAACGTCGCTTCATGCTAGAGATGCTAAACATCATTAATATTCCATCGAAGGAGAGAATTAACTTTAAAGCTGACACAGAGAATTGCGCCCAAATATACCGACATTTAATAAATAAGCAACAAAATATAAAAACAAAGTACAATAATTAGTATAAGTAAATGAAGCAATGTTAGCTTACTCTCAGTGCAATAACAGATGACGATCAAGAAACTGTTGTTTATTGTTTTTGTGATAGTGAGTTTGTTTGTAAACATTGGACGTAAGCTTAAAAAATTTTGTTTTTTATTATTGTTTATTTTATTATATGTGCTTGTGTTTTTTCAAGTTTCTATTTTGTACTTTATTTCTACATTAAGATAATTTATATTTGTTTTGTGTTTGTGTATTCTTAGCCATAGCCCTGATGATGCTACTCGATGTTGTAGCAAAATATAGGCAATAAAGAAATAATTGTCACACTACAATTTTGACCTCAAGCTCGAATATTGTTTTTTCATACTTAAAATTCTTAAGTTAAGCAGGTTTTTAAAACTGACACCGAATAACAATGGGGAAAATGCCGACGCTCTAGAGTGTCGTTTTGGACCATAAACATAACGTATCATACTATTAAATGTGACGTTTAATTTTAATTTAATTTAATAGCAGCGTCTTATCTAGCGAAAATCTCACAACCGTACAATAAAATGAGAACTAAGTAAGTTTTGGCAAGGAGAACTCTTATTTTAAAAGGTGAACAGTATTGAGTTGGCTAAATAGATCTTAACATACCGCTTGCTTGATTATTAACAAAAATATTCGGTGTGACATTAATCTGTGATTATCTCTTTTGAATAAAAATACATTTAGATTTTTTAGGATTAATTCCCAGTCCATTTGCATTAGCCCAATTTTTGATGCGATCCAGTTGTTGATTCAAAGAGTTAATACAGTTATAAATTATCATACCGCTACTACTTGTGAAGATTTAAACATCATCCGCATACATTCTAATATGAAACTCCGTTAGGATATTAAAGAGATCATTGGTATACATACAAAATAATAGAGGGCCAACTATTGAGCGCTACGGGTAGCTTCTCGTCACGGCAAGTACTTTTGACTTCACGGTTTGAGTTTCAACAAACTGGTATCTTTTGCAACGTTACGTTGACGATAACTGAACAGACGTCGGTGAAAAGTTAAAAAATTTGCTTAACTTAAAAACAAATGATTATATGGTTAACAGTATCAAAGCCTTTGGAATGGTCTAATAGAACTAGACAGGCAGATTTACCCATATAAACTTTGGTTTTGATTTCCCCAGACCCATCTTCCAGTGCTGTTATGCAACTATGACTTTTCCTAAATCCTCATTGTCTGTCGGTAAGCAGTTTATTAGTGTCGAAAAAAGAGTAATTTAGTTGAGCATAATACTTTCAAATGCTTTAGATAAAAACGGTAGTTTGGCAATAGGTTTGTAGTCGGCACCTGATTTCGGAATAGGTACAATTTTAACAGTTTTCCATTTCGTAGGAAATTGACATCTAGTGAGTATATTGCTAATATTATTAAAGGAAGCATTTGTTGTAAAAGAATTTTCGAAAACTTTGGATAATTCCATCCACTTTTACCGAAGTTGATTTGATGGACAACAAGCTTGCCAAAACATCACATTGATCTACAGGCACAAAAGAGAACATGGAATCAATGCGGCAGTCAGGAGTATTGTTGTATATTTAAATATGTAATGTATATGCTACGTTCTCTAAATTAATAGTGTATTTAAATATAATATATATATATATATATATATATATATATATATATATATATATATATATATATATATATATATATATATATATATATATATATATATAAGATAATATTCTTTATTTCTCATTTTTGACTCAACTAAAAGTTTTTTGGCATTTTTATGCGCGTTTTTTAATACTATTTGGAGCTCATTTTTGAAATCATAAAAATTATAAATCGGTTTATTAACATATATGTATACTATTCCGTAAATTCGGTAGTTTACCAAATATTAATTCAAGTGGCGTATATTTTGTGTTTGTGTATGGGGTTGTGTTGTATTAGAATGTGTAATATGGTAAGCTTTTATGCCATTCTGTGTCTTCAGTGCAGCACAACAGGTATTCCTTTAAGACTCTGTGATTTCTTTCTATTCCACCTAAAGATTCGTGATGGTACGGGGTTGATGTAATTTGTTCGATATTTAATAGCGTACAGATTTCTGAAATCGTTTGATTAACAAACTCTTCACCCATATCTGTTTCCATTGTTTTAAAGTTTTTTAGAATGAAATTTTCTAATATAGTCCTTGCAACCTCTGATGATTATTTAGAAGTCATCGGAAAAGCTTCAATATATTTAGTCAAATTACATTGCAGGATTAAGATATATCTGAAATCATTTGATGGTCGTAGTGGGCCTACTATGTCTATTGACACAATTTAAAATGGACGAGAAGGCGTATCAGTGATAACCATTTTTTCTTTATGCATAATAACTATATTTTTTTTTTGCACATTTCGCATTTTTATAGACTTTTTAACCATTTTGTTCATGCCTTTCCAGACATAACGTTGTTTTAATTTGGCTATCGTTCTATTTACTCCGGTGTGACCTTCGAGTAAAGAGAGATGATTTTCTTTGTTAAGACGTAACTGATCAGGTTCGTCTGTTATTGATTGAGAGGGATCAAATAATATAATTTGAATGAAAGTACTCAAACCTTTATTTACTTGGTTTTGCATTATTTTATAACATAACCTTTTTACGTCAAGTAGTTTCATATTTTTAAATAATAAGTCTTTCTTTGAAAGAGATATCTTATTTGTGCCATTACTTTGTAGTAGTGATATCAGTTTTTCTTAAACTTGGCCTGTACAGTATGGTTTATCGCTTGATTCAACTATAACATTGTTTTTAACTATGGCAAAAGTTTGCCTATGATTTTTGTGTTTGTTTTCCCCTTGCCTTTGTTCAAATTGAAGTACTGGCAAATTTCGCATTTGCGGGGGTAGGTGGTCTATTTGGACGGGTCACATTTTTAGTTGCACTTCTGGTTATCGCTGCAATATTTGGTATAAGGCTTTTCAATTCATCAGAATTTTTCGGTATTCTAGATAGCGCGTCAGCTTTGGTGTTTAATTTTCCTTGTTTATATATTATCTCCATGCGGACTCTAGTTAATTTTGAAGAAGGGTTTTTATGTTTAAATAGTGAAACTAGTGGTCTATGGTCTGTAATAATTTTAAATTTTTTTCCGTAAAGATAGGGTCTGAAATGTTGTATTGCCCAGTGAATTGCTAAGAGATCTTTCTCGATTATTGGCTTATTCAATTCATGTTTAGATAAAGATCTACTTGCGTATGCAAGTGAAAGATTGGAACCTATCTTGCCTTGAGAAACTACTGAACCAACAGCATAATTTGAAGCGTCTGTTGTTAAAATTAATTCTTTTTGCATATTTGGGTATTGCAGTATTGGAGGATTTGTTAAAGATTGTTTTAATTGTTTAAATGAACATTCGCATTTATTGGTCAACTTAAATTCTACATTCTTTTTTAAAATATTGTTTAAAGGTTTTGCTATTTCAGCAAAGTTTTGTATAAACTTCATATAGTAATTGCAAAATGCAACGAATCGTCTAACTTCGTATGCGTTTTGGGGCGTTGGAAAGTTTTTCACTGATTTACACTTGTCTGGATCGATACTAAATGACTTCAGTTTGTAAAAATTACATTTTGATGGATTAAGTTTTAAATTATACTGTTTTAATTCGGTAAAAACACGTCGAAGATTTGCATTGTGATCTGCAATGGTTTTACCGAAAATTATAATATCATCTATATATATATATATATATATATATATATATAACAGATATTATCTAAACCAGAAAGGGCGATTGTTAACATTCTTTGAAAGCTGTTCGAAGCTATTTTTAAGCCAAATGATAGCTTATTAAGCACATCTTCTAATCTTGAAATAGGAAATTTGTCATCAGCAAGTTTTTTTATTTAGCTGACGAAAGTCGACAACTAATCGCCAATTCGATTGTTCATCTGTACCTTTCTTTGGTAAGATCAATAAAAGAGAGATATAAGGGCTTGTTGAGTGCTCTATTATGTTTTTGTCTAAAAGTTCCTTAACTTGTCTATTAATTTCTTCTATTTGGCTATGGGCAAGACGATAATTTTTTATGTATATAGGGCTAGACTCTGTTAGTGTTAGCTCTTGCTCATAGAAGTTATTTACGGATAATTTTTATTTATAATATTTCTTGGAATTGTTTGCAAAGATTACTGATTGATTCTTTTGCTGAATAATTGATGGTCTTTTACTTTTGACCATCGATGTGTCGCATATCTAACTGTACCCTTAGGTATTAAATTGGTAACCAAAACTTCTTTTGATAGCAAGTCAAATATGTGATCAATATGCTTATGTGTAAATGTGAATGTGAAATTTGTATAGTCTATGCGTGCTCTATATTTTGCACAAAAATCTCTTCCTAAAATACCACTGGATGTGATAGGAAAGGAATTTTCTACGACATTGAACTTATGTTTTAGAACATCGTGTCGTATTTCTAATCCTAAAATACATGTTCCTAACGTTAAAATATTTTATTTTGATATACCCGTTATCGCACATAAGTAGCGACTGTTAATGTTAATATATTTTAAATTTTCCTTTTTTACAATAGAAATATCAGCTCCTGTGTCAATTAAAAATAAAAAATGTTATTTCTACATTTTATATATGCGTATTTACTGTAGTCTACATTAACGTTAAATTTAAGAATTTTTTATTTTTATTCCCCGAATAGCCTAATTTTCGGCTCCGGGGTGCTGTGCCATTCATGATAAATGCATTATGCCTATTATTATTTTGATTGCGAGTGTTGTTGCTTGTAAACCGCTGGCCATTGTAATAGTTTCACGAATTTTGCTGCTGATATCTGTTGTAGCTGTTAGCTCCATGAGTATTTCTTCTTTTTTGGTTATAGTTGTTATTATTGTTATTGTTGTAGTAATTTTGTTTATTTTGTTATTCATTATTGTAACGATTTAAATATACTACAATGTTGAAAAGTTAAAATTAAACTGATTTCGGTAAACATGGCATAAAAGTGGCATAAGACTGACTGTTACAAGTAAACTAAAAATTGTGTCTTAACAAATATTTCACATTCTGAAAGAGGAATATTAGACAAACAAAATGCACTAGTTTGTAAGAAAATTTACGCAGTGGTTCCAGAGATATCTGCGTCAATATTAAAAAGTTACAATGAAACTGATTTCGGTTTGTAAGAAAATCTATGCAGTGATTCCAGAGATATCTGCGTCCATGTTGAAAAGATACCATTGAACTGTTTTCGGTAAAATGGCATAAAAGTGGCATAAGGCTGGCTTTTAGTAGGAAACAAAAAATTATTTCTTCCACTATAGGAATATTTAAAATCATTTCATTAATAATATTAGAATCAATTGTGCCGGGTTCTTGGGTAATAGTTTTATCGATACCAATTTCACGAATGGTTTGCCATGCCTTTTTCGAGGTTTATTTATTTATTTTGTTTATTGGAACGTATTGTAAAAACCATTGGCACTGAAAGAAAGGTGTTCATGTCTAGCTTATATGTTTAAGAAATTAACTGCGGCCGTCTGCAACCTTCTAAGATATTAATCTTTTTAGATTGCCAAAAATACAAAATGCTGATATTGTTAAATTTTGTTTAGAAAATAATCGACCACTGACCACTGTTGTCAACTGGATCTGCAGTAAATTTCAGAGATGCTAATGAGAACTATATTATAGAAATTAAGAATAAAATTAATAATTTCAGAAAGTGGTCTAAATTGGAAAAAAAAGAAAGCCAATGGTTATCATGTGAAACTTTAACTTTAACTAATAAATAATGAGGTTGTCCTAGTGTTGGTTACAATGAAGGAAATGAGCAGCAAAAACGAAAACTTGCATCTGCTGTTTCTGCAGAACAGGGAAATTACACTAAGTTGTTGCTTTATGCTACTTCAGCTGCAGCTCGTTTAAGTAAAGAAAAAGATTTAATAATTAATAATTGAAACACGGGAATATTAAATAAAATAAATTAAACTTTAAATGTCTTATTTATTTTTATTTTTCAATATCCTAAAACTGAAGAGCTAAGTCAGCGGTAGCAAAATTGCCATCGAGACGTGTTTTCACCTCCAATAATCAATACCGGGAAAATAGCACAAAAAAATTTAAGTTTAATTAATTTAATTTAATATTCCCGAGTTTTAATTTTTAATTATTAAATCATTGCAAGTGCCTGTGCATTAAGCAAAAATAAAATATTATAGTGTTTTCTGATGTTTTATTTGTTGTTATTATTTTTCAACATCTTTAAAACTGTATAGAAAGAGCTGAAAAAAGTCAGCCGTATACAGTGGATACAGAAAAGTAAAATCAAAGTTGATTGTTGTTGCTTTTGCTTGAACTTTGATTTTTGTCTTTACTTTATTGCTGAGACAAAAATCTTTAGTTTATTTAAAACAATTGTGAGAAGTTTCGTGAGAGCTAAGTAAGCGGTAGCGAAATGGCAATCGAGACGTGCTTTCACCTCCAATAATCAATATCGGGAAAATAACACACAAAAATTTAAGTTAAAAAGATTTAAATTTTGCTTTAAAAAAAGCATCTTCTTCACCAGGAAGGCCAACCAAAATTAGAAAAGACCTTACTTCTGATAATAAAAATCCGTTTATGGTTTCCCCTGAAGAATTAGGTCTTTTGTTAGAAAATAACTGAAAACATTACATAATTGTGATATTTATCTCAGCTACAAAAAAGTTCTAGAATATAAGAAACAATGCCGACCTGAAGGGTTAACAGTGACAGAATCAATTGCAGAAGTCCCTTTACAAACCTCAGTTAATCACACGGCTAATAGAATACTGTCATATCAAGAAGAAGTTTTAATGAAGTTTTTAATACCTGGGATTCATGAAGTCATATTAGTTCTTAGTTATGGTTACGATGGTTCCTCAGGACAAAGATCGTTCAAACAAACATATAAGAGCAATGCCCCACAAAGTTTAGATAGCTCCCTTTTTTATATAAAGAAAACTAAGGAGCACATTTGAAAGAAAAGAGGTATATGGACCTCCAGATATCAAGTCTTGAGCCTTCAAATTATTTTTTATCAAATAGTAAGGAAAATTTAATAAAATACGAATTTATAATAACTTTGATTGATGGTAAGGTGCTAAACATTCTAACAGATACAAAGTCGGCACAATCGTGTCCAATATGTGAAGCAAATACGAAGAAATTTTTGTCGATTAAAGGTTTAAGATCGTAAGAGTTTCAGCCAAAACCAAGCTCATTAAAATATGGTGAATTTCGCGCCTGTTCTGCATATCACTTTTTGAAAAATAATTTTTTTTTATTTATTTATTTATTTATTTATTTATTTGTTTTTAAAATTTTGTGATTTGAAACCAGTCAGCTTTAAGGCTGTCGATCTGAAATCACTTTCTTAATTTTGGACAGATTTTTATATTTAACTCAAAAAAACACATAAATTGAATAAATTTATTTGTTTTCTATTTTTTTCAAGAGTAAAACTGATGATTTTATACCAAAAAAAGGTAAAAATATAAAAATATTGCAAACACTTGCTTTTGTAATAAATTTTGTTATTTGCTTTTGTGAATGGACATTTTTCTTTTGTGATTTGCATTTACTTTTAATTTGTCATCTGTTTTTGTTCTTCGAAAATACGTCGATGCTTGCCAGGATAGCAAAATAGTGTATCAACTAGAAATATGTGTTATTTCTTAAAAAAAAAATAAATATTTAAAATAAAAGTTATTAGTTTTTGTTATTTCGTATTGGAAACTGTTATTCAAAATAAATTGTTCGCCTGATCGATCTGCTAAATAATAACTCATAAAGTAATAAACAATGGCAGCAATAAAATTTTACTGCCTGTGGCAACTTCTTGTTTCGTTGGTTAACTTTGTATTTTTTGTATGCTCAAAATTAAATAACAACATAAAATTAAATAAAAATTTATAATCATGCAAGTACTTTTAATGAAATTTTAAATGAATAAATATGAATATTAAATATTTTGAACAGGGGAGAGCATAAAAATAGCGCTTAAGTTGAAATTTGTATAAAATTTATGAAGCAACATAAAGACTTGGCAAGAGGATACATTAAAGGTGACAGGGTGCAGAGCTGAATTATTGTCAGAATGGAACCTTTTGAAATGTGTGATCCTAAATCATCCAATATCATCAGAAAAGCTCGTTTATTCAATCGGAAAATCGATATAAATCTGAAAATTATCTTCCTTTAAGTATTACATATAAACTTTACATGTTTGTTACCTTGCAAGATATTAGTGCAAGAAACAAAACCTTCATATCTATAAGCCGATATATAATGGTAGGGGATCGATGGCAATATGGCTCGAAAAGCATTTTGAACTCCAGAATTGTTTGCATATAAAACAAATGTTAATGTCGAATTTATAAAACACTTGCATATAATACTTATTGTCATTTCCCGTGAATTTGAAATAAATGTTGAAATTTTTTTAAATTTTTGTTATATAACTGCCTTCAATTGTGTCCCTTGGATGTGCAGGCGAAAACGCTTCTGAGGCTTAAAACAAGTTCTTAAAAAAGAATCGAATTGAACACGCATAATATAATTGATGTCTTTAACAGGGCTATGGATTCGTCTGACCTGTTTTTATCTAGTGCTTATTTGAAAAATTGTTACTCATCAAAACAAAAGCTGCCTTTCCAAGAGAAGTTATTTCTCTTTTAAAGGTTCCAGAGAACGCTTAATGTGTGTTTCCATCTACATCAAATGCCTTGAAATGAGAAGTTGATGAAACATTGGGAGACTTTGATGAATTTTATTTTTCTGTATTGTACATAATTTGTTTAGCTATTTGTTCAATTAATAGCAAGTATATATATATATATATATATATATATATATATATATATATATATATATATATATATATATATATATATATGGACCAGCGAAGCGGACCTGGCTCAAGTAATGATTTATAAAATGATTGCCATATTTTTAATAAATAAATTTAAAATATAACGAATTTCTTTTTTTTACAAATTATTTTAAAAATTAATCATAATTTTACAGCATTTGTCGCAAGCGATATAATAATAATGGCCGACAACTTTTTGATTTTTAAATTGGGTGTGGTAATAAGATCGACATTAAAGTTTTATCCAAAATTAATTATTAAACTAAACTCAATTTTAAGTCATAATATTTCCTTGGATAGACAATTTATTTATCCACGAAGAAGTGGGCGTCGCATCGCCCAATCGACTTCAAATTTTTACTGAGGTCTTTAATGGGCCTTATACTCAATTCCACTAATTTTAAAGCGTTTAGCTGTTTCTGGCGATTTACTGCCTCAAAAACTGGTCACTGAGCCCACTGTGTAATGTTCAAGGAGATTAGAATTAAAATCCCCGTATATTATAGCGTTAGTATATTATATAACAGTTGGCATTTCCAATGTTTGCACAAGGTTGGTTGCATTATAATTTCTGTTAGATCTGCTAACACTTCCTACTAGCAATTTACTTCCTTAATTCTATATTTCAATAAATAAGTATTCAACAAGATTAGGGATATTGACATCGTTTAAATCTTTAAAATCACGAAAGTCTTTAGATATGCATTTAATATTAAAATTTATACCTGTTCTTATATAAATGGCAAAGCCACCATATCCGTCTCACTATTTATTATCTTGCCATGGCCAAACCATTAATTGTCTTTTTCTTTTTCAGGAGATCCCTACTGCTGCTTTTTCTCAACCTTTAACTGCCGCGACTTTTAATGGGCTCGAATTCAAGATCTTCTGGTTTACAGTACGCACCTCTAGCAACGCAGCCATTGATGTTGCTCAGCTTGTGTTGGCTAATTGTCGTTTTATACATACACCCAATGGTAGTGGAAGTATCTTATTCATAGATAACCTCTGTTTTTACCACGCACATACGGATAACAACAACAGAAATTGTCAGATTTTATGTTCGTAACAATATTTTTTATACATGGAGTTTGACATTTAGCGTTTCAGCGAAAATTAATGAGTTCGTCATCGTGACTACCTAGTATTATTTCGCCATGCCATAAAATGTTATAGAGCATAATTATAAAAAGGCATTTTATACAAATTTTGTGAGACATGTACTTTTTAACATTCTCAGGTAAAAGAGTCAAAAAAAGAAAATATTTGTCTCTTCCTGTAAGAACTGTAAGTTACGTTTTTATGTGTCTTTACATATCAGACATTATGGGTTTTTGTAGGCATAGCTCTTTTTAAGCTTCTTTGTTCATAAATTTTTCTTTATTATTTCTTATCCAATTGTAATTCGTAATTAAACGATTTCATTGAAATTTCATTACCGTTAACAGAAACAATTTAAATAAAATCATTAGCCAAATTGACTGGAATATAGACATACATACTAAGTCCTTTTGTAAACTTCGATCAGTTTGTGTCAGATGTGAGAATATCCACAAAAGCTTACAGCCTTTTTACACTGATCAACATCTAACATCACCATTTGCGAAGTTGTTAGGTCTGTTCATTTACTTTTTTAATTAAAGTAACAATTTTTTTGACTCTTTTTTTAATAATAAATTAATTTATTTTTAGCTTAGAGAGTCCTTTTTTATTTTATAGAAACTGCAAATATTTTTTTATTTATTTTTCAATATTTCGGTAGTTTTCATGTTTTCAAATTTTGTTTTTTGTTCAAAAATTTTTTATATACATGTAAAAACAATTTAATTCCTGAAGATAGTACACAAAGGAGTACCAAAATATTGAAAAATAAATAAAAAAATATTTGCAATTTCTATAAAATAAAAAAGGACTCTCTAAGCTAAAAATAAGTTAATTTATCTGTTCATTTACTAAAAATTGTTACGAATTTGTAACACTTGTTACTGGAAAGTGTTCATTAACCCAAAAAATTTGCAACGAGAGAGTGTAAACAGAGAGTAAAAAAATGAGATACAAAAAATATCTTGCGAAGTCCATATTCGCACGATGCAAGTATTTAAGCTGAGCTGATTAGGTTGTAGGCAACGGGGTGAGGTAAAATTAAATGAGTACAGACTTGCTTGTACTTGCAATTCGGTTTGCTTCCATATTCGTAATGTCAAAAAACACAGATGTGTGTGTGTACATTCATGCAAAAATCTGAACAATTTAAGCAATAAGACTTGTACTGTGAGAACGCCAATGAAAGTTCAAAAAAGAAAATGAAAATAAACAGTCTTATTTTCTTGCATCGTGCGAATTGGGACAAATTCTAACTAGTAAAATTTTTGCTTGCCAGAATTGGCCAAACAGCTAATTCTTACTTTTGTTTACAAAATAATTTACATTAAAAATGCCTGATAAAAGAAATTTTTGTAACATTGAGGAAAATGCAAGTATTTGAAAATTAAAGGAATGTAAAAATAATATTATTTTGTAATTTTTCTTTAATTTAGCTATGGAAATAAAACAACAGAAATTGGTTTAGAATCTTCGAGCTTTGCAGGTGTTTGTATTGATTTTAGAATTAAAAGTAAACAAGCCAGTAATGAAACATTCAATGCAAAGTACTTTTTTCGGTACAATTTAAAAAAGAGTGGTACAATTCTTATGTATAATTGCAAATAAGTTATATTGATGTTAAAACTGTTTTTAATATACATCTCACATCTTAATTACAATAAGAATGTTTATTAAAACTAACTGTAGAAAAAAATTCTATACATGATAAACTTAAACATCATAAACGCATTTGAAAATTACTACATATTTAAAAGGCTATTTAAAACATTTGACATATTTTTGCAATTTGGTACTTGGAGTATTATTTTAAATGCTTTTCGTGTGGTTACCAGTTTGCTGGCTTTCAGTGGTCTTTGTTTTACTAGGGTGTCAGACGATCAAGTTTTCATTCAAGTTTTAAAATTTCTCTCATTTTTTAACCAATACACTCACACTTTAAAAACTTGCTGAGAATTTGCTTTCAAGTTTTCGTTCAATTGAGTCTTTCAAATTACATTCAAGAAAAAAGCTGATTGAAGTTTTTTCCTCCACATTTGCATTAAAAATTCTGCGGTCAGTGTCTTGCTTAAAAACTTGCTTTAAAATTGCGTGCAGCCTACGTTACAGCTTTCAATTTTTGTGAATTTTGCCAAGTAGTATGTGTAAATTTCTTGAAAGAGAACTGAACAAAAACTTGACCGTCTGACTGCACTGTTATACATTTTTGCACTCTAGTATATTTGCATTAAAAATAGTACTATTTTGTGTGCATACCGTACAGTTTTTACGTCTTATATATCATTCCCGAAGCCACAACAATTTTCTATGCTAATTTTTGCTAGTAAAGCGTTCATTTACTTTTTTAACTTTTTGAGAGCAATTTTGCAAAATTCTTTCTTACTCTCTCGTTGCAAGTTCCTGCTAGTAAAGTAAATGAACAGAACTGTAAACATCTCCCCATAAGAAATACACAAGGCTAAAAATCAACATCTTTAAAAAATGTTACTATCTCATTTTGACCCATCTTACATTTATTGATAATTTTAGTGTCATCACTAGAAAAATGACAGTAATTTCGATATTCTAGTGGTATCACTGATAAAATGGCATTGAAAATATAAATAAATATTTTTACAAGAAAATGAGCGGCACACACAAGTTTTTGTTTTTAAATTTAAATATAAATAAATTTAGGTACATTTTAAAGTATTGAAAAAAACAAAAAAGGAAATGTTTATTATTTGGCGAATTTGAGCTTGGAGAAAATTAGCATTTTTAATTAAATAAAAAGGTGTATTAAAAATCAAATAATAAAAAAAAATTATTTTATATTGTTTTTTATTTATTTATTTATTTATTTATTTATTTATTTATTTATTTTCTTCAATACAAGGGAAGCCCATATGGCCAATTATATATGTATTGTTAGATAAATGTTTACATGGTTTACATATTCTAATATTAACTTATAATAATAATAAAGAATATAAACTAGAAATTTATTATATTTGCAAATATAAATGTAAATGTAGATGGCCCCCCAGCCGTACAGATGTTACCAACATAAATATTAAAAAAGTTTAATGATGCACTTTAAAATCCTTTAGCCAGGAAATAGGTTAATTGTTAATTGTTCTGCATAGTTATGAAAAATTGTAATATGTTATTTCTATAAGTATGACAGGAATAGGAAAAACTTTTTAATTGAGATGGTAGCTGATTCCAGATCCGACAAACACGTATTAAAAAGGAACGTTCAAATATAGAGAGGTGAAAATGTGGGATTTCAATTTGAAGATTACGTGATGAGTTCAAAAAAGCAAAGCTTTGAGCAAGTAGAATAGATTTTCCAAACTTGATTATCCTATAGAATTGGAGTAAGAGCCTCATTTTCAAATAGTTATCAAAATTAATACCCAAAAACTTAGGAACAAGCTCAGTAACTGTGTCATGATCTCAAATCCGAATATTGAAAACATATCTAGTAATTTTTCTAGCAATCGCCTCAACTCGATGTAGGTTTGTCAATGTGGTTCCAGAATAAACTTCAAGACAGAAGGTAAGATGCGACATCAACAACGAATGTGTTAAACATCGTCTTACATGCAAGGGTGTATATCTCCGTAAGGCATATAGTCGACACAAATTCTCTTTGTAACG
The DNA here is from genome assembly GCA_937654795.1 of Cistogaster globosa. Taxonomy (NCBI): domain Eukaryota; kingdom Metazoa; phylum Arthropoda; class Insecta; order Diptera; family Tachinidae; genus Cistogaster; species Cistogaster globosa. The sequence continues at coordinate 46,848,437 of OW569406.1, read as the reverse complement.
AGGTTGATGTGGCTTTCAAATTTAAGGTTAGCATCAATTATAACGCCAAGACACTTCATTTCATCAACATATTGGATTAAAGAATCATTAATATAAAGTATATTGCTTTGGTTTTCCCAGGATTTATATCCAAGCGATTACGGTACATGTAATCCGTTATATTTTTAATATGACTGTTTATCCGCGTCTAAATTTGATGAAGAGGAGACTTGTGTATTTTAAACAGTAGAATAATGTCATCAGCAAATACGTGCACATTACAATATTCATTGCTAATAATAGATATAGAGTCATTAGTAAATAGTTGAAATAGCAAAGGGCCCAACACAGAACCTTGAGGTACTCCAGAAGTCACATTCCCTATAGTTGACTCTACATTCGACCACGAAACAAACTGAGACCTATCAAACAGGTATGACTTCATTAATTGACAAGCTGTTGATGAGAAATTATAAATTTGATAAAGCTTTTTTAAAAGATAACTATGATCCAATCGATCAAACGCCTTAGTAAGATCTAAGGATACCATAACACAATTCAAATGTGCATCCATATTTCGCCTAATAGAGTCAGTAAGAGAGACAAGTAGTGACGTAGTATTGTGGTTTCGCTTGAATGCGTATTGATTAGGATTTAACAAAGTGCTCGTATAAGATGAAATTTGATCATTCATTATATTTTCAAAAACCTTCGAGAGTGCTGGTAATATGGTTATAGGTCTTAGATTATCTATACTATAAATACCGGACTTTGGAATGGGAATAATTCGCCCCAGCTTCCAGGATGTGGGAAACTTCGAGGTGGTAAGAATTGTATTAAAAAGATGAAGTAATAGTGTAGATATGAGCGGATAAATAGTTATAATGAATTTTATAGGTATCATATCGTGGCCAGCTGCATTGGATTTGATTGAACTAATTGCTATAATAAGATCGTACTCTGTAATAGTGTGGAAGGAAAAGGAGTTTTGTCTAAATTCTAAATTGATAATGAAATCATCAGGGTGGTTGGGATTCATATTGGACAAAAACTTCCTAGCTATATCCTCTACAGCTGATTCATCATAGTCAGGCCTTTCATGCCCAATGCAGCCTAACCTACTTAGTCTTCCCCATATATTCCCAGTATTGGTACCCTCAAACATTCTAATTCCAACCATCCGTCTTTTCTTTCTAATCACAGACTTAGTCTTATTTCTAAGCCTACAATAGTTCCTCCAGTTTTCCCCAGATGGATCAATAATATAAGTTCTATACGCTAGGTCTCTCGCCCTTCTAGTCTGCAATATATCTCTAGATTTGAACCACTTATCATCATATGAGCCGTACTTAATAGTTTCTGTAGGGACAAAGCTATGTAGGGTGTTGATTATATTATCCAGCATCATCAGTTGGATATCTACATCATTCGTTACGAACATCAGTGAAACATCTACCATTTCCATAAATCGTACGCAACTTTCATAGTTGAGTTGGCGGTAATTCTTAATTTTAACCCAGTTATCCCGCGGTCTAGAAGAAAATCTTACAGAAACGAATATGAAGCTATGGTAAGAGTTGAAGAAAGGGTACTGCATTTGGGAATGAAAGTCAATGGAAATTGATCTACTTACTAGAAAAAGGTCTATCAGGGATGTGGAATTGTTGCGTACACACAGATGTGTAGGCAAGTTGTTATGAATACATTTTAGACCACACCTTGAAACTGATTGCCGTAAAGTACTAGAGATGGAGACATTAAACATATTACAGTCGAAGTCCCCAACGACTATAATATTAGCATAACGGTCGAACATGTCACTATGTAGTCTTTCAAACTCACACAAGTCACCATTGGGTAGGTAATCTACCCCTAACAAAATCGGCGAATCAGCAAATAATTCAATGAACAAAGATTCACAATTCCCATAACACTCTCCTTTAAAAACAACTTTATAGCATAATTTTTCCGAAATATATAAGCACACACCGCCTCCCCTGTAACCATCAGGACGATCATTCCTAACTAGTTCATATCCAGGAAGAGCTATTGACTGTGAAGGAATATAAGGTTTAAACCACGTCTCCGATATGCCTAAAACATCAAGAGGAGAATTATTTCCAAATAAGTTTTTAAATTCATCAAATTTAGTGCTATTGCTCGTTGGGTTTAAACTTTGGGCGTTAGTATGACCTACGTTAAGGTTGTTGTTATATGCAGAAAGAGAAGATTTTAATATTGAGATATCACTGGCTACAGGTCCAAGATTGGTATCAAAAAACATCAAAACATTGATATTATTTGTATTGAAGAGGGAACAATTTACTTACAAGAAAAAATAAGATTTTAAAAAAATGTATAAAATAATTTTTCATGATTTTATGACATCTGTTAGATTAAACTGATATTTAATTCATAAGGCGCAAAATATAGTGTATAATAAAATGGTATGCACAAGCATAAATAAACACAACCATACATAAACAGGCATACTAATAGAATCCCAATGAATTTACAGTTGGTTTTAACTCAGAATTCAAATTTATTTGTTTTCATTCTTAATTAATTTCAAATAATGTTAGATTTTATGAATATAACCAAAAAAGAAAAAAACTTTACATCAGATATACTAATACAATACAAGCTATAATTAGAGTAATATAGGAGTTATGGTGGAAAAGATTTCAATAGCAAATAGTTAAGATATTTACATAAATATGAGTTAACTTGACTAAACAGGTGAAGCACTCGACTGGAATAACTCTGAACATTTTTCAAAATCTAAGATTTGTTTGCTACCATTCAACATCGTAATTTTACATTTTGGTACATTTCGGTTTATTATGCTAAAAAACTCGATTTTTTTAGCTTTTTTAAGTTTCGAACACATTCTAAATAGTTTGTAAGTAAGAAAAGTGTAATTGTCGTTTATATATACCCGCGTGGTAACATAGCTGCCTTCAATATCATTTTTTTTTTAAGTTTTTGTTTTTAAATATGCTGCCATAACCTTATCACGAATGTCTATTTTTTTTAAACTTTACAAGAATAGCATTCTGATTTCTTATATAAAGGATGTCAACAACATCATTAACAGAAACTATTACACCAAGCACATTTGCAATTTTAATAACTATCTCATAAAGATTTGCAATATTTGGGGAAAGTCCGCTCACAACAATATCAAACCTGTTTATGCGGTGTTGAACCATATGATTAGCTAACTCAAGTTCTACAAATTTATTCTTTGTTGTTAGTTCGTTGGTATTCAATCTCCTGTTACAACTTGAAACTTCCTTCTCCAGTTTAGAAATATTAGAAGCAATCTCCTTGCGGATTTCATCAGCAATGGTTTTGATTTTGACGTTAATTTCATTCTGCTTATTATTCATATCATCAGCATGATTTTTAGAGAGACTTTAAAAGCAGCGAACTCATTTCTGATTTCCTCCTTAAATGAAGAATCCACCTGCACAGACAGCGGGGGATTAAGAATGCATATTTTACAGTTATAGGATAGGTTTCTGTTCTTATCCAATATAGCAAACAACTTCTTAGAAATATTTTCACAGTCCAGGTGGAACCACTTTTTGCAGGAAACACATAAAATGCTTTTTTTCGTGGAGAGGTCTGCACCGCAATCGCCACAAAGCTCAGGCATTTTTAAATTAAAGCCAGAAATAAAAAAAAAACGCTGACACTTGATTTAAATATGGCGTGAGAACAATAAACTGCAGATGCTTTTTCTAATTTTTGGTAACCACCTTTTATTTCTTTTGGTGGTGTTGTTTGTTGTACAGCAATTACTTTCCTGGCCAAGTACAATGTGGAGGTATTTACAGAGCAGTTCGCAATTCAAGAAATTAAAATTTCCACAGGTTTTTATGAAACAAGTATATACACATATACATATAACAACCCAGCATACAACTTAAAAGAAAAGATGGCGCCAATAATGAAAGAGCCGGCCGCAAAGTTAATACAACCTGTTTATAATTTTATTTATGCAAGTTCACTCCAATTTGTCTTTTTTTCAGTTCAATCAAAAGCTTGCATTTATATAGAATTATACTAATATTTGCACTCAAAGCACTTTTAATTTAATAAGTTAATCTAGCAGACTAATAAAAAACGTGTTACCATGTCATGGTTACCAGACTTAAATTTTTATTTATTTTTTTTTTATTTATTTTGGGCATCTTTCTCCCACAATATTTTATTGCGGATCTTAAAAATATAAGTATTTATTGAAATAAATGTTCATAATCCAATATATTGTGACCCACAAGCAAACTTATGACCACTAAAAACTTTTCTGTATCTTTTTCTTCCACGATGGTTTTCCATTATTTCAATTTATTGCATTAATAACTCGATTCACAATTAGTCCAATCATTAATGTGTCCACGTAATCAATTTTTTTAAATATTATTTTTAATACTAAAAATTTTGCGTCGTATAATTAAATGTTTTTGGCACTGAGTTAATGGTAAATGTTAAATGTTGTCAATGTAAGCGAATGTTTCAAAATTTCTTCATCTCCCATGCGTTTCGCCGAGATGTTAGTCAGTGTAAAAAGCCTATTAGCATGCGGCTAACTACAACGGCTGCATGCCGCGTTGAAGAACGAGAAAGAGGTATTCCTCAAGAAATATCTTTAGAGCTTAGGCTAAGCCCAGAGAAGACTATAGTCTATGGAAACCTGTGAGAAAAATGCGACACCCTACTGAACATGAATCCACTATACGGCTACCAAATAGGGAATGGGCAAAAAATGTCTAGGAAAAGCTTGAAGCATTTACCATCCACTTTGAAAATGTATTTGTTCCACATGTTACAGACTCCTGCGTCATTAACTCCACTATCAATGACGTAGTATAACGATCCATAAAATTTCAGCTCTCTGCCAAAAACTTGCTATTAAAGGGTTGAATGCAAGAAAAGCCCTTGGTAGGGATAAAATCACCTCAACGCTGATAATCAATTTGCCAAACTTCGCTCTACGAATCATTTTTTTTTTAACTCCATACTACGAATTTGCTCTTTTCCGGCATCATGCAAAAATTCGTAAATAGTAATGATACCTAAGCCCGGCAAGGACGTGACTCAAGTAACATGATATCGTTTTATAAGTCTGCTGCCAATATTGTCAAAAAAATAAGCAGTATTGCTCTGCTCTATTTATTGGCATTTCGGCCAGGTCTGGCACGAAGGGCTATTACACAAAATTTCCATGTATCTACTAGCTAACACACATAAATTAATAAAACGTTATATAAAAACAGATCGTTCCATACAAAATCAAAAACTGTTATCTCTTCCTCTGAAAAAAATATGCGCTGGCGTACCGAAACGAAGTATTCTGGGGCCATTCCTTTACACATTATTTCTGCAGATATGTGAATGCTACAAAATCCGTTCACAAAACTTCTCTGTCCTTCCGGTACCATAAATAATATTATAGTACCTCAGCAACTCCACGTGAGATATCTTGGTATCCATCTCGACTGACCCCTTACGTGGTTGCATCACATCGCAAAAGAAACTACTCAACTAAAGTTGAAATCAGCTTCGCTTTACTGGCTTATTGGCCCTAGATTAGTGCTTGACTTCGATCACAAGGTGCTCCTGTACAAGGTAGTATTAAAGCCCATTTGGCTGTACGGCGTCCAACTATGGGGAACAGTTTCAGTTTTTAACATTGAAAAATTTCAAAGAAGACAGTCTAAAATTTTACAATGTGTGCCCCATGGTACATGAAAAATGCTAACATTCATAGGGATCTCAATATCACCACTATTCGTGAGGAGATAAAAACGACATGCACCAGATACAGGCAGAAAGTTTCAACATATCCCAATCCCCTGGCAAGAGACTTGCCTTAATTTGTGGGTCATAGACATCTCAAAAAAGCGGACACCTTTGCGCTGACTGTATGATAGCAATAAAGTTGTAAAAATTTAACGTTGGAATTGCAGTAGCAATAACAATAATTATATATTTTTTTATATTAAGATTTTAATACTTATTGTAAATTTCATACGAAAAGATTAAATAATTAAATTAAAGATAATTAAAAAATTAGCATTGAATGGTATTTAATTTTTTTGCATTGTCATTATTTCTTACAATGCCAATGAAATTTCAATAGTAATGAAAAAATCCCAAGTATAACACAAACACATCTGAAATAAAATTTTACAGTTTTTGCTCTGAGCGTTGTTACCTTGATAATGGAATCCCACAAGGTTCTCCACTATGTGAAGCTCTTACATTTTGCACTTAATTTTTTATAAATTTTGTTCAAAAAATAACTTAACTATTGACTATTATTAATATTTTAACAGCAATGATTAAATTTGGTATAAGGTTTAAATGATGCTATCACATCGAAAGCACTCGCCGATAAAACAATACATACAGCCAGTTCTGAAATTATAAACATAAGCATAAACTAGATAAATCTTACATGCTGCTTTAAGACTGTGTCTTGGCAGAATTAGAATTATCTTCTAAAAAAAAACAAATCAACTGCTGAAGAAAAAAAGAAATCACGAGAATTGTTGAATAAGTATAAGATAATAGAATATTATTATATTCTAAGCAAAATAATTAGAAAAAAATAAGCAAGCGATTTCAAATCGGCAATCATTTACTTAACCGCTTTTAAGCCGCGTGATTTCAGTTTAATTTTTAGATAGGACACCTTTTGCGTGATTTGAACTCACTTTGACAAAAAGTGATTTACAGTACAGACCTGTATTTTTAATAAGTCTATTTTCTCGTCGGCCTGTATGATTGATTTTATTTATTTATTATTATTTTTTTATGTATGGTACCAAATTTATTATATTATGTTATTAACCGAAATTTCAGAGGTAGTTTTGTTTATTTTACATTTGCAATCGGTATCATGCGAAACAGGAAATAACTGTAATCTCATTAACTACTCCACCTCTTCAAAAAAGTAGTCTAATTACTTGACAGCTACGATTGAGAAAATGTAAATTAAGCAGAGTTAAATCGATTAAAGTTTAAAGTTTTGCTCAATGTCTATTTTTCGTTTCCAATTTAGTTTTCAATGTCTTTTTCAATTATGTCTTATTTGCATTAATTCAAAATAAAGTCATACCTTTGCTCTTACGATTTTTCCAACTACTTGAACATTGTATACCCTGGTCATGACCCTTTTTGGTTAATATTGTACTCTGGAAAATTAAAATAAAAAATGATTTTTTTAATAAAACACTTTCGAACTTTTTTTTAATATTTATTTTCAAAAAACCAAAGTTATAATTATACAAAAATTTTAATTAAAACTTAAAATTTAATTTAACATACTGGATTTGGGTCGGATGATTTACGACAATCGGTACACAAGAAACAATGCATTGACTTCTCTGTACCCTTATCCATTTCCAAAGAACGCCAATAATCTTTGCCAATAGTACGTATCATTTCTAAATATTCCAAGAATGATTTATAATTGACATTCTGCATGTTAGGACATTCGAGACGATGATGATATTTGCATTCCTTGTCATATACCCATTGACGTTGCATGGGAGCTACTAATTGAAAACGTTCCAGTAAATGTAAAAATTCTTGACGGTTTTCACCATAATAAAGTTGGATGTTTGTGAAGCTGCGATAAAAGATGTATAAAGTTAACTTTAATATTTTTTCTTTTTTTATTTTGGTAACATACGTAATGCCATCGTTAATCATTTTCTTAACTTCAGGATGTTCAATTATACGATCAATTTCGATGCATTCAGTATTTTTATTTAAAGTTACCAAAAACCAGGGAGGCATTAAGCTAAAGCGCACAGTTTTGACGACATCCAGCATCTGACATTCACGCTCCGGCCAATTGTGACTGAGCCAACGTACTACAGACATGAATATCTAAAATAATAGCAGGTGTATAGTACTATAGTTTTCACATTTATTTTATTTTAATCTCACCTCAATTTCTGAATTTACACCTATAGTATTTGAATTTAATAACGTGCAAATTTCTTTGGCATTCAATGTTAAGAACTCCTTGGACGCCACCAAAGTCAAAAAGAATTTGCAAATACGCATAAGCATTAACTGCTCTAAGTTTTCCAGACCATAATTTCGCGCCTCTAAGTATAACAAAAATGCAGTGTCCTCACGAAAGCGTAAGTCATCATCTAAGCAAAGCCAACACTGATTTATAAGTTCTTTAATGCGCAAAAAGTTTGCGGCACTGAAAAGTTCCAAAATACCCTCACGCTGTACCAAAGGCTGAGAAGACAACATCCAGTCATAAACCATCATAAAAGCGGCAGGTGTTATCTTTTCCTCGGGTAACTGGATAAGGATTTCATTATTACATTCCATAAAGAAATCAGAGTAACATTGCAACACCATCATATGACAATTAAAGGATACTTCGCCAATTCGTATTTGAACACTGGGCTTAATGCTGTTATCAATCATGTTTTTCAATAGTTTATATAAATCTTCTTTGGCGGGTTGAACGATATGTTCCCAACCGTCTACGTCGTTCGGTTTGTAACCCATTTCCAATAAAGATTTTTCCCGCAAAGAAATATTTTCGTTTTTAGATTTGTCTACACCATTTAAAGGCAACGTATACGGCAATATTTTGTTTGGCAAATGTTTATTAGGTTGTTCTTGGCATGCTGGAAAATTAAAAGAAACAATATTAAAATTTTGATAATTATAAACTTATTAAAAAGTTTGACCTACAATTTTGAAATTTTTGATATTCCAAAAAAGCCTCTTTGGCTTGGCTGGAAGTCTCTGAATTTGCCACAAAGTTTAAGCTAAAATTATATTATAAGTATTATATACATTCGAATCAAATAAGACTTAAAAACTTACTTTACATATTTTAGATTATTATCAATTGTATCCAAATAGTGATTAGAAGGGGGTGTACCCGTGGTTGAAATACACGAATCATTACTCTTAAACAATAATGGACATTTTTTGTAGTTTTTACGTATGTTTCAACTTATTCTGTTAATACTAACCTTGGGAGTAATTTTTTCCATTTTATTTCATTTGCTGTAATTAAAAGTTGTTAATAAAATATATTTTTAAGTTTCAAAAAATTCAGAACAAAAAGTTGAAAAATTTTGTAAAATTTCTTTAAATTTTGACAACAAAATCTCAAGTAAAGTAAAATACAATTCTACTGATATTCGTTTGTTTTATTTTTCGAATATGTATGTTGAGGGATAACTAGGCCTTACAGAATTTTGAATATTTTTAACTATTATCCAATTAGAAGTTTCGAGCATTTAACTCAAAATTTTTTATTTTTATTATTATTTTTTTTTTTTTTTTGTAGTTTAAGCGGGTTTTGTTTGAAGGCAGCTTAAAAATTTTGTTTTTCAGTTTTCTAATTTTAGTTGTTTCTTATTATACTTTTTTCTATTTTTACGAATCTTTTCAGGGGATGCCGCTCAAGCAGAAAAATAAACTTAATGAGAAAAAGTACAGAGAAGTGTGCTTAAGATTCTTAAAAATATTTTCTTGTATCAAATAATTTCTTTAATTTAATGAATTTTTAAAACATTTTTTTAAGTGCCGCTCATTTTACGCCGGCATAATTTATACCGTTGCCATCAACAAGAATGATTTTAAAGCAAAATTTGTTATTTGCATAAAAAGCATATTGCTCCAAGCGAGCGTACTACAAAATAAATACAAAAAAAAACGATATTTCACATAAACTGTTTATTTCTAAAAATTGTGTGCCAATAAGTCGGCAAATGTTCGCTCCAGAGAATTAGAGTTATTAAGAAATAGATCTCCAGATGTCAGAGGCGTCTCGTGTATAACGGCCGTTACTCAAGTAATTGAAACCTTATAGGAGAAGGTAAAGTCATAAAAGAAGCTGTAATTATCAAAACTTAATATTTGTAACTGATTGTAAACATAATTTTTTATAAATATATGCATTAAATTTTTGTCACGACGTGTATTTGTTTAATTTTTACCATTTTTTTTTTTTTCATTTAAATTACCGTTATTATACTTTTCAAACTCTGATTGGAGACTTTCCAATATTTTTGTAACCTAAAAATTCTAGCATTTTATTTTTTATTTTAAGCGTCTCTGTTTTTACGTCACCTGTTAAAAATATTAACAATGGCATCAACCTTACAAAAAAAAAAAAAAACGCCAGTAACGACTATTAAATATAAAGTAACAATCAGCTAGGCGAATCGATAACAGTTATATGCATTAGTTCATTTAGCCCACAGATGATTCTTTGTTTAATAATAGTTTTTATGCATATTTTTGTTGTACTACGTTTACACAACAAAATGAAAAACTTGCTTTGCTCTGTGACTCATGATTGCGTAGCAAACCTTTTACACAATAACACATGTTTTATCTATCTCTGAATCCTTTATGTACGCCTATATTGGTGAGCGTGTTGGCCTCGCAGTTCCTCATATTTCCGCATCCCTATGTTTAGAGATTTTCTAGCATTCTTGGACTGGGTTAAACGTTAATTTAACACATTTTTTTAATGTGTACTTTATGTGTATAATTACATGTACCATACTACATATTTCCCATTGAATAGTTTAAATAAAAATCTTTATAAGAAATTCTTTTCTATCATAAAGTTATTCTGTTTAAAGAGTTTTTTTTTTCGTAAATTGTAAGTTTTGCTTAGGGTTGCTGTGTCAGTCAAAGGCTACCAAGTTTCCTTACAATGTTCATTAATTTTTTATCATAAAACATAACCGCCTGCAAGAATAGCAGCGAAAGTTGAAAAGACAATATGGAAAATATAGAACCAGGCATGATGTTTTGCCAACTTCTTTGAAGGACATGACCAATCTTGCTGATTTTTAATAGCAAACTATTTCTGATCAATTGTCATATTTAAATTTTCTATATGATAGTTTTCTGAATGACAAACTTAGACCCAAGGCGAAACAATTACCAGGTGGCAGCGTAGGCGAATTCAGTATATTTTGCTGGTATACACAACTGTCAAACTCCATATATAAGAAATATGTGTATATTTTTTATGTATAGAGTTTGACAATCGTGTATACCAGCAAAAAAATAAATAAATAAATTCGCCACCTGGTAACTGATTCGCCTTGCTTAGACCTTTTTCCACCTGTCGTGATGGGTATAACCAAGGCGAATCAATACTAGGTGGTCACAATGGTGAATTCATTGATTTTCGCCGAAACGCTAAGAGTCAATTTCAGGTTTTATCGTCCACCTAGTATTAATTCGCCTTGGGTTTTACAATGCACATAAATATAGGAAATTCGTTTTATCAATTTTGTTATAAATTTTGGAAAATATAGCACAAAAATATGTTAGGTATTTTTGAACAGTATAGAAAATTTGAAATTTTGAACACAGAATGGAAATACAGCAATGAAAAGAACTAAAACCACTGGTCAACACAAAAATGGCTAAATTGGCATCCTTGATGATACAACAAAACAGCTGCATTTGTTTTTATTATCAGAAAAATTTACATATTTATGTATTTATATATGTATTTGTTTACATTGTATTTTTTAATTATCAAAAATTTTAAAGTGCTTTAAAAAACATGATTGTAATTTTAAAACATGTCTTTAAATTGCAATTTTTACTCATCATAACAGCCATTTTGGCTGGTGTCTATTACCCACAAGTCATGGAAGTGCTCAAAAAACAAGTTTTTTTATTTAGTGGAAAACATCTTAACGGAAGCTCTAAAAGTATAGAAAATCTACAAAACAAAAACATGAAAATATTTACCAAAGAAGAACTTTTAACATATAATGGAGAAAATGGAATGCCCATATATTTGGCTTTGTTGGGCAGGGTCTATGATGTAACAAAAGGTGCTAGACATTACGGACCCACTTGTTCGTATAGTTATTTTGCCGGACGCGATGCTTCAGTTTCATTTATTACGGGAAACTTTGAAAATTATGTGGAAGCGGAAGCTGATGACGTGTTAAGTCTTAGGCTTGCAGAACTTTTAAGTTTAGCAAATTGGCAGACATTTTACGAGAGAGATTACACACTTATAGGAAAATTAGTTGGGCGATTTTACAATGCTGTTGGAGAGCCCACGGTATATAATCATAAATTCTATGCTTTATTAGAACAAGCACAAGCCGACAAGTCTGTAAGCGATCAGCTGAGATTGAAATATCCTGACTGTAATATCGAGTGGTCCAATGAAAAGGGCTCACATGTTTGGTGTACCCGAAGCAGCGGGGGTATAGAACGTGACTGGATAGGTTATCCTCGAAAACTTTTTCAGGTTGGTAGTGATACTTTTAGATGTGCATGCTTACAGGAAGAAGATTTGGACACAAAGGAAGTGATGGTAAAAACCTACGATGATTGTGAAACTTTGGCTTATGAATGTTATTACCATGTAGATTAATTTTTTTATCTTAAATTTTAATAGTACAAACTCTCGTTTGACCTAATTAACTAAATAAATATTTAAATGCATATGTAATACACGTTTGTTCGTTCATTCACATATATCTATTTTGTATTCATAAGAAATTATAAAACTAACAATGCCTTTTTATTCGAAACATCTAGCAAGGTATAGAGCAGATATAAACATATCACAGTTCTATAACTATCTGTGATTCCGATTTCTTATCAAAATGAAAAGGTGACTATTGTAAATGGGCTTAAAAAGGGTGCTATGACAAGAGATTATCATTTGATTGCGTTTCTATGACACGTCTTATTGTTTATTAATTAAATAAAATAGTCTGTATTACTTTAATTAAATATCGTACTTTACAGATTTCAGTACAACTCTATAAAAATTTAATTCTTGCAAAAAAAAAAAACAGTTTAAAAGTTTGGCCACACACAATTTGGATTAACTATAAATTTTATACTTGTTATAACGGACTTAGCAATATTGCATTTAAAGCTAAAAATCTCTAAATTGATTTTAGATATTTTTAGCGATAGAGATTAAGCTTAAGCTACTTACACAATACCGCCACAGCTCCTGGCAAGTAATAACCGTCTGTCTACAACTGTTCAACAGTGGGCACACAATTACATGAACTTTTGTAACACACTTTAATTTATAATTCTTTTAGTAGACGAATTAGTGGACATTCTGCTAATCTTCAAGTCTTTGTGTATAACGCTTCAAAGGACAGGGCCACAAAGGTCAAACTACATCAATCAAATTTAAATTGTATATATGTTGTTATAGCAATACAGCGGCTCAAAAGTTTGTCCACATCAAATTACATTAACTATTGGGGCACCTTCTAATTACCAAATCCAAATTTTATACTTGTTAAAGTGAACTAAGCTAAACAGATTCTTTGAAAATTTCAACGGTCTGTCTGCAATTGTTCGAAAGTATGGCCGTTAAATAAATAATTAGGGCACCCTGTAATTTATAGTTTTGAATATTTATACTTGGTAATATAACGATCAAAATTGTAAATGAATCATTCTTTTTTGATTTCAATTCATTACGAATTAGCTAAATTTTGAATTGATTCTTTTCAAAAAAAAAAAGAATTGAATTAAATGTGAATCAATTCATTTGAATTTAGCGAACATGAATTGCAATTAATTTCCACTTCAAATGAATTGGGCAAAATGAGTTGCAATTCATTTGAATTAGGCAAAATGAATTGCAATTCATTTTTTAATTCAAAAGAATTGGTAAAATGAATCGCAATTCATTTCTAATTCATTTGAATTGAAATGATTTGAAATTAATTCAAATAATTTACAAAAGTAACTTGCAATTCAAATTTATCAAATCAAAAATGAATTGCATTCAATTGAAGTAAACTTGGTGTTTGGAGTTTGGTTCTTCAAGTTCTACTTATTTCGCTTTTGATATACGCTGAACAACAAGACATTGAGTATTTAAAACCTGACAGCATCGTTTATCAAAAGACTTTTTATACTTAAAGCCTAACGGTTCTTAAGATAAATTGAAATAAATGTAACAAAGAGAATTATTATAAATAAGTAATAAATGCTTGCATTAAAAGTAATAGACAATGGGTGATTCATTGTTAATAGTGGATATTTATTCATTATAAAGTACCTAATAGAAGTACTTGGAAAAAGGGTGATGCTTTTGCGCAACAATCTTCTTTTCAGAATCAATTCAATTCAAATAAATTGGAAATGTATAGCAAATTCATTTTTTGAGTTAATTCAAATAAATTGGTAAAATAAATTGCAATTCATATTTTAACTTTTTTGTGAATGAATTGCAATTCATTTTTTCTAATTAATTTATGTTAATTTAAATTCAATTCAATTCATTTGAATTGAAAATGAATTGCAATTCATGTTCACTAAATTCAAATAAATCGATTCAAATTTAATTCAATTCATTTTTTAGAGAAAAGAATTAATTCAAAATTTTACCAATTCATTGCAAGAATGATTTGCGAATTAATTCAAAGATGAATGATTCGTTTACAACTCTTATAACGATCATAGTAATCGACATTCTGTCAAATTTTCAAGTGTTTGACTATAACAGCCATACCTAAACAAAAGCGAAAAACCTTCTTTGCTGTCAAAAGTTCTCATGCTCGTACATTTTGTATGCAATTAGAAAATCCAATTTTGACAAGACGTTTTAAAAAAATTTAAAATAAATATAAATTCAAATAATAACAGTTTTTTATATAAAATTTTAATTTACACAACAGAAAAAGAAATGTTATTCATGTTAAAATTAAGCTGGATTTGTTCCAAAAACATTTTTTTATATGTAGTTTGACGTGTTTCTTTTTGAGAGAGAAAGAGAGAAACATGTCAAACTACATAAACAAAAATTTTGTTCTGAAACAATGGGTGAAGTCTTTACTTTCTGTTCCGTGACGAATCAGCTGATCAATTTCTGTTAAATGGAAAATATGTATTTGTGGTTTGTTATTACTTTGACGTTCTGTTCTGTTCCGTTCGAATCAGTAGAAAATAGAATTCAACGTTAAGTTACTTGAAAGTTGTTTGGTAGTGTGAGTGCAAAATTGTAAACAAACCAATTTTTTTCAATACAATTGTAGTTGTTTTTGTTGTGTTGTGTATTGTGTTTTCTTTGTTTATTATAAACGGCTGATTTGTTGTTACAGAAAAACTAAGTAATTACAATAATTTAAAAAGCAGAACGGCACGGCACAGAACAACAACAGAGAGTAAAGACTAATGAGGCCTTGAATCCAGCTTAAGTCCCTTTTTACAATGTAGAAATTGATGGGCAGATATAATATTGAAATTAGAAAAATTAAATGAAGAAACAACATGAAAGTTACGGAAAGTGAAATAGAAAAACAATAAATGTCTAGTAAAGATAGTAGTGTACTACACACTTTACCTCTTCAGCACCGAGTATACACTGTGTCTTCAGCCCCACGCCGATTAACTTCGTCTGTCTACCTATCAATTTCTACATTGCATTTATTTTTTTAATAAATCTGTTTTTATCGTTTTGACATAACGTTGCCGCTTTTGTATAGGTATGGCATTTGGCGTAAAAGCTACGCGTAAGAAAAAGTTCCGTTTTCCGCTTTTGTTTAGGCATGCCTGTAACGGTTCAAAAGATATGCCAATATAAATCAATTAACGTCACCTGTATAGACACCCTTTAATCTTTAGAGTTATTTTTTTATTACTTTGTGCTATTGTTATACGCAGTTTTTTAAATTTTAAAGTGGTGGTTTTTATGGCAATATGTGTGTATGTATTACAATATATTTTTAGTAGCTTTCTTATTTCTCACAAATTCATACATACATATTGCCAGACGTTTTTAACAGCTCGAACAAGGCGCATTAAACAGGTGACTGTATCCGAACATGTGTTCATCATATGTTTTAGCTTTTGCGTGTATTTTGTTTTTGTAAAAACTAATTCGAGCTGTCAAAAAGTCTAGTAATGTGTCTATGATTTGTCAAAAATAAGAAAGCCACTAAAAATATATTAGAATACATACACACATTGCCAGACGTTTTTGCAGCTCGAATTAGTTTTTACAAAAACAAAATACACGTAAAAGGTGATGCATTCACCTGGTATTATTGCGCCATGAGCTCGAATAAATTTTAACAGAAACAAAATACAAGTAAAAGCTAAAACGTATGATAAGCAGATGATTTGATGCAGTCACCTGTTTGATGCGCCTTTATTTACTGCACAGATAAATAAATATCTGTGATTTACTGTCTTCAAAGTAGACTTGTGCAGTTCATAAGCAAATTAGTTCATTTAAACAATTCCAACGATTGAATTAATTCAAATAGTTCATACTTTTAAGTACACATAGTTAATTTTTTAACTATGCTTTGTATATAAACTAGAATCTATATGCTTCCTTGTTGACTATTTACGACATGTTGCCATCATATCTCGAAAAGAACTTTGAACTAAAGAAAGCGTTTGAACCAAAATTATAAAGTACAGGTATAAAGTACAAACACTACGTCTAAAGGCCAGGATTCACTATCATACACAATCGTACGATTTAATCACACAAAAATCTGACAGAATTCTGTCTTACTTTAAAAATCGTTTCAAAATGGCGTCGTATGTGCCACACTGTTATACAAAAAAGATGCAAAAACCAGATGCTTTTAATATTTTGTTGCTGCTTTCTCCTCATCTTCAAAAAAAAATCAACTCTGATCGCATAGAAAAAATCATTTTATGAATTGTTTCCAAAGATTATGAAATCGTACAGATCTGCCAAAAAGTCTGTCACACTAATACACTTAATCATCTCCGTGAAGATAACAAACTAGAATAACAAATTAAACTTGTTTCACTCAAATAAAAGAGAGGAAAATTAAAAATGGCTTCCTTAGTCTCTCACACGCATAAAAAAATGAGTGCTTTACATTAAATTGAGTGCTACCAAGTTTAAATCCAACAAAATGTACTTAAATTTTATTAATTATATGGCAACATCTACATAAGTACACACTCAACAATGAATATCAGCTCTTCTTCTTTTATTTTTCATGGGAGAGGATTTTTAAGTTAACAAACTAACTTAACAAACCGGAAATGAAAAGTTATTCAATTAAACAAATTTAATAAATTATTCAAAAGTTAATGCAATAAATAAAATAAAAATCGATATTTTATGAACAAAAAACCCCTTTTGTAAAAAAAAACTACAAATACGTTACAACTACAACTATTACCTGCGCTATCCCTGATACTACATATGGGCTTATATGTCGAAAACTAGGAGTTGTTCCTGGATGGGAACAACTGTGGATGAAAGCCACATATATTGGCTCTAATCTGGCATATAGGTTATATTTGTTGAGCATATTTTCTTGAACAAAGTATTAAAAACAATAAATTTTTAAATTTCACTCATATTACAAATGGGCTTATATCTCGAAAACTAGGAGTTGTTCCTGGATGGGACCAATTGTAAATGAAAGCCACATATATTGGCTCTAATCTGGCATATAGGTTATATTTGTTGAGCATATTTTATTGAACAAAGTATTAAAAACAATAAATTTTTAAATTTCACTCATATTACAAATGGGCTTATATCTCGAAAACTAGGAGTTGTTCCTGGATGGGACCAATTGTAAATGAAAGCCACATATATTGGCTCTAATCTGGCATATAGGTTATATTTGTTGAGCATATTTTCTTGAACAAAGTATTAAAAACAATAAATTTTTAAATTTCACTCATATTACAAATGGGCTTATATCTCGAAAACTAGGAGTTGTTCCTGGATGGGACCAATTGTAAATGAAAGCCACATATATTGGCTCTAATCTGGCATATAGGTTATATTTGTTGAGCATATTTTCTTGAACAAAGTATTAAAAAAAATAAATTTTAAAATTTCACTCATACTAAAAATTGGCTTATATCTCGAGCCACCTGTTACAAAGGTAAAATATAAAATATTTTTGTAAATCATTATAATGCATTTGCCTGTTTTATCAAACTTTTTCAGCGTGATATGTTAAAGTCTTTGTCACGAACAAAACCCACAGTAATTAATAAATCGCAAATAAGTAAGAAAATAAGGATGAGCTTGAAATGTTTTTCTTATTTTTAACTCTCTATCGCCGCATATATATTTTTTTTCGATTGGAATTTATTCACTAAAATAGATAACATGATAACTTCTTCTTAAAACGGACAAAAGAATACTTATACTTAAAGTGTCTGCTTTTTGTATTTTAAAAACCAGGCCACATACAAAGCCTTATTTTTTCTACTTGTTTCTAAAGCGCTAAATTTCCCAAAAAATATTTCACACGAATATGCAGGGGAAGAAACAATATAGCAGCAAGTAGAAAAAATAAAACGTTTTTTTATTCTCATAACTATAGTTGCAAAAAAAAAATTGCAAAACTAAGGTATGGCTATAATGCGTTAATAGAAACGCATTATAAAAAGTTGATAAAAATTTTGATACATATTTTTTGTAATATCTTGTATCAATAGTTTTAAAAACAATATAAATACTTCATACTTTTGATTACTACCTTTTGCATACGTAGGGTCGATAGGGCAAAAGTAAGCTTAATCGACTTCTTTTAAACATCAAATTAAATTTTGGTATAAGTTTAAATGTAGCAATACATTTTTTATAACTTTTTATTTTAAATACTAAAAAAGTCTTTTGTCAATTCAATTCAAAAAAATATGTTCAAAAAAATTTTGGTTCTGCTCCAAGCAAATAGTTAAACAAAGCAAATAGGTTTTTTTTTAGTGTTTTGCCAGAGCTATCGCCTGGGCTTTAAATAATTAAAACAAAAGCAAGAGTTAGAATTAAGCAATGGTTTTAATTTTTATATGCGCATCGCAGCGTCGTCTTATTGAGTTCAGATTTGTGAGGTAACTAGTCGCTTATAAACTAAAGTTTTTTTCCATTTGTTTTAACCAATTCCCTCACTATGTGACGTTTCAATAATTTAAACAAATTATACCTTTGTTTTACTATTCGTTGCATTATTTCTAAATAGTAACCTATATGCCAGATTAGAGCCAATATATGTGGCTTTCATTTACAATTGGTCCCATCCAGGAACAACTCCTAGTTTTCGAGATATAAGCCCATTTGTAATATAAATGAAACTTTAAAATTTATTTTTTTTAATACTTTGTTCAAGAAAATATGCTCAACAAATATAACCTATATGCCAGATTAGAGCCAATATATGTGGCTTTCATTTACAATTGGTCCCATCCAGGAACAACTCCTAGTTTTCGAGATATAAGCCCATTTGTAATATGAGTGAAATTTGAAAATTTATTTTTTTTAATACTTTGTTCAAGAAAATATGCTCAACAAATATAACGTATATGCCAGATTAGAGCCAATATATGTGGCTTTCATTTACAAATGGGCCCATCCAGGAACAACTCCTAGTTTTCGAGATATAAGCCTAGATATAATATGAAGGAAAGCCCAAATGTATTAGTTGTAACGTATTTTTAGTCTTTTTACAAAAGATTTTTTTTTTGTGTTCATAAAATATAAATGTTTATTAAATTTGTTACTATAACTTTTGAATAATTTATTAAATTTGCTTAATTTTATAAAACTTTTCATTTCCGGTTTGTTAAGATAGTTTGTTAACTTGAAAATCCCCTCTCAAAATAAAAAAGAAGAAGAGCTGATATTCACTGTTGACTTAGTATTTTAATAGAAGTTGCCATATAATTTGTAAGACCTAGCTACATATGATTGAATTTAAATTTGGCAGCATTCGATTTAATATCAACACCTTAGGATTGTTGTGCTCCAATATCCATTTAAAAAAATTAGTTGGTAGGAATATATACTTGCATATACCCGAATTATTCTTTTTCTCTTTTGGTATATTTAATATTGTTGTGCTTCTAATAATAATGTTAAGAGTATGAGGCAATTTGCACAAAAACTAATAAAAACATGAAAATAAACAAATTTAATATTTTGCAGATGTTGTTTAAGACACCGCGTTTTCTCTTCGAAACATTAACAATTCGTATTAGTTATAATTTTAGAAATTAATAATACTTAAAAAACATTAATTTTATTTGCGTATTTGTAAAAAATATGTGCAAGAATTTATTGCTTATAAAAACATTGATCAGTTATTCTTTGAGATATACTAATGTTAGCGTGTTTCTCGCTATTAACTTTAAAAATTATGGCCACACTTGAATAAAAAAGTGTCTGGCAGCCTACGTTAAAAAAAGAGTTATCACTCATTTTCCTTCTCAATATAAAGAGAGAGAAAAAGAGAAATTCTCTCTTCATATTGAGTCAAAATTTTAGTTTGTTATATTTAGTTTGTTATCTTCTCGCCCGCTTAGTTTGTTATTCTAGTTTGTTGCTTTAAAAGCACACGTGCAATTTTTGACAGATCGTACGACTGAGTATGATAGTCAATCCTGGCCTTAAGATAGATTTTGAACTAAAGAGAGCGTATAAACTAAATTTTGAACTAATTCATTTTCAAACTTTGAACTAAAAAGAGCTCTCACTTAATTGCACTATATCGCACAAGCCTACTTCAAAATATTCAAGACAGTAATTCAAACAATTGAAAAAGTGTACATGAACTAGTGAAAAACTTTTTTATGTATTGTTATTGTCATGACAGCGTTATCTAATGTAAACTGGGCGTTAAGCGGTCTATCCACGATCAAAAATACTGGCTGTCAAATTCGTATACGTGTGCTGTGCGCTTTGATGTACACATGTTGAATGACCAGTAAAAAATTCATTTTTAGTTTGATTTTGTGCTGTCAACATCGCACTTTCTCTACTGCAAAAAACGTTCTTACATACATAAATACATACAAACAAACCACCTATTATTTAGAAAACAAAAAGAAGTGAAAAATAGTTTATGAATAAAAGAGTGGTAAAAAATTGTTTTTCCTTTTAAACTCTTTTTTAAATTTTGTGCGCATCACATTTATTTTTTATATTAAATTTTTAAGTTTCCCTCCGCACTTTGTTTTTTATTTGTATCCTTCTATTAAATTACTCTCGTTCCAAGCCATATGCATTGATTGGTAAACTTCCATAAATTCCAAGATATCATTTTTTTTTCTCCCGATATTTTAGACAACCGCACAACTTGAAATCTCTTTTTAAATGAAAAATTTGTACGTGCTTGAAAAACAAACACCATACACACATCAATGTGTGACATTCAGCATGCCAAAAATCTATTTTTTTTTTTTTTTCATCCATTATCGTCTGTGTAACAAATGCTATTACATTTTCACAAATACTATCCTATTGATGGACGAATACTTTGATCATGGATAGGCCTCTTTAGTTGCAAGCAGGGCAAACTGAATACCAGATGGTCGCAATGGCGAATTCTTTAATTTTCGCCGTTACAGAGCACCACGTTGATGTGAAAAATATCTGAGTAAAAAAAGGAACACGAGTTTATCTTTCTTTCTTTTCTTAGTACTTCAAATACAGTTGTACCCACCTATTTCTTTCTCCCGTATATACAGCAATAACTCAAATTAAATTTTTTGGTTTTGAAATTCATTTTTATAAAATTGGCAATTTTTAACATTTTCAAATTATTTGAATATTTTTTAAATCATTTTAAAATTTTGACTACCACGTT
Source organism: Cistogaster globosa (assembly GCA_937654795.1). Lineage (NCBI taxonomy): Eukaryota > Metazoa > Arthropoda > Insecta > Diptera > Tachinidae > Cistogaster > Cistogaster globosa. Next base: position 46,826,829 of record OW569406.1, on the reverse strand, counting down.
AAACATAAACAAAAATCAGCTGGGCTATCAACACTTAACGGACCATGGGCGCTGCATAGGCGACATGATACTTTTACTTACTGGAACCAATGGCGCATATATTGCGCCAAAAGCTATTTTATTAATTTTATTACAATTACTGTTGCTATATTTACATGTATATATACTATATATATTTTTTCTGCTTTTTATCTATGTTCCGTTATTTTTTCTGTTTTTTTATACATACACTTTTGTGTTAAGGCCCAACTATAATGTGCATAAGCTAGCTTGTGCTTATGTCAAAAACCCAACGAAAAACCTGTCAAATGCTTAGGTAATTCTTTAAAGAATTTTATGTGGCTACAATGTACTTACATAAATTTAAAAACTAATTTCCCACAGTTGTACATTTGTGTTTAAATTGTACTTTCCTGAAAATATATCTTTTTTTTAATAAATGAAATCTGTAAAGAAAAAGGCATCGAAATAATATATTTATTTAATAACATTGATCTAAATAAATATATTTTCTTTTACTACTTTTCAATAAAATTCGATAAAAAATCGCATGTTTTTTTCTTTTTGTTTATGTATTTTTGGCCAAAAGTACCAAAAGATGCAACGTTGCGTATGATTTAGTTCGAAAGCAATTAAAAAATAAATTTTATAGCGAATTGTCATTATAAAACGCGTCCTTTTTTTTTCATATAAACACTTTTTTCTACATCTTCTGTTATATTAAAAGAATTCTTTTTACTGTTGCTCTCCATTGCAATTTTTTCTTTATCAATTTATGTATGTATACACCAAGCGCAATCAGCTGTTTCTGTACGGAATGTGCGATGAGTTTCGTACATTGCATAAGCAAATTACATTTGACGAAACTTGACGAAAAGTTCTTCAAAGTACGTTATAGTTTACCATATTTGATTTATATTTATTTGCACAGTTGTATAAGTTAGCATAAGGTATATATGCACATTATAGTTGGGCCTTTATTTGAATAAAAGCTTCTCTTCGTCTGATAAATTGCTGGACCTGGTGAAAAGTGAACTTGAAATTCTTTCGGGCCGTTAAGGGTTAAGACCACTTGTTAATAAATTCGCCTTGGTTGCAAGATGAATTTCCACAGAAAATTGTTATTAACACTTTAAAAATAACATAGCACTATATATAGAATTGTGGGCCTGTTATCAAGGCGAATCAATACCAGGTGGTCGCAATGACGAATTCATTAATTTTGCTCAAAACCTGAAATGTCAAACTCCATATATAAAAAATTTAGTATAATTTTTTTTATATGGTGTCTGACACTTAACGTTTCGGCGAAAATCAATGAATTCGCTATCGAGACCACCTGGTATTATTTCGCCCTGCCTGTTATCATTCAAAGTAGATTTTAATAAAAATAAGAACAGGGCGAATCAAATATTCGATGATTCGCCTTAAATAAGAAGAGAAACATCTGTTGCTGACATTTTTAATAAGCAATTTAATAAGATTTTCTTTTGTTGGTTGGTTTTGCACACTGGATCCAAGCTAGTGCCTTTAATATTTAATAAATTAAGAGCATATTATTATTGAAAATTGTAAGTCGATAACAGGTTGTAAAAACCATACAAAACTCCGTAAATATGGTAGCAATAAAGCACACGAAGCAACAAAAACAATACTGCATATAAACAACAAGCAACAATAAAAACCAAACAACGATAAATATTGTACAATTTGTAAAAACAACAACAGTAACATAAGACGGAAAATCAAATTATTACCATATTTTAAGTACACATATGCAAGCTTCTAGATAAAAAACAAAGCTGCATCGATCCTTATTTAGAAGATATTTACGGTCACTTTTTTTGATAGACATTTTACAATACAATGAACTGTTTCAGTTCCTTAAGTGTGCCCACGTTGGGAGAAATGGAACAAATAATTTGTATGCTGGAAAGGGGCACAATTGTTACGAAATTATACAACAAACAAAGACGTCCCGAACAGAGAAGACTTATTTTAGTAAGAGAAACACGGCAACTGTTATGGTCCCCTGTTACCGCCAATACTCGCACAGAACATGAGGGTTCCCTGGAACTGAGAGAAATAAAAGAAATACGTGTAGGTAAAAATTCTAAGGAATTTCGCAACTGTCCCGACGAGTCGAAACGCTTTGAATTTGGCAAATGTTTTGTTGTATTGCATGGAAGTTCCTTTAAATTAAAGACTTTTTCTGTGGTAGCACTGTCAGAGCAAGAAGCTGAAAATTGGGTGAAAGGTTTGCGCTATATGGTACAGGACACTATTAATGCTTCCTATCCGCTACAGGTGGAGCGCTGGCTTAGGAGGGAATATTACGATATAGAAAACTCTGGCACACAATCGTCAAAAGAAGGCGGACAAGTTACAGTTAAAGATTTTAAATCTTTTTTGAACAGCATTAGCTGCAAAATGACTACGTCAAAATTAATGGATTGTTTTAGCGAAGAAGATGTACGCCGAAAAAATGATTTACGCTTTGATGACTTTGCACGTTTGTATAGGAAACTTTTACAACCTTCTAACTTTCTTAAAGAACTGTTTCATAGTCATTCAGATAATGAATTTTTCTATTCCGAAGGTGGTGGAATAGTTACCTTGAAAGAGTTTGAAATGTTTTTGCTAAAAGAGCAAAGAGAGCCTAAAGCTAGGGACAGTAATGCTGTCTCCAATTTTATGCGCGAGTTTTTGCAAGATATTGAAAGAGAAGTACAAGAACCTTATTTTACCATCAGTGAATTTCTAGATTATCTGTTTTCTAAGCACAATGATTTGTGGGATAAAAAATGTGATCGCCTTTATATGGATATGAAACAACCTATGTCTAATTATTGGATAGCTTCGTCACATAACACGTACCTAACTGGAGATCAATTTTCCTCCGAGTCTTCCTGTGAAGCCTATGTTAGAGCCTTGCGCATGGGCTGTAGATGCATAGAATTGGATTGTTGGGATGGTCCTGATAATCAGCCGCATATCTTTCATGGCCATACCATGACTTCTAAAATTAAATTCAAAGATGTCATTAAAACTATCAAAGAAAATGCCTTTATCACTTCAGAATTCCCTGTGATTTTATCAATTGAACAAAATTGCTCTTTGGAGCAGCAACGAAATATGGCCCAGGCTTTAATAGAGGTGTTTGGTGATATGCTTTTAACACAGCGTTGTGATCGTTCTGAGAACCAATTACCTTCTCCCTATCAACTAAGAAGAAAAATTATTTTGAAACACAAAAAATTAGCAGAATATGAAGAAAATTCCAATATTGTTTCTTTTTCAAATTCATCCAACGTTTTGTCTCCCACTGGTAGTCGTAGCTCTATTTCTGGTAATAGTGGTGAGGACAATGATGGCATACGCAATATTTTAAAAGAGGGTCTGCTGTACTTTAAAGACCCTGTGGATAAAACTTGGAATTTATATCATTTTGTATTGACCCAACAGGAATTAATATATTCATCAGAAACGGAAGACAATCATTCAGCGGCTGGCGATGATGAAGACAATGCGGTTTCACTATCATCCACCAACACTATAATGCCCAAAGTTAAAGACAGTCTGATAAACGATGAGTTACATTTTGGTGAAAATTGGTTTCATGGCAAATTGGAAGGTAAATATCCTTTAATATTATCTTAATTGTTAAAGAAAGGTTATCGTTAAGACAGTAAGAAAACTTTATTCTGTGTGCCGAATCATTTATACACTCTAAAGAGATAATTTTTTTAAGTAAAATTCCTAAAGTTTTTTTTTAAAACCTAGAATTAAAATCAAACTCATTGGTTCCCAACCTAACAAGAATTTACTACAATTAAAAGATATGCAAAATAAAAACTCAGTCAGTCTGCTAGAAAAAAATCTTAGCCACAAATTGGCGAAAAAAAAACAACTTAATACGAAACGCATTATTAGAGTAAGAAAATATTCGAAGTCAATAGATAAATAATTCCAAAGATGTAAAACTCTTACTACAAAAGATTTTATCTTACTTGATTTTGTTTTAGAGCAATAGCTTATTCTCTCTTATTGCACTGAAAAATTAGTGTGTATTTTCTAACTCATTTTTAAAGAAAAACAAGTAAAAAATGGGACACAATCTTAGGGCTCGGGTCGAAGATCCAATTGTCGTGGGAACGTGGTTATTTGTGTGGCAATTCGCATAGTGTGCTTCAAATTTTAGAGTTTTGAAAATAAAATTTCTTGATGAATTATGCAGTAAAAGACAAAAATATTAAAATTATTTTTTGCAAAAATCTAATAAAACCATCTTCTTTACTTACTAAGGCGCACCATGCAGAGCAACCATCGCTAGCATTTTTTTTCGTGAATTTTAAAGTTTTTATCAATTGTTTTCACCCAGATAATCAGCTAAATTATGTCCTAACATCTATGCGCTCATCTACGCAAGTTTAAAAATATTTGCAGTTAATGTTACTACTTTTTATACTTGAATAAGTAAATTTACTTATCACCACTTTTTCTACTAAAGCATTCTAACAATGCGCTGCTTAGCTCACTATGAAACTCTCCATTCTCAATTTGACTGCAGCGTTCCGCAAGTAAATAAGAAACAAATGTTAAACCAAACAAGTAAGAGTGCTGTATTCGGCGTTGACGAATCTTCTATACCCTTCACCATATATTTATAGCCACATGTATATATATATATATATATATATATTTTTTTTTTTTTTTTTATTTATTCAACTTCAATAATATAAAAAGCCAGTTAAGGCCAAATAACTTATAGACAATTCCTGAATATAGTATATATATGTGTATATGTATATAAATAATAAGAACGATCTAAAATTAAATATATGTAAATGAATTATATAAAGCTTTACAGATTGGCTCCCCAGCCAAAGAAGTGTTAAATATTAAGATACAACAAAAAAAGTCCCAAATAGTAGTAAAATTTAAGATATCATCAGAGAATCAAAACAACAAGTAGCCTCTAGCATATCTAACAGTCAAGGCATGAGTTTAATATAAGGCAAATTAAGTAGAAAAATGAGCAGCGAAATTATTATTAGGTAAAGGGTAAAATGGAATTTATGAAAAAGGTTCGAAAAAGTTTTAAACGAAACGCATTATTAGAATGCGAAAATAAACGAAATTCAATAGGCAATTTATTCCACCAACGAGCTACTCTAACTAGAAACGACTGTTCAAACATGCTATATCTAATTCTAGGAATAATAATTTGAGGATTCCTAGTAGAACGAGTAAAATTAAATAAGGAAAAAAGTTGAGAAGGTTGTCCACTCTTAAGAATCCTGTAGAAAAACCATAGGTTTCTATAGGAAATGAATTGCTTGTAATTACAACCTAGGAAATTCTTTACAAAGTCAGATATATGACTTCTTCTACGAACATTATAAACGTACCGTACAATAGTATTCACAACTCGATTAAGTCTATTTAAAACATAGCCACAACAACCAGATATAACTTCCAGCCCATAAAAAATATGGTGCATTAATATAGCACAAGCCAATTTATGTTTAAGGCAACAAGGTAAATATATGTTATTTGAATATATTCTTCGCAAAATTCCAAAAACCCTAAAATAAATAAGGCTAACATGGGCCTCAAATGTAAGTCGATCATTCACACAGATGCCAAGAACTTTAAGTCGGTCAACAAGTGAAATTCTATTTCCATCAATTAAAATATTCAAGCCGGCAAATTCAGGTCCATGCCTACCAAAAAGAATCGCATTAGTCTTAGAGGGGTTAATATGTAAAAATTTTGAAGTCGACCATTGAGAAAACTGTGAGAGGCTATAATTGACATTAGCTTCTAGAACATCACTATTATCACGATCAGCACAAAATAACAGAAAGACATCATCAGCAAAGATAAATGATTTACAAATGGTGTTATCAATACAAGTTGGGAGGTCATTCATATATAATATAAAAAGAAGTGGAAAAAAGTAATAAAAAAGTAATAACATTAACTGCAAATAGTTTTAAACTTGCGTAGATGAGCGCATAGATGTTAGAACATAATTTAGCTGATTATCTGGGTGAAAACAATTGATAAAAACTTTAAAATTCACGAAAAAAAATGCTAGCGATGGTTGCTCTGCATGGTAACGACAAAGGTTCTTAGTAAGCTGAACGTTCGCTGAAAGAAATATTCTGAAGATGTCAGATATTTAGTTTTCAGCTTTACTTGTACAATTATCATGTGGCTGCTGTTGTCAAGGTGGTAAGCACATTGACTACAAACCTGGTTGGCTAGGGTTCAACCCTTGCGACAACAAAAAATAAAAATGTGTTTTTCTGTTTAATGGTATAAATACATATTCAGAATTAACATTAAAAAACCCATGCAGCCTCCTTCGTCGGTACTTCTTCATAGCATATTTGCCGGCGAAGTAAAATAACTAATAAATTGGCTATACTTTCACCATCTGTTTTTTTCTCTCCTCTATCCCTTTCCTAAAGAATGTAGCATGGTTACACACTAATTAAATAGGCATTGTTGCCTAAAGTGCTACTTCTCTTAAAAAAAAAATATAATATAAAAAAAATGACTCAAAAGTGTAAAGGGTTTTTTTTTTGCGAATATGGGCTTTTTAGAAAACTTTGAAATTGTTGATAGTGGTTAGTTCTTTTTTGTGCATTTTCGGTATTAAAAGAAATTTCAAATTTTTTATTTTAATTACAGTTTTTTAACAAAAATTAAAATTTTTGGCGAAAAATGACTCAATAATGTAAAGATAAATGTTTTTTTTTGAGAATATGGAGTTTTCAGAACTAATAAAATTATTTGAAACAAAATGATTTAATACAATAATATTCAATGCAAAGTTTAAGATTGATAATGAGACATACACAAAAGTTATGTCATGTCAAAGACTAAATATTGAATGGGATAGGTATAGAGTTTTTGACGGTACAGATATAATGATGTGTCTTAAATGTCAAGGTTTTAATCACAAATCATCATAATGCCAAAACCAAGATATTTGTTTTAAAAGTCACGGAAATTACAAAAGTAAAAATAGCACCAATGAAATAATAATGAAATGTTTTAACTATATAAGATAAAATAAAAGACTTAGTTTAGGACTTGATGTGACTAATTACCGTAAATGTCCCGCGTATCAAAGAAAGCTTAATTAAGAAAAAGAAGAATAGGCCTAACCAGGGTAGGTATTTGTTCACCATGAATAGTATATTTTTGTTTTTCGTCGTATCATTTTTCAGAATGATAGTCTGTTTTGTTTTTTTTTTTTTCATTGTCTATAAAAGAAATTTTGTTTTGCTTTTTGTTTTTTCTTTGTCCATGCATAAAATTTTGTTTTGCTTCTTGGTTTTTCACTTAATACAAATGAGTGTGTATAATATTTTTCATCTCCATGAATGTTTGTTTTTCTTACTGGGCAAAATTCACTGCTCAGAAAGAAATTCATATTTTGCTTCTTTTTTCTTCATTTTCATGAAGTGTAAAGCCAACATGAAAGAAAGCTAAAAATGTTTCATTCAATTGTGTGTGCAGAAAATTATTTTAGGGCAATAAAAATATATGCGTTTATTAAAAAAAGTTATAAAATCGTTGTTTTTTCCTAAATGTGTGTTATGTACATATGATTGTCAATATGTATATACATATGATCCTTTGTTTTCGATAAATTAATAGTTAAAGAATTTTCAGACAACTATACATTACCTCAACAGTTATTCGTCGATATTCTTAATTTCTAATTTTAAGAAAGAAAAGTTGTTTTCGAAAGATGTAATTTTAAGAGAAAAGGGCAACTTTAAGGCACTAGCAAAATGTAACTTATTTTCTGTGTCAGTACCTCAGTTTTCGGAACTTTTCGTATCTGTCTATTTAAGCTTAGCCTGTTGTCTTTAACTATTACGATAGAGAAACGTCTTAATAATCATGAAGTCCATGTTCTAGGATTAAATTTATTTAGGACATTTGATGCTATTAACCAGAGTAATTTGGTGAATAAGTTCTTTATGCAAAATTCGTCTCAATGATGTCTCCGAAATGTTCAATTGTTGAGAAAGGCGGTGAATTGATGGTGATGAAGTGTGCGTGAAACTTTCTGCCACTGCAATATTCTCGGGTGTATCGATGAGGATGCCAGTTTCTTTCACTTTTTTCAAAAGATAACGAACATACGGAACTGACGGTGCTTCTCTTCTTCCAGAATCCGTAAACAATTTTCGCACACATTATGTAACATTACCATGATTTTCAAAGAAATTTCGCAATATTTCCCAGCGTTGCTCAAGCGTATACACAACCATATTCGTTCAGCGGAAGGATAAAACTAATTATCTGTTAAATCAGACATGAGCTTAGTGTTACCATTCACGAAATAAGCACTAGTTGAAAAAAAGTTAGATTGCGAACCCGTTATTACTTGTGCAAAAGAACGCAATATGTTTCTTGAATATACATATGTTCTTAAGACTTACAATGTTTAAGTGGAAGGAATACTTCTTATTATGATCTATAGTCACGACTTTATTATTTCTGTTCTACGAGATACTAATATCTGTTTAGATGCAATTGAAATGCATCTCTCTAGCAACAGACACTTTATTGATTTTTTAAAGGCGAACATAATTTTAATAAAAAAAAAACTACCTACTTAAGCGATATGGTTTTGAATTACTGACAAATTTATAATTGATATTAAAATAATACGTTGGAAGTCAAAATAGATGATAGGGTGCAAGGTACATTTATTTTACTAGGTAAAAGCGGTTCTACAACAAATACAACATTTGTAAAAACAACATGGCATTTTATTGTTGCTTTGTGAGTGGAAATGTCAAAAATAGAAAAAAAAATAAAAGAGAATTGGTCTAAAAACAAACGCTCTCTTTGTTCTACATATGCTTGTTGTTAGTGTTTTTTGAAATTCGTAAACAAAAGTAGGAAAATATAAACAACTTTTGACATGTCCAACTACAAACCAGCTGGGCGGACGACACTACCTAGTAAAATAAATGTACCTTGATAGGGTGTTATCAAACAAACAAATTTATTTTTACAATCGTATAAGTTTTGAACATACTTCTTGTAATTTTCTTCTGTCAGACTTAAATTATACCATTAATTTGCAAAAAGAATAATAAAGTATGTATGTGGTTTATATTGTTTTTTTTTTGAGTTTTTACAAAATAATTTAAAAAAACTCCGTTTTTTTGCATGATATTTTTTCACTGGATCTATTAGCTCTAGAATTTAGATATGCTTCCTATAAATTTAAGATCAATTTCTTTTACTTCATTTAATTCTAACTACTTATCCCTTGTGTTTATTTTCAACAACATATTTAAATTAACGCAGTGCCGTCTAGGCGAAAATGGCCACAATGTTGTTTTAATCTTAGTTTCAGAGTATAAAATGAACTTTGCAGCAAAGAACTATTTATTCTCCTAATTTTTTTATTTTTTATTTTAATTTTTACGTATGATCGTACACTCACCAAACTAAGGCGAATCAATACTAGGTGGTCCCAATGGCGAATTCATTAATTTTGCCCAAAACCTGAAATGTAAAACTCCATTTATAAAAAATTTTGTGTAATTTTTTTTTATATGGTGTCTGACACTTAACGTGTCGGCGAATATCAATGAATTCGCTATCATGACCACCTAGTATTATTTCGCCATACACCAATCCGTATGTTCCGATTTCATAAAGAACTACACTTGTCGACCGAAATCGTAACGATTTGTTTATAAAAGGGTTGACATGACTTCATTAAGAGATTCTTAACGACTTTGTTTAAAATTTTCTTCAACTTTTTTAATAATTGTTAATATAAAAACTATTTTTCATAATTTTCATAATTTTTTTTTAAATATGATGATTTAATATGATTTTATTTTATATGCAGTGCACTCGGGTGTCAACTGTAAAATAAGCAATAGGCAACACCAAAATAAATGCAACCCTGATGTGGAGTTTTTTTATGAAATTGGGGAAAAACCCAAGTAATTATTCGTTTCTTTGGTGTGGTAAAAAGTAACACGCGTCTTTTTTATGATCTGTGAATTGAATCTATTTTTTTATATACTATATTACAAAACAACAAAAATAAAATAATTTGTTTATAAAATAACTTATGACGAATTTATTTCCAAACGAAAAATAAATTGTGTGACAATTTTTCAGAAGTGGGATTGCGATCTACTCCTTCAGTGAAGAACGTATTTTTAGATGGAAAATTTTCGTGACTTAACCGTAAAAGACTTGTTCCGAAAAAAAATCTATTAATCGAACGTCTCGAAGAAAAAAACAGATCACCTAGCATAAACGAACGAATCGCTCAGTTGGAAAAGACAACTGCAGATATGCGTGGGCAATCTACTCATTTCCAAATATCGAATCTTTCGTCTACGACACAAACGTTTGAGTTACCTATTAGTTCGCCAGTGCGCGCGTTATCCGATAGTGTGCCATCTGGTAATGCACCACCCGTAGTCTCTGTACCTTTTGATGGCAGCCGTACACCCGCCACATCGCTTACAACCGTTCACTTGCAACATCCCGAAACGGAGCAGCCATCCCTATCACAACAGGTATCAACACCTAGTTATATCTATCAGCAACCGGTCTGTACACCGCACCTAACAGCACGTTCGGTAAATCCGCAGTACATTCGTAATTCAGCTGACAACTATGTTCAACAAACAGCCCCGTGCTATACTACAAATCCGCAGATATTATCTGACCATGTATTACACCAATGTGTAACGTCACAATCCCCGGCAATGCAGCAGCCCCATACATCATTATCGCCACCTGTTCAACAGAACGTTTTCCTATCGAATCCCTACGGAGATATAAGGGAAATGATAACAATACTTCCCGTATTTAATCCGTCGTCTGATGAATCCCTCAATTCATCTCAATTTATCAACCGTGTGGAAATTCTTAAAACTGCTTATGGCTAGCACGATCAGTCTTTAGTTTTTGCCATACAACAAAGAATGAATGGACCAGCAAAATATTGGGTTGATTCTCTACAAATTGTTTTCCGATCATGGCAACAGTTCGTCGTAAAATTTCTACAAGATTTTCCTCACATCGACAACCCCGCTGATATTCATATAAAAATGTCTCAAATGAGGCGCCTAGCAAGCGAAACACCACAGGAATACTACTTTAGAATGTTCGCTTTAGGTAGTAAAGGTAACATACCAGAAGGTACTATAGCTAGGCATATCGTTAATGGCATTAACGATCAATCATCAATTATATCGCGACATAAACATTTATTGCAATTACAACGATATTGCCACAGCAGTTACAATGTAGTGTTCGCTTATAGTCCACAACTACAGTTGCACAATTTTTGTGGACTATAAGCGAATTAGGACTATAACCGAATTTCTTTTTAAGCCACTTTATGGACTATAACTGGATCTAGATATAATACACATTTTGGACTACATACAAAGTATGCAATTTCTTCAATAAAATCACTTTTATTTAACAAAATAAAAGGTTATTTAAAATATAACCAAATATTGATTTAAATAAAATCAATAGTTTAAGCAAAATCCTTTACATATTATTATTAATTGTAATTCAAATGCTTTTAAAGCTTATTGTAATAAAAAGTTGCCAGAAATCTAAATAAAAAAGGTTGCCAGTTTGGTTAAAAAAGGTATTAAAAAAACAGAGTGGACTATATAAAAGTTTTTTTCTATACAATATTAGCTATGCATGCAAAAAAAAATTTGGCCTTTAAACGAAAGTGGACTATAGGCGAAGTGGACTTAAGAACAAATAATTTGTATGAAATTCGAAAAAACCTGCAAGTGAATAGGACTGTTTTGGCTTACATCCGTTTTTGGCCTTTAAGCGGAATGGACTATAAACGAAAAGTACTGTAATAAACAAAAATCAACGCCGCACAGTGGCTGAAAATCGTTTTTCGTTGGCCAAAATTCTGTAACTTTTGAACCGATCAAAATATTGAAATAATTTTTTTTTTTAATGGATAGATATTTAGTTCAGCTTGATTCAGTTTCAATTACTGCCCCTATTGCCGTTCTCAACTCAACTAAGTTTGGTCGTATGTCAGTCAACCCGACTTTGACTCAACCAAATTATTTTTTGGTATTGTAGAACACAACGATTTTTAGTTGTGTTTGCTATGGTGTTGCTGGCATGAAATGTCGATTTCATGTTGGCAATACCGTGCATATTATTTGTAAAATGAAGAAAAGAAAACGCAAAAAGAAGTTTAAATCAAGTTTTTATGAAATAAAAAGAATGGATTTAAGCGTAGATGTATTTTTTTAAGACGAAAATCATGATGCTAATACAAATGTTCAAAAATGTCCAAAATAAGTAACAAGTATTTATAATAAGACATTTTTTATAGATTTTTTTTTAGCTATTTTCGGCTGAACAAAGAAGCATTTTATTATGTAATAGACCAATTTAAGGATCATTTTAAGAAACCTGTGCAAACAAGTCGAGATTTTAAGGAGTTTCAGGAGCCTCGCTTGTTAAGGGAGCAACGTTTCCAACGCCGAAGGTATGTTTAAATGGTGCTACTTGATCATTTAGTGATAACAGCTGAGATATGTATTTCTCATTCCTGTTGCTTGTTAGTTGTTTTTTTTTATTATTAGCAATTTTTTTTTAATACTTGCTTTGTAATGAGGCTAAACCTATATAAACTAATAATAAAAATGTTCTTGTGGGTGGGCCCAAGCTATTTAATTCAATTATAAATCCTTCCCACGCTACCTTACACTGAGTTTTAGTCATCCCAATTTTTTGCTTCCTTTAGCAATTTCTTTTCATCAGCTGCACAAGTCACTCAAATTGGGCCTTGGTTTTTATGTTTAAAGTCCTGCATATGTGTATTAAACATTTAATTTATTATATTAAGATCAAAAAACACCTATATTTACGATTGTTACATTTTTGGTTCTTTTTGTTTTATTTTTTTAAAGGAAATGTATTAAAAATTTAATAGAAATTTATAACCGACAAAGACTCAACTGCTAATAAGCAGTTGTGTATATTTATCGTTTTTGTCAACCAAACTCATACAAAGTGGTGAACCGCAATAGCATTAAACACAACCAAAAAATCGACCTCACAACCAAATAGTCAACCGCATTTAAGTTGTGAATGGCAATACCGAACTATGAAAGACGACCAAATTATTAAAAAAGTTGTGAACCGCAATAGGGGCATACATTAAAATTGATTGAGGACTTTTTAAGGAATTCGAGGTCAAAGTTGAACATTTTAATTTTTTTTAATTTTCAGAGTGAAATATGGGTTTATTCTGTGTTACATAGTAAAATATCCCTCTAAGATCCAAAAAAGTATATATATTCTTGATCAGTGATGAAATCTAAGACGATATAGCTATGTCCGTCCGTCCGTCCATTCGCCTGTCTGTATGAACACGATTCAGTCTAAACGAAAAGAGCTAGACCCTTGAAATTTGGTACATATATATCTTGAAGGATAGGGCAGGCTAAGTTCGTAAATGGGCCAAGTCTGACCAGGGGGAAAAAAATTCCCCTAAGAAGAAACAAACCAACCCCTGAAAAATTACACATTTTTACAAGTTTTTTTGTAAATTTGTTAAGCAAATGAAACATTTTTATGTCAAAGAAGGTTCAAGGTCTTTACCCTGGAGCCAGAAAATCATAAAAATTTATTTTTGACCCCGCCCCCTTTTTGTGGGCGTTTATATAGCATATTATATGAAAAATAGTGTCAATAATTAACAAATTGTATTACCTAAGCCTAGATTGCATAAAAAATTAATTTTTAAGCTTTCATGACGAATGGAAAATGTACTCGGATCTTCTGCGCTACCTTCACCTCACTCCCCTCTTGGTTAAGCAACAAGAAAATATAATTTGATCTTCTACGCTACCTTAACCTTACCACCCCCTTACCCCTCCATCATCCTATATAGTTGAAAGGTATTTAAGATTCGACTCGGTCGAATATAACGTTTTAACTTATTTTTTTACTAATACAATGTTTTCCGTACTTAAAGAATAATGAAAGGCAATTATAATTTTTATTCGTTTGACTTAAATATTAATTGCAAATATTCCATATTTTGTTCTGTGCTATTTCTGTTCTTTACAGTTTTTTGGCTTCTTCATCTAAATCCCGATGGTCCACTTTCCATTGATTTCGAATACTGGATATGAACGGATCTGACGTTGCCAATAATATATTAAATAGATCTTCATTTGTTGAATTCCGTGAAATTTTCCTAGTATTGTGCTCTCTATAAAATATGTAATCCTTGTTCCTTTTTTCCTGAGCCTCCTCTGATAGATCTCCAAGTGGCACCAAATGATATTTAATGACATCTTCACCATGATAAAGGATTTTGTGAACTGTTGCAGACATATTTCTCCATTGGTAGTTACTTGTATATATTTTTGCAGTTTCTTTAGCATAATCTACAAATTTTCTACAGTCAATTTCTTCATTGCACGCAAGTACTTCTAGTATTATTTTAAATCTGAAAATAAGGTTAAAATCCACTCCTGTTATATCAGATGCTGTTTCTGGATCTGAAAAGAATCTTCTTGCGGTATTGCCATCATTTGTATTGCCTGACCCTTGTTTTGGCTGATCTATAATCAGTCCACGTTTGCGATATTCATCTTGAACATGTTTCTTTTTTGAACTTATTAACTCTTTGTTGGTATCGTTGTTTCTTATTGATCCTGAAGACCCGAAATCCAAATCATAACTGATTTTTACTATGTGTTCCATAAGTCGTATTCTTGCGTGTAGTGGTGATAATCCAAATTCATATGCATCGGTATTATCTAATGATTTTGCTGGGACTTGGTTTAATTGGGTTGATGTTGCTTGGCATATAATGCAGCTGGATGCAGCCTTCGTGTTAGTCAAAGCCTGGCCCACTTTTCCATCTATCTTTGTCAGGCCTAACTGGTAGCTTACTTCAATTTGCTGCCCATCTAACTGTAATTGTAATGGCTGTAGTGTTGTAATTTGGGCCTTGATATCACTAATTTCTTTATTAATAACATCATTTGTTTCTTTTTTGAATTGAAATTTGATTGGCCTGCAGTATTTCGTAGAAGATGGTGTCTCATTTTTCCAAATATCCATTGTTTGCGTTGTACTAGTCGAAGGCTCTGAATCTTCCAAAATCTTTTTCAATCGCAATGGTACAAATGATACCATGAACATATCTAAGTCAGAAATATTTTCACATACAGCTTGTTTATATTGTTTTTGCACCGAAGAACCATCACATCCCCATTTACAAAAAAGAATTAACTTTGTGTTTCCGTATTTCTTCAACTCATTTCCTGTTATTGATTGCAGCAAGCGTTCGGCTGTGTGATCAAGTAGAGATTATAGTTGTACCTCTGCCGTGTGATTGTAATGGTGTCCTTTGATGGCAAACAGTTCATTTTAGCAGCGGTTATGTGATGATATGCTGGATATATATTTGAGCCTTTTTCAATCGCACGCTGTCTGAGTTTAATATATTGCTGTTTTGTTAATTTCAAATCCAGAAATAATGCTAATGCCTCCTCATTTGTGTACTGTATTGCATCATTCGGAGTTGGTATACTTTTAAGAATCCGTTTTGTTCTCGGTGGACTAGCTTTAACAACTTTTTCAATGATATCCACTTTTGTAAATTGGTTCTGTGATCGTAATTGATGTAGAAAAGATTCTTTTATATTTGTAGAACCAAAGGCATCGTTAATATCTTTAAGCTTCCGCCTCTTAGATCTATCGCTGCAATTGTCCACTAATGATTTGCGTGGTCTTCTAGCCTTATCTTGCTTTGCTGTTTCTGCAGCGACAGTAAGTTGACCTTCTAACCACTTTGCACTTTTTATATAAAATTTTTGTTTACTGTACATAACTTCTTTGTAGCGTTTTTTTAAGTGCTTTGACGAAATTATATAATTGCTCTTGGATTTTGGTGCTACACGAATTTAAGTTTAATTTTATTTTAACGTAACTAAGAACATCTTCCTGATTTTTGTTTCTAAAATACACTTCGGCCAGTTCTTTATAACTGAAGCTCTCCATTTTCTTCTGAATATTTTTATTTGCGTTTGTTATGTTTTATCCGTACACTTAAAAGATTAAGTTATTACTGAGTAATCCCTTAACGAATCCGTACTTTTATAAATTTTTAGATACATGTTCACACACTGATCTTTAATTTCATAGCAGGTAGCGCTTAAATTGAACAAAACTGCACTCATGCGTCAATATGGGGTTGTTTTTTAACTTTAGTGAAAAAAATTTCCTTTTGGCCAACGAAAAACTATTTTCAGCCACTGTGCGCCGTCAAACGGACAATATTCGAGCAAAACTAAAGTTTCAAGGAAAATCGACAGTAGTACAACAGCAAGTAAGATAAAATGTTTTAATTGTTTTAAATACGGGCATTATTCAATAAAATGTCCCGAGCCGCAGAGAAAAGAACGACGTTCCAAATGTCAACGCACTACACATCGTACAGCTGATTGTAACGTTAGTAAAGATATTTCACGAAAACAGACACCAAACGTGAACAAAATAAACAACAATACTTCAGAGTCGGGCGGTGATCTTGTCAAAAACGTTAAAGTTAACGGTTTTGAAACCGCCTCTTGTATTGATTCTGGTAGTACACGTAGCCTTATTAGAAAATCATTTGCAGCAACTATTTGCAAAGGTATTGATCATTATAAGAGTAAAAAAAATCAACGTTTCCCTAGAGGTTGATGAATATACTTTTGAAACCGAAATATTTATTGTGGAAGATGATCTTATTACCGAAAATATTCTTACGGGTCGCGATGTTATTTGTCGTGAAGGTAAACGAACGATCATTGAGGGCAGCGAATGTTGGGTTCAAGTTGTAAATATAATACGTTCGGGAAATAATGTGACTATAAATGATAGCAATAAATTAAAAAAAGTACTCGAAAGTCACCGCACCAGCTTTGCCAAAAATATCTCAGACTTGGGTAAACGCAATTTGATCATAATGGAGATCCAGCTAACCAACGATAAGCCCATTTCTGTAAACCCGTATCGTATTGCTTTCGTTTGGCGAAGGTATCATCAACGATCTACTTGATAGTAATATAATTCGACAATCAAATTCACCGTACGCATCAAGGATTGTGCTAGTTGAAAAACGAAATCAGGAACATCGACTTTGTGCAGACTACCGGCGATTAAACCTTATTACTAGGAAAATACCCTTTCCTATGCCAATAATGGAGGAACAGTTTGCTCAACTCGCTGGTAATAATTATTTTAGTGCCTTGAACCTACGTATGGGTTATCACCAGATCGAGATAGACGAACATTCAAGAAGATATACCGCCTTTATAACCCCCGAGGGTCACTATGAGTTTAATAGGATGCCTTTTGGACTCGTTAATGCTCCTGCTGTTTTTCAGGCAGTGATGAACCAAGTTGCAAAGCGTATGGGCCCTGGCTAGGTACTCATTTATTTTGATGATGTCATCATTCCGAGCAAAACAATAGAAGAGGGTCTCGATCGACTGGACCGATTTCTGCACGTGTTAGAGCAATCTGGCCTCACACTACGTATGGACAAATGTAATTTTCTCGCCGAAGAAATTTTATATTTGGTCACAAGATCAGCAAGAATAGTATCAGCCCTGGCCACCATAAGGTAAGCACTATTAAAAATTTAAAAACCCTAACCAACATCACAGAGGTTCGCCGGTTTTTAGGGCTTACGGGGTTTTCAGAAAATTGGTTGAGAATTATTCTGTCTCACGACCTTTAACTGCCCTGCTCAGAAAAACGAAAGAGCTAAAATTCCAATGGGGTCCGACACAACCGGAATCGTTTGAGAAACTCATCAACATACTTTGTAATGAGCCCGTCTTAGCAATTTATGACCCTAATGCAAACTATGAAGTGCACACCGATGCCAGTAGTGCTAGACTCACAGGCGTTCTGCTACAGTCCGTTGATGGCGATAAATGGCACCCATTGTACAGAAACAGAAAGCAGATACGACAGCTATGAACTGGAGGTGATAGCAGTGGTGGAAACGCTGGATCGTTTTCGAATATATTTGCTTGGAAAACCCTTCCGTGTTTTAACCGACTGTGCTGCTATAACAAAGGCAAAGGCCGAAAAGGAGCTTATACCGAAAATAGCGCGTTGGATCATGAAAATTTTGTAGTACGATTGTGAGTTCGTCCATCGGGCAGGCACCCGTATGGCTCATGTAGGTGCTCTCAGCCGGTCTCCCGATCAGCCACCAAAAGAACCAGAGCCGGCTGGATTCATAATGAGTATTAAAATCAACAGCAGCGATTGGTTACTGACTATGCAACTCCAGAACAGCAAATTACATACGATTATAGAAGTTTTAAATGGCTCATCGCGTTCTGACCAACAAAACAGATAAAATCTGATTATGTATTACAGAATCACCGTCTCTATAGAAAAACTGAGGTCGGATGGCGAATTTCCAAACTATGCCACGATGACAATGGCCATTTTGGACTTGTGAAAACTTTAGAGAGAATGAAGGAAACCTTCTAGTTTAATCGAATGTGAAAATACGTTAGTGATTACATTGCCGCATGCCCAGAATGCTGTTACAACAAGACCGGAGGTAGGAAACCTGAAGGAGCCCTCCTACAGTGCGCTAGACCCATTTACATTTCGTCTGATCCACATCGACCATTTAGGTCCATACGTAGCAAAAGGGGTAACACTCATATAATGGCTATATCAGACGGATTCACGAAGTTTATTGTCGTGAAGGCTGTAAAAAATACGAAAACAGCACCGGTGTTGAAAGTGTTGAATGAACTCACCAGTTATTTTGGGTTGCCAAAAAGAATATTATCCGACCGCGGAACTGCATTCACCGCAAAACTATTAAAGATTATTAAGCTTTCAATAACATTCAACACATTAAAACTGCCGTAAGAACTCCGAGAGCAAATGGGCAAGTGGAGCGAGCAAACCAAATAGTAATAAATTACTTACGAACAACCACGGAAGAACATAAAGATTGGGATTTTCATCTGAATAAATTACAATGGTCGGTTAATTCCCAAAAAAAATGGAACGACCGGTTTCAACCCGAATGAGCTCATCTTTAACTTCAAACCAATCGATCTAGTACAAAATAGAATCCTCGCCGCTGTTCAAGATGATCTCCTGACCAACGAGGATACTCTAAGTGACGAGAAACGTACGCAAGCTGTCTTAAATATAGAATTAGAACGAGGCAAGTGGAAAAGGCGTTTTTATGGTAAACATGGCCAGCCCACCGTATACAAGGAGAATGACCTAGTCGTGCTGGAGAATGAACCGCAGTCAACTGGACATTCCCGAAAACTTGAGCTTAATATCGTGGCTTCTATATAATTTCCTGTGTTCTGGGTAATGACAGTTATCTCGTGGAGGACATCCCGGGTATGAAAGTTACTTCTCGAAAATTCTGTTTAGTGTACAGTTCCGACAAGACAAAGCGTTGGTGTGATGGCTCTCCCGAATTAGGACAGGATGGGGAAGCCGAGGACGACTTCAGTACAGGATTAGCCGAACTGCGAACTGTAAAATAAGCAATAGGCAACACCGAAATAAATGCAACCATGATGTAAAGTTTTTTTATGAAATTGGGGAAAAACCCAAGTAATTATTCGTTTCTTTGGTGTGGTAAAAAGTAACACGCGTCTTTTTTATGATCTGTGAATTGAATCTATTTTTTTATATACTATATTGCAAAACAACTAAAATAAAATAAATTGTTAATAAAATAAAATTATGACGAGTTTATTTAAAAACGGAAATTAAATTGTGTGACACGGGGTATAGTGAACACTTTGTAATATGAACTACCCGATATAATGAACTGGTGAGTTTTTACATTAGTTACTCTTAATAGTGAACTCCTCAAACCTCTATAAAGTGAACACAGTTTTTTGCACAGTGATTGACAACAAAAAAGCTAAGTTTTTTTCAATACCGTTATTTCGCTTCTATATATTCATTGCTTTTGCATTCTTTTCTTGTTTTAATACACATTTAATGAGATGACTTAGTTTAAAATTCGATCTTAGCACGTGTTTATATGTAAATTGTATAAAAAAAAGAAATTTTCTTTCCATTAAAGTGAAAGAAGAAATTCCAAAAGAACAAGAAATTGAAGTAGAAGCTACTGTTCTTGCAAAGAGCAAAGATGTAGCAAATTGACAATAAGTGGCATAAAAAAACTAAAGCAAATTGGAAACCGGAGTTCTATGCTTAATTAAAAGTGCCCTTAACAGAAAGACATTTCAAAAAGCAGGATATCCACGTCTCGAAAAAAGACTTTTCAGTTGGTATTTAAAGCAGCGATCTAAACACTTACCAGTAAGCGGTGAAATACTTATGCAAAAAGCCAAAAAACTGCAAATCCAGGCTGGTTCCAAGGCTTCAACAGTCGATACGAAATTCGGCTTTTAAAGATTTCTGGAGAGAAGCTATCGGCTGACACCTCAGCTGTAGACCCTTTTAAGAACAATTTGAATGCCATCATTAGAAAGAATACACTTTGAGCAAATTTACAACGCCGATGAATCAGAACTTTTTTGGAAAATGCTTCTCGATAAGACACATGTTTCAAGCGAGGAAAAATCTGCTCCAAGAAGAAAAATTCAAAAAGCCAGAATAATATTTTTGGCGTGCACGAATGCCTCTGGCCTCCATAAATTTAAACCTCTAATTGTTGGACACGCTAAGAAACCTAGATCTTTTAAATCAATTAAAATTCTTGTAAACTACAAAAGTTCAAAAAATGCATGAATGACCTCTGCAATATTTAAATAATGGTTTCATAAGTCATTTGTCAACAAGGTCTGAGGTTTTATTTTCTTAAAAAAACTAAACTTTTATGTTTTAAATTTAGGTCAAGGCATATTTAAAAGAAAAAGGCCTACCAATTAAAGTAATGCTGCGCCTTGTCATCCTCTCTAGAAGGTACTTATTTCAAGTGATGGATGAATTTTTGTCGTTTATATACCATTAAACGTTACGCCATTAATCCAACCAATGGACCAGAATGTGATTTGCATAACAAAATTTTTTTACAAAAAATATCTTCTTCAACGTGCTATAAGTAAGCAAAACGCGAGTGAGTTTTTTAAAGATTTAACTCTCAAAGATGCAATTTTCATTCTTGTAAAGGCTTGGCAAGAATTAACGCCAGATGTGATTAAAAAATGCTGGATTCCTCTTTTGGGTGATTTTGTTAACGCAGAAGAAAGCGAAGACGAAGAGGACAATGTGCCACTAAGCTTATTGCAAATTTCTTTGCGTCAGCAACGTGAACAAGAAGTAAATCCTATTTTGGGAATGCTTCAAAATATTATTCTAAATGTGAGTATGCAGGATAGTAATCGCTAATAAAAACTAAGTGTTATCTTAACTCTATACAATGACATTAGACAATGGAAAAATGCAGAAAATGCGCTTTCGGTATCTGTTGATGATGAATCTAATGTCAGTAGCGATAACTAAGCTGTCAGCAAATATGGAACTTATTCTAGCCACTCAAGCTGAACATAATTCAAATAACTCTGAAAACATTTTAGTTTTGCATAAACTTCGTAACTTAGGCTTTCAGAAAGTTAAAATATCTCGTAAAAAGGAAAAAAAGTTTAAAAGATTATTTTGTTAAACAATAATATGTAATTTGTGTGGTATCCATTCATGACACATGTATTAGTCAAATGAGTACAAATATTTTTATTAATGAATGAAAAAAAAAAACATTATTTTTTTACATTATATGAATAAATTTATTTTTCTTAAACTCTATATAGTAAAGTTCTTAATATAGTGAACAGGCCTGCGTATTAATTAGTTCACTATATCCCGAGTGCACTGTAACATATTAAACAATACCTACAACTTAAATTGACAGATTGGTGTCCGAAATCGTTTTTCCTTTTAATCTCTCATTGAATTCGTTACAAGAATTACTTACGACAAAACTGACTTTAGAAAAAGTATAACCTTTGAAAAGTAATAAAAAAAGAATTTAGTTAGTCTGTGAACATAGTTAATAAAAATAAATTAAACATATGTATACCCCAGAAATATTTAATATGCATGTTTCCTTTAGGAGGTCGCCGTGAAGCTGATCAACTTTTAGAAGCCTACAAACATTTGGGCGATGGCACATTTTTGGTACGTGAATCGGCCACCTTTGTTGGTGACTATAGCTTATCATTTTGGAGGCGAAACAAACCCAATCATTGCCGCATTAAACTTAAGCATGAAAACGGCGTCACTAAATATTACCTGGTTGACAACTTTGTTTTTGATTCCCTTTATTCTTTAATTGTCTACTATCGCAAAAATATGTTGCGTAGCTCGGAATTTTCTATAACACTAAAGGAACCAGTTCCACAACCTAAAAAACACGAATCTCAAGAATGGTTTCATCCGCACACAACTAAAGAACAAGCTGAGCAAGCTTTGATTAAACTAAATGTTGGTTCATTTTTGGTAAGACCTTCGGTGCAAAATACAAATGCGTTTGTTATTTCTTTTACCATTAATCGTAAGATTAAACATTGTCGCATTATGCAAGAGGGTCGTTTGTTTGTTGTTGACACCAATCAATTTGAATCGTTAGTATCTTTGGTGAAGCATTATATGCGAAATCCTTTATATCGTACTATTAAATTAATCTATCCAGTTTCACAAGAACTGTTAAAACAGAAGCTTTTGGACTACCAGGCATCATTGGGACATGGAAATGGTTTTACTGAATTTAATGATGCTTCCAGTTACATGGATCCTAGTTTGGAGGATACAGTTACTTGTAAAGCTTTATACAGCTATAAGGCTGATAAACCCGATGAACTATCGTTTCCTAAACATGCCATAATTACAAACGTGCAAAGAAATAATACGATGTGGTGGAAGGGAGATTATGGTGGAATGAAGAACCGACATTTACCAGCAAATTATGTGAAGGTAAATTTTTTTTTTTTTTTTTGAAGAATATTTTTTTCACTTTTATTTTGCAGGTTATTGATTCTTCCTCAGATGACTACAACAATAGTTTATGTGACGAGATTAATAATGAACAATTTTCTCGTACCGATTCAATTGAAATTCACGGAGCGGTAGCGTCGCTATTTAAGTCCAATGAACCTGGCATACTTTTTAAACTACAAATACAAACACCTACTATGCAAAATTCTTTTGTTTTGGGCTTTGATAATCAAGAACAGGCCTGCGGATGGTTTAAGGCCATACAAGATGCTGCCTTGGTTGCAAATCAATTGGCTACTGAAAGAAGAAAAAAGGAACGTTCTGCGCGTGTGGCAAAGGAAATGTCTGATTTAATTATTTATTTCCGTAGTGTACCATTTCGAGAACATTCCTGGGTATTTTACGAAATGTCCAGTTTTCCCGAAACTAAAGCGGAGAAACAATTTTTACAACAAAACACCCAACTATTCCTGTCTTATCATCGGCATCAAATTAGTCGTGTTTATCCAAAAGGCCAACGCTTGGACTCATCTAATTTTAATCCTATGCCATTTTGGAATGTCGGCTCTCAGATGATAGCTCTAAATTATCAAACTGGCGATAAAGCAATGCAATTAAATCAAGCAAAATTTCGTGATAATGCTCAGTGTGGTTATTTATTGAAACCAAAATTTATGCTGGCCGAAGTTTTTGATCCCAATAATCCTTTAACGATAAGTCCATTAGAGGAAAAACTGGTAACTATACGTATTATAGCAGCTAGACATTTATTTCGGGCAGGTAAATGCAGCAATCCCTTAGTGGTAGTTGAAATCGTTGGAGCCTCTTTTGATACGGGTATTAAACATCGTACAAAAGTTTGTGAGAATGGTTTTAATCCGGTGTGGAATGAGTCGTGTGAGTTTTCGGTGCGTAATCCTCATTTTGCTTTGTTGCGTTTTGAAGTACAAGACGAAGATATTTTTGCCGAAACACATTTTATAGCGCAGGCTTGCTATCCCCTAAATTGTATACGCACCGGCTATCGAAGCGTCATTTTACGCAACAAATTTAGCGAAGAATTAGAATTATCTTCGCTTCTTGTACATATAGATATAAAACAGCCTTTAGCCACGGAAAGTCATAATGACATAGGATTTTAGCTTAAGAATTATGATTTAAAAAAATCTAACTAATCGTTATTTTTTATTCTAAAATTTGTTGGACTAGTGCAAGGCGTATCTATAAGGTGTAGTCATCGGCGAATTGCTACAACAAAGCAACTTTTTGTACGAGGCCGTGTCAAAAACAAGTGGTTAAAGCGAATAAAATTCTTATTTGCTTTGAAAATATAAAAAGCAAACAGTCGAAAAATTCAAAACAAGAATAACAATATTTTAAAAACCAGGCACTTAATTTTAACATAACAAAAATAAATTCTGTTTTTTATTATATATTTTTTCCTTTTTAATAACAAATAGCGTTTTAGTAAAGAAACAACATTACAAAAAGTTGTGGAACAAGCTTAATAATTTTTTTATTTTATTTACAATCTATCAATTAAAGATAATAAGTAAATTTGATAATTTTAAGAAAAACATTAATTACTCCTGTGAGAACAACAAAATAAATACAATATAGAAAACTATATGCGAGCTTTTAAATATTAATTAAATTAGCTTTAACAACAACAAAACAAAAGTGTTTCTCATACATAAACATATTTACAAAAATTTAAACATTTTAAATAAAGAAAATTTTAAGTATGTATTTGAACATAAAATTAAATAAATGGTTTCTCTTGAGTCTACGAACTTCATCGGTATCATCTAGCAAAGTAATAATAAGTTATTATGATTACTTAATCTCTCCAAGTACCTTTTGCTAAAATTCCTAATTTCATCCTTAACCATTCGAATTGATAAGTCATCATGAATAGCTTTGTTTGTTACAAACCATGGGGCATTGACAATGCATCTCAGTGTTTTAGATTGATATCTCTGTAGAATTTCAATATTAGAATTACTGGCTGTTCCCCACAGTTGTATACCATAAGTCCAAACTGGCTTTAAAATAGATTTGTATATAATTACTTTACATTCAAGGCTGAGCTTGGAACTTGAACTCAGTAACCAAAAAAGGCGTTTAGATTTTAAATTCAAATGTTGTCTTTTAGCCTTTGTATGATCTTTCCAAGTAAGTCTCCGATCAATGTGCAACCCTAAGTATTTTACGGAATCACTTTGTGGAATTTGACAATTGTTGAGAGATACATTACTACAATTCCCACGACGTAGAGAAAACGTAAGATGAGTAGATTTTTCTGTATTAACTTTTATCTTTCACTTTGTAACCAATTTCCTATTTCATCGAGTTGTCCTTGAAGTTGAATTGACGCATCTGATGGATCAGTGTTGGAGGCAAGAATTGCAGTATCGTCAGCGTAGGTTGCAATTAAAATATCATTTTTGACTGGCATATCCGATGTGAAAATTGTATATAAAACTGGCGCCAATACACTGCCCTGAGGAACACCAGCTTTAATATTATAAATTAGTGAAAATTGACAATTAACTTTAACATAGTAGAGTCTACCATTGAGATATGATTTTAGTATGAGATAGAAATGAGTTGGAAATAGCGTTTTGAGTTTATATAATAATCCATTATGCCAGACTTTATCAAAGGCTTGCTGTACATCCAAAAATACACCTGAGCAATATTCTTTGTTTTCCAAAGATCCTCGTATATAATTTACAATATGATGGCATTGCTCAGGAGTACCGTGATTAGGTCTGAATCCAAATTGATATTCTGGTATGATGCAAAGCTTTTCGAGCAAAGGCAACAATCTCTTCAGAAATATTTTTTCAAATACTTTGGAGACCATGACTAGCAAACTTATTGGGCGATAAGACGTTACAACATTTACCGGCTTCTTTGGCTTTTGTACCATTACTACTTCCGCTCATTTCCATTGCGAGGGAAAGGGGTTTAATCTGAGAATTGAGTTATATATTAAAGTAAGAAAAATAACAGCTTTCTTTGGCAGGGCCTGGATTACTTTCCCTTCAATACAGTCATATCCTGGTGACTTTTTGAGGTTCAATTTAGATATTTCCTCTAGAACTTCCTGAGGTGAAATATGTTTAATTGGCCAATCCATTGGGCAAGGACTAATTAAAAAGTTTGCTATTTCTTTTGTGTAGGGAGTGTCAATTATATCATGGGGTTGGAAGGTTTTTTGTAAATGTAAAGCAAATGCCTTGCTTTTATCTGTCTTGCACCAAGAACCACTTTCATCTTTAATGGGAATGTTTCGCTTTGTCGGACGTTTCAAATACCTTGTAGCTCTCCATAATGAATATTCATCGTTTTTTGAAACATTAAGATTTCGAACGAAGTTAGAAATCTGTTCATTTTTAATTTCTAACAACCGAAGGCTAAGATCTTTCACAGCTTTATTTAAGATACGTTTGTCGTTAGGATTCCTACTCACTTGCCAAACTCTTCTTAGTCTTCTTTTATTCCTTATCATGTTTCTAATCTCGGAAGTTAAGTAAAACTGATTATGCATATTTTGGTTTTCAATACCTGGTGTTGATAAAAATCCAGCTTCATGAATCAAGTTGTTTAAAGTTTCAACAGAATCATCTAATTCTGATGCTGATTGTATTGGTACGTTAAGGTTAACATTTCTTTCTATCCAAGTGCTAAACGAATTTAAATCAGTTTTATTGTTAATAATTTTATATCTTCTTGTGAAAGAATGCAAAAAAGTATTGAAATCAACAATTAGTGGTGTATGGTCGGAGCTTAAGTCATAACTATTAGTTATTTGAAGAAGGTTAGCAGTTATCCCAGAATATACCACAAAATCCAACAAATCTGGTATTTTTGATGGATCTGTAGGCCAATATGTTGGACTACCAGCGGATAAGACTGAATAATTATTATTGTTTATACATTTATAAAGTTCTCTGCCTTTAGGTGTTATTAATCTCGAACCCCACCAACTATGTTTGGCATTGAAATCACCACCAACTATAAATCTTGGTCCTAGACCTCTAAAAAAGTTTTGGAATTCATCACATTGAACTGAGAAACGCGGTGGAAAGTAAATAGCACATACAGAAATGAATGTAGAATCACAGGTAATTTTTATAGATACAGCTTGAAGACTTTGTTTCCTTATTTCATCAGCAAATTCGTAATTAATTGAAGATTTAATTAAAATTACCGCACCACCATGAGCTCTATCGTCAGGGTGTTTCGAATGTATTAGATCATAGTCTTTTATCTTAAAAAGTGTTTTGGTAGTGAAATGCGTCTCCGATATCAATAAACTTAGTTTTAAGAAATATTTCAACCTCTTGTGTATGGTTGGAACGCCCATTTGCATTCCATATTGCAATTCTGAGATTTAGCTGCATAACTTTGTTATTAAAACAGACATCATGCTTATAAGCTTATTGGAAAGATCTATTTGATTTTGAATTTACATTTAAATTTTTTTCAAAAGGATTGTTTTGATTTTGTTGCGGGTTTCGTAGGATTTCAGAATAAGAAAAAGTATTATTTTTAATAACATTGGAACCTGTACCTGCGTTGTAATTTAATTCATTCGGGAAGTCTACATTGCTTACAACATATTGATTATTTCTGCCCCTTTTGTTTAGATTAGAGTTTTGTAATCGTTTTTTTAATAATTGCTTAAAAACAATACAACCTTTGTAATTTGCTGGATGGTTTTGTAAGCAGTTAACACACCGTGGCGGCGCCTTAATGTCCTTTGTACAATCTATTGTTAGGTGACCTAATCCACATCTGACACAATTAACTTGTTTTCGACAATATGTTTTGGTATGTCCAAATTCTTGACAATTGTGACATTGTACCAGCTCATTTGATTTCCTAGGGAGTTCGATTTTAACTGAAGCGTTACATATATATTTAATGTTATAAATATTTATGTTGTTTACATCAGGCTCTAGATCAACATAGCAATGGGATTTTTGGTAACTTTGCTACGTACATTAGTAATATTTCTAACTTTATGTCCATTTATTTGAATATCATTTTTAATATCAGCGATGGATGCAGAGTGATGCAAATTTTTTACCACAACTCTAAAAGAGCGTTCCTGCTTAAGTTGGTAAGTGTGGAAGTTGATTTTTATGTCATTTAAATGTGTTACAATCAATCTATATGATTTAACATTACTAATCATTAATCTTATTTGTCTGTCTTTAAGGGACTTATAGTGAAATTCTGAAGAAGGAATTATTTTAGAAAGGGATTTTATCATTCCACTTATATCAGCAACGGAAGGAATAAATATTAGCGGAGGCCTAGGTTCATTATTAGTGTTGATGTCATTAAGCTGTTCTCCATCCTCAGAGACTGTATCATTATCTTCATTATTAAAAATAGCAAAACGATTATTCGAGATTACTGTAGTTTTTGCATTACCTGTTTTATTCATTTTTGTTTGGTCTGATGTACTTGCTACTTTCTTGCCAATGTTTTGAATGATAGAATTGCCGCTTGCACTTAACGACACAGTTGCATTGTTATTGATAGTATTTCGTAGATCAGTTAAATTATTTAAATCAATATTTTGTCTTTTGTTTTTATAGCGGTTCGGAGATCCCATTTGATGTCGTTTTTTTATTCTAGGCGAAGTAAATACTTGCCAACCTATATTATCATTACTACCATCGCACAGTGGGGCAGAATCAAAATATTTTGGAAATAATTCAGCCATTTGAAAACGGCTAGGCCGATTGATTCAAAATTTGGCACGAGCATAGTAGAGGAGTACTTGAGCTTAAGTTTTGAAGGTGGTTACCCTCCACTTTCCAGGGATGGCGCTATGTGGTCTCAAAGTTGGACACCTCGCTCCTGAAAATTTTTCTAACGCTTGGCATTTCTTCAATTTTTGTCTGATTTTTAAATATTTTACATGGTCTTAAAGCTCTCGTAAATACCTACAAAACGGTGCTTTAAACTGCATGTTTTTGTTTAAAATTTAAAATTTTTTAAAATTAAAATTTTTGATTTTTTCCATACCCTGGTCCAGTTTTTTCGAAATATTAGGTACAATTTGCAGCAAGTTTGTTTGAGTTTTTTACCGTAGATAGCAAACAAAATTTAAGATTTTCTGAAAAAAATTTGAAAGTAATATCTTTTCTGGCTTAAAAATTATACGATTTTCAATATAAAAAATCCAAAATTATTGCATTTTTGTGTATTTTAGCCTTAAATGGGACACTAATCTAATTTTTTAGATAGAAAAAAATTTTCTTAAGGAATATATAAAAATTTTTTATTTTTATTAAAGCTAACTATATGTGTGTACGTTTAAACCAAATTTCGTATAAAACTGATCATTCTTGTAGAAGAGGTAAGTCTTTCAACTTGACCTATTTTACATCGAAATTTTGACTTTACCCCATATTTTCTAAAATCCCAAAGCTGGGATCGGAAAAACAAGAATACTATAAAAAAGCTTTATATACTCCAAATTGTTTCAAAAAGTATTTCGTGAGCCCTAGTCCATATGTAGACTTTATGGGCAAATGAGTAAAAAATTCCAATTTTGGGATTTTTCGTCTTTATTTTGGGAATTATGGGATTTCCTTTAGCTTAATGTTGCAGATTTTTTTACCGTTTGATTTTAGTTAACAAACTACATATGCACAGAAAATTTTATCTGATTTGCTTAATTAATAAAAGTTTTATAGCATATTTAATATTTTTACTTTTCTCAAATTGGACCGTTTTTACCATAATTTTTCGAAATTTTCGGAGCTCAGCAACGAATATTAAAATGTTGTTCCATTTTTTTATTTTTTTTTTATGCATGTGAATAAAGATAACGCAATTTCCTATTGAATAAAAAAAAGATTCACCTCAATATCATTCTTACGTGCAAAACTATGCGTTCTTAAATATGAGTGTTTCAATATGTATCTCACTTTTATACATTTATGTTACGGAAGTAAAAATTTTCGTACCTGTGTAAAAAATTGTGTATGACAGAATATGGACTAGGGCTCACGAAATACTTTTTGAAACAATTTGGAGTATATATAGCTTTTTTATAGTATTCTTGTTTTTCCGATCCCAGCTTTGGGATTTTAGAAAATATGGGGTAAAGTCAAAATTTCGATGTAAAATAGGTCAAGTTGAAAGACTTACCTCTTCTACAAGAATGATCAGTTTTATACGAAATTTGGTTTAAACGTACACACATATAGTTAGCTTTAATAAAAATAAAAAATTTTTATATATTCCTTAAGAAAATTTTTTTCTATCTAAAAAATTAGATTAGTGTCCCATTTAAGGCTAAAATACACAAAAATGCAATAATTTTGGATTTTTTAAATTGAAAATCGTATAATTTTTAAGCCAGAAAAGATATACTTTCAAATTTTTTCAGAAAATCTTAAATTTTGTTTGCTATCTACGGTAAAAAACTCAAACAAACTTGCTGCAAATTGTACCCAATATTTCGAAAAAACTGGACCAGGGTATGGAAAAAATCAAAAATTTTAATTTTAAAAAATTTTAAATTTTAAACAAAAACATGCAGTTTAAAGCACCGTTTTGTAGGTATTTACGAGAGCTTTAAGACAATGTAAAATATTTAAAAATCAGACAAAAATTGAAGAAATGCCAAGCGTTAGAAAAATTTTCAGGAGCGAGGTGTCCAACTTTGAGACCACATAGCGCCATCCCTGGAAAGTGGAGGGTAACCACCTTCAAAACTTAAGCTCAAGTACTCCTCTACTATGCTCGTGCCAAATTTTGAATCAATCGGCCTAGCCGTTTTCAAATGGCTGAATTATTTCCAAAATATTTTGATTCTGCCGCTATCATCCATGATGACAGTACAAATTATTTTTCACAAATAACTTAGATTTTATTGTTCTTGTAACAAGAGAAAGATATTTCCCACTAGTTATTTATTATTTAAAATAAAATTTGGGTATATTAAAAATTTTATCGAAAATTGAAAGATTGAATAAATTTTTATTTTTTTCAAGCTTAATAATCGAACAAAAAATTACATTTTTGGAAAAAAAAATTGTTTTTTTAATTTTTATATTTATATATACAAATATACCTACACTGAGGATCAAATGATTATAACAACCCAAAAATACAAGTAAATTTATTTTTACATAGAAACACACCTTGCATTTGTTCCCATTGTTTTCAACATTTTTTTTTTTTTAATTTTCGACAACAGTTAATAATATAGCCCTATTTCTTTTGCAATGGCTTGAGAGGCCATTAACTATTTAAAATACTCTGCTTGCTCATTTTCCCCTAATGTTTTGTAGAAGATAATTTATTTTCTACTAATATTCATAGTTATTAAGCTAAATTAAGTGAAAACACTTATAAAAATAAACCTTAAACTTTTGCCTTAAGCTCTGATCTTTTCGTTGTTATTTTTGGAATCTTAAAAAATTACATTTCCGATGGAAGTAAACTAGCTGTCTAGAGGAAGATATATCTACTAAAACAAAAATTTAATCGGTTCTAGTCATTTGAACTAGAGTGTATGTTCATACATAGGAAATGAAAAACATAAGAAACGAAAAATAAACAGAATTGAAAAAAAAAAACAAAAGTTTGACGTTATTTCGAACAGTACTTCAAGCTGATGATACCACCTGGTTATCAATTCGCCTTGATATGTATACTACTTTTTCATGGCGAAATCATGTTCCGTTGCAGGAAGTGTCAAACTTAATATTAAAAAAATTTACGCTGATATTTTATGTATGGAATTTGACATTTACTGCAACGCGAAAATAAATAAATTCGCCTCGGTCACTGCCTGGTACATGATTCCGCCACGTATCTTTTTATATGTGGCAGGGCGAAATAATACTGTAGCTAATTTGTTATTTTTCGCCGAAACGTTAAGTGTCAAACACCATATAAAAAAATTATACACATTTCTTATATATGGAGTTTGACATTTCAGGTTTTGACGAAAATTAATGAATTCGCCATTGCGACCACCTGGTATTGATTCGCCTTGATTTTGGTTTGACATTAGGGCTAACAGCGAAAATTAACGAATTCGCCATCGTTACCAGCTAATAATTGATTCGCCTTGACTAGTGTGCTTCCACCCATGGCAAAATATTCCAGCTGAACGCACGGGCGAAAAAGCTCATCAGCTGTATACGTTGTAGTTGTCAAGAAGAAAATTGTCAAAAATAAATTATTTGTTAAAAATTCAACAAATTTAAAGTTTTAGTTGCTAATAAATCAAGATAAAATATTGTAATTAAAAAAATAAATAAATAAAATAAGGAACAAATCTAGCTTACGGGCACCGCTCCAAAATAAAAAAAGTTGCCTACGGGGTGTAAAATGCAATTTTAAGCAAAAAAATGTAAAGTGAAAAAATTGGCGGCAACCCTTAGTTTCGGAGTTACGGACCTCCGAAGTTTTTGTACCTAATAGGGCATATATCGAGCATTCGATGGTAAAATAGGACAATATGGGTATCATTTGAAAGGGAATTTAAGGGCCTTTTCAATTAAATAGGAAAAATGTAAAAATACAGAAATCAGGTAAGGCTCCAAAAAACGATTTTTTCTATATACAGTGGCGAGCACACATGGATACATGTTTTATAACTTTGACTTAAAAACCCAATAAAACTCAAAATATTTTAAAAATAATAGTGGTTTTTTATTTAAAATGTTGAATGAATAAAATGAAAATGAAAAGAAATTAAAACTAATGAATTATAAAAGCGAATGTAAAGTTTTATATAAATTAAAGTAAAATGGCAATGTATCCACTTTTGCACGTTTTTATAAAAAAACAGAAGTTTTAATATTTTGTCCAAAGACCTTTTGCTTTAATGACACTCTTTATTCGCCTCGGCATACTTTCGACCAATGTTTCGATGATACTACGATGAATATTAGCCCATTCCGTTTGGACCCTAGACCAAAGGTCATTTATGTTTGTTGGCGGATTCTCATACTGAGCAAGCCGTTTTTTCAACAAAGCCCACAAATACTCAATAGGATTGAGATCCGGGCTTTGTGCAGGCCACTGCATAACCTAAAATTTTTTTTAGAAAGCCACTCCTTTACGATCTTTGCCGTATGTTCCGGATCTCCATCCTGTTGGAATATCACCTCTTCTTCTGGGCAAGCGCTTTCTTCGACAAAATCAGGAAGATTGTCTTCTAAGATGCGAAGGTAATCTTCCTTTCTCATAATACCCTCTATTTTTCTAAGGGACCAATATGCCACCAAGTAAAACATGCCCACACCATCAAACTTCCACCGCCATGTTTCATTGTTTCTTTGACTTGGTTTTTTTGTAAGCGTTCATAGGGGCGGTGCCAGTAGTATTCTTTGCCGTCAGACTAGAAACGATTTATTTTGGTTTCGTCAGACCAAATAACCCTTTTCCAGTCTTCGACGGTCCAATTTTTGTGCTCTTTACAAAATTTTAGCCGAGCCTTCACATTTTTTTCAGACAACGCAGGTTTTTTTTGTTTCACAGCTGATACAAGACTAATTTTTCGAAGAGCTCTCCGTGCTGTCCACTCGCTTACAGGTTTGCTTATAGCAGCCGCAGCCTGTTTGGGTGTTTTTACCTGTCTGGAAGATAATAATCGCTCCATTGTCCTGGCATCTCGTTCCGAAAGCAAACAAGGTCGTGATTTTTTTACAGCTTGTGGGCTAATGTTCTTTCTTTTTCTGACTTGTAGCACTGTTCAACTTCCCAACTTCTTAGCGATTTCGCGGGCTGAGCAATTATTATTTGTCATAACCACCACTTGGTTTACTAAAAAGTCCGATATTTTTCTCATTTTTATTTAAAAACGAGAGAAAAGCAAAAAATTAAAAAAAAATCTGAACAACTTGAATACTGCAATTAACTGGTTGCTTTGATATTTTTACAAATATCAAATAACAGTAATATCATAAATTCGCCGCCAATGTCCGTTTATTCGTGCTGCCAGATTAAATGAACTTTAACGTGCAAAAGTGGATACATTGCCATTTACCATAAATATACCCAAAGCTTCAAATTTTATTTAAAAATTTATGAAATTCAATTTATTTTAACCTTTATTTTATTCATTTAACATTTTAAATGAAAACCCAATATTTTTTTTAAAAAATTTGTGAGTTTTATTGGGTTTTTAAGTCGAAGTTATAAAACATGTATCCATGTGTGCTCGCCACTGTAAATATAAGTTTGCTTAAAATCTTTAATTTAATAGGAATATTTTCTCCTCTATGGTATAACCAACAGCGGCTTCGCTTTCCAAAGATTTCCTGCGTAGCCGGCCTCCTGCCGGGCGCAAAGATTTTCTCCTCTATGGTACAACCAACAGCGGCTTGGATTTCTAAAGGTTTCTTGCGTAGCCTTCCTTCGGCCGGGCGCAAAGATTTTCTCTTTTATGGTATAATCAACAGCGGCTTCGCTTTCTAAAGGTTTCCTGCGTAGCCGGCCTTCGGCCGGGCGCAAAGATTTTCTCCTTAATGGTATAATCAACAGCGGCTTCGCTTTCTAAAGGTTTCCTGCGTAGCCGGCCTCCGGCTGGGCGAAAGGATTTTCTGCTCTATGGTATAACCACCAGCGGCTTCGCTTTCTAAAGGTTTCCTGCGTTTCAAATATATTAAAATCATGGCGAAACACTATAGCATTCGAAAAATAATTCTAATCACCTTTCCAATGCCACCCATATTGTCTCATTCCACCATAAAATACTCGTTTTACACCACATTATTCATAAAAACTTTCGAGGTTTATAACTAGGAAACTGTTGACATTTTTTACTTAAAATTACATTTTACACCTTTATAAAACTTTTTTAATGAAGTATTCCAAATAACTTAATTTATTTTGTAAAAAAAATATTTTTCCTTACCAGATTTTTTAATTTATTTATTTTTTTTAATTTTTCCTGCTTCAATAAATAGGCTCTTCCCTTTCCAATGATACCCATATTGTCCCATTCCGCCATCGACTACTCGATATATGCCTTATTAGATGCAAAAACTTCGGAGGGCCGTAACTCCGAAACTAAGGGTTGCCGCCAAATTTTTCACTTAACATTTTTTGCTTAAAATTGCATTTTGCACCCTATAGGTAACTTTTTTATTTTGGAGCGGTGCCCGTAAACTAGATTTGAGCCTAAAATAAAAAACAAAACATTATGGAACCGTATTTGCAGTTCCTGATGTGTATAATCGAAATAAATATGTTACTAAATCGTTTTTTTATCTCGGTCTTGTTTTCTTGGGCAAGATTAAGTGATCTCTGCTTGTGTTATGAAGGTGGTGTTGATATGACACACAAATAAGACTTTGTAATTGGGAGACGGATTTGTGGCAGCTTAACGGTTGCTTTTCCACACTGAACTGTTGAATATAATATCAAAATGTCGTTTAGTAAGTTAACAGTTTCACTATAATTAACAATATGATCCAGAAATTTTTTAACACAGAGTTTCGTCTGAGTTCCTAATGGTGCTGCTAACCAACTTTAAGATATTCAATGTTCACTACCGGAGAAACTGGCGTCGATAAACTTGTTGTAGCAGACGAGATATGGAGATTTTACTGTCCGTCTACAAATGGCCAACTTGTACTCTTAACTTTATAATTGTGCAGAGTATAGAACGTTGTTCAACAATCAAATAAAAACAAGTTTCGAAATTTTTTTTTAAATTATTACATTTTGGGGGTGGAAGATGGGAATACAAATTTGATGCAGTTTAACAAATTTTTATTGCAATTTATTAGTTACTTACACATTTAAAATTGTATACATTATATTGCAAAACTAAATAAAACTTAAGCCTTCTGTAAAAATTGATTGTGAATTTTCTCTAAAGGAAGAGACTTTTTCTAGGGTGCTAGGGACTTAAATACTTCGCTGTTTACTTCACACTTGTCTGATTCCTTCCTAGACAGTTTTTGTCGTCTGTGTGGCATGTTACCGTAAAGAAAGTTTACTGAAGACGATCAAGGATCGTGTTGGATCTTGCGCCACTCAGCCAAACGTTCCACCTTAAGTGAAGTAATCGAGATACGTTTTTATTGCTGACAACACAATGAAAGTAACGATTAAATTTCTAAAAAGTATAAAGTAAGTTAGTAGGTGTAAATTAAAAAATTATTTTTCTTTAATTTACCTTCTCATCTGACTTGCTAGTGGCTCGAATGGCGGGGTATTAAGATATTGGAAACCAGTGGTACAATTTTGGTCTCACTTGGCCCTGATTTTCATCATTATATAACTTAGTTTCTGTGTTTTTTTTTCTTAAAACTACAAGCACTTTTGATATATCACGTATTTGTTTTTATTTTCTTTTTTATTTAACAATATTTTTTGACAACATGTATAGATATTGTAGCAACAAATTACCTGTTGTTTTTTGTGTTGTTGCATTGTTGTAGCCGTGCAATCACCTTTATTAATTCGCCTTGGTTTCCACCTATATATTTTACATATGTTATTTTTTTAATTGCTTATACGCTTCTCAATATTCCTGTTTTCACTAAAATCACTTAAAATATGGTACATAAAAATTAAAATTTTACTTAAAGACTTATTTCTTCGTATAATATGTATAGGTTAGGTTAGGTCAGGCGGGCGGCCGTGTTGCCACAGCCTACTTGGGTCCATTGATTGGTCTCTTTGTGTATGAG
Organism: Cistogaster globosa; assembly: GCA_937654795.1. Taxonomy (NCBI): domain Eukaryota; kingdom Metazoa; phylum Arthropoda; class Insecta; order Diptera; family Tachinidae; genus Cistogaster; species Cistogaster globosa. Next base: position 46,790,083 of record OW569406.1, on the reverse strand, counting down.
TAAAATGTATTTTAATATTACTTCGATATCATTATGTGCATATGTAACACTAAATGCTTCTGATCTTAATTTTAAGGGCTTGCAAAATTTAATATAACAATTTCTTATTACGGAATGTATTTTATTTAATTGCATTATTACTAGCATTGATAATCTGTATAATTGCTATTTCCATAAAACATCAGATAAACATACAGAATTCTGACAGTCGCAAGTCGCTGAAAACTTGTGATGCGAGTTAAAATCGCATGAAAGTATTCTGCAGTTCACAATTGCAAGAAATTTGGCGACTTCAAACTGCAAGCACATACTCAAAAAGTGAAGTTATGAATTTTACGTAAATTTTTAGACGACAAAGAATATTACACAAAGTAAAATAATATGTTTCCTTTTATTTTAAACAAAAATTATTTTTGTTTTTACACAATAAAAGGAGTAAAAAATGAATTTAAAATATGTTGTTTTGATCGTTTTCTGGGGTACTGGCGATTTTATAAAAACTGCTAGTTGATGTCCGAAAATGTATTAGAATTAATGCAGTTGAACTTATAATCGGTAATCAAATAAAATTTTGGTTATCGCAATTTTTTATTGTTACAAAATTATTCGGAGCTTATTAAATGTGCTATTTAAGTGTTAAGGAATAGTAATTAATTAATTTAAATTTCTTTTAGGACGATATACATACATAAGTTTTTATCGTATAGATTAAAATTAACAAAATAAACAAAAATACTTTTTAAATACTGATTACTCACGACGTAAGTAATTTTTTACTTCAATGATGCAATATCACTAACAGGAAATCTATTTATCGCCAAAATATTTTCTTGCTTTGTGTTATTTTTTTAAACTAATAAATATCAATTGAATTGGAATATCCATTGGAATGAAATAAACTCTAGGCGTCTGTTTTTTAATTCGTTCTTTTTTAATTAAATTTTTTCTAAGAAATTAAACTAAGCAAGGAGCTCCTGGCATTTTCTTTTTAATTTTCTTTTGTTTGCTTATGTTTTTTGCAGCGCAAAAACATTTTTTTGCTTTTGAAACATAAGTTTGAAAAAACAAATCGCAAGCAAAACACGCGGCTTTTTTGAAATCACATGCAATTTCAAAATATGCGAGTGTCAGAACATGCCTGAATATTTAAATGAATTCAAGTTGTGATTGTATTAAAATTTAACAAAAACAGTGTAACGATTTTCCTAAATTTGGAAAAAAATATTTAAATTTAGGCAAGTGTTAAAAAATCAATTCTAAAATCATTTGAATAACGCATTCGAGGTTTACTTCTCACATTATCGCATGCAATTTTTTTTCTCATCACACCATTGTATTTTGTCACTCAATGCAATATTAGTATGTAGATAAGAATGTAAGGCAATTGCATTCTCAGCAAATTGTACTCTCATAATAAGTCAGGTTTCTGTCTTACTCCAACTTTTCTGTCTTACTCCAACTGGTGTCTTAAGGAATATACATATTTTTTTCTTTTACTCCCCTTGTAGTAAATCGTTGCTAACCAAATTCATTTAATCATACATTCCTCATCACATCACTGTTTTAAAGAATTTTATTATTAAAGTGATCGTGGTAGTGATAAGACGTACAGGCAAAATTATAAACGTCTTATCATATCAAAGAAAGTGAAAAAATTAATTTATATATATAAAAAAAACCAGTTGCAAAACAAAAAAATTCCTTAAAGTGTTACTCAATTAAAATTGTTAAATTGAGAGGATTTACGAAAGGAAGAAATATTATTTCTGAAATTAGTTGTTCAAGGCATGTACAAGAAGTTAATAACGACTAAAAAAATGGTTAAATATACCTAAAATTTTATTTTGTTCAGTTTTGGATCCTCTAATATTGTTCAATTTCAAAAAGCGCAAAACCCCAAAAAAAAAAAAAAACACAGGTCCACGCGGTCCAGCACACGCATGTGATAGAAGGTTTAGCATGTATATGGTAACGGTTCCATGAGACCACGTTTTTGCGCAAGAAACACTATCCGTTATTAACCTAATTTTATTTACTAACTGGACTAATTTTATTTCAACTTAACTTACCTAATCTTAAACTAAAATAACTTTAAAACATTGTAAAAGTTTTAAAACTACCAAGTAGCCTCAAAATATTTAACCACCTAAAAATATATATAATTGCTAAATATCTAAAATGTAAACTGTAAACCCAAAGAAAAATAGATTAACTAAAACAAATTCTAACTAACATTATAAGAAACTCTTTATACATTATTATATTATTGCATTTTATTGTATTATATATATTGTTAGTTAATACGATAATAACCAATTAATCAACGTACTTTTGTAAGTTTTATTTCATATAATCTATAAAAACAAAATTGTAAAAATTTAAATAAATTAAGTTCGTATTTGTTAATCTATATAAATACAAAAAAAATCTATAACAAAGACAAAAAACAAAAAAAAAAAAAAAAAAACAAGTGAAGGTAAAATTCCTTATATAAAATTTAAATTTATATAAAATTAAAATGTAAATTTCTTTATATATAAAATTTTTTTTTCTAAATACTAAATATGAATTTGATATAACTAACCTAATTCTTTTAGTGTAATCTAAGTATCTTTTTCATTGAAATTAATCTTTAATTACAAAAAAAAAGGTTTGATCAGAACAACAACAACACCATCATTATGTATGGATTGCTTGGCCCTACAATCTAAACACCATGATATGAACATCAATACTTCTTCATTGTTGTGAGTAAAAAAAAAAAAATTATTTCAAAACTCTTTTATATTGTAATTTACATGTAAGAATATAACTAAATCACTCTTATTTTCTTATAACTATTCTCTTATAAGGAGAGAGTTTTTACTTTCTACCTTTTGTTAAATTCATTAATTAAACCTTTTCCATTCAGTGCATTATTTCGTTTAATATCAAACATGATTATTGTGTTTTAGATTTTTTTTATTGCCTTAATAAATCTTTGAATGAATTGTTCTTGTAAATATACATAAAATGCAATTTTAATTTGATTTAAAACGGGAAGGATAGCCTATACAGAATGTTTTTATCGAATAAGTAATCTTGTCATTTTAGGGACAGATTAAGAAAATAAGGTACGTAATCTGTCAAGGCGTCTGACAGTGATTTGTCAGCAGGGTGGGTAAAATGTACCCAATTGGCACAACACCTTGTCGATATTAGGCATTCATTAACATTTCAGTTACATACAGAATTAAGATATACTCTAGGGTATTTTAAGGCAAAAGAGTATATTATATGTTGCGCGGCGAAAAGCTGGGTTAAGAATCGAATATGCCACTTGCTGAGCTAGCTGAAAATCTGGTTTTGTCTCTTAACTAATGCATTTTGATGAAATATATACGATTTTGGGGTCATGTCAGGGTCAAAATCCTCTGATGTTTTTTTTTTTTAAAGAGGAACTTAAGAGTAATGTAATGTAACATTTTTTTAACTGGCTATTTAGTAGTAACAAAATTATATATATACAAAGTTACATTTGGTTAATTACTTACAGCAAATACTTTATGTTTTGGTATAAGTCCTAGACTTCTAAAAATTTTCAAATCGGAAGCTAGTGCGATATCAAAACAAAATTGTATGTAAATTGTTACCATACTTAATACACATATTTTGTACAAGTCTTAAAATCTTTTTGAGTAATTATAACTCTAGATTTAATTGCGGTACAAATACAGTGTTTAGGAATTATATTTACAGCACACTTCATATAATTACTACATAAGTCTTATGATTATTTGTATAGGATCTAAATGCGATGTGAAAATTATAGTTTTGTGCTTATTTCAAATTTAGCCTCTTAAATGATAATTTTTATTGTTTTGTTTTTGAAAGCCCGCAATCTGAATAGTAGTTTTTCAAACACATATGAAAAAAAAAATCTTGTGACATGATTTCTACTTCTAATAAACATTTTGTTAAGGTTTATTCTTCCCATAAAAGATAAATAAATTAAATATTTATTATATATGAGAAAAATATAAAATTATCGTACATTGAAATACATGCTTATATATATAAATACTAATATTAAAATTAACCTATTCAAATTAGCTAGTGTTTAATAAACTTACATTTTAATTTTTTTTTTAATACAAACCAAAAAGATTTTAAAATCATACATTTAATTAATTTTTTTATAGTTTAATATTCTGAATTATATAGAGGCGGTGATTTGTGTGGGGGGTTATTGTCGTAATGAATACTAGGTACTCTGCTAAGAGAGGCAGGAATAGTTCTTTAAGCTTAGGTCGTGGTTCTTCTGCGTCGCAAAATAATATTCCAATTGAGCTAATAGATGATGTAATTAGTACAAGGCCAAAAGTTGTCCATTCCCCTCAGCCAAAGACATCATCTCAAAAGGTGCCAAGAAAAACACCATCGGGTACAACTGCAGACCAAGAACAAGTCAAAAGATCGCAAAGTACATGTAGTCTTTCTTCATCTGCACTGTTTCAAAACATTGATTTGTTAGATCAAAATTTAGCATCTGCACCAAGTCGCACTATGAACCCTCAGTTAAATGAATCCACTGCCTCGAGCAACAACGCACCTTTAGCAGTTAATACCGATAATAATAACTCTAACGCGGTAACATCATATGATGCCCTTATTGCTCTTATGGAGCAAACAATGAAGAACACACAAGAAGAGTTCAGAAAAGAACTTTCTACAATAAAGCAGAGTATAACACAATTGAGTGCTGGTCCATCGCAGCCTTTAAATTTTAATAATCCAACAATATTTTATTGAATACTATTCAGTCCAACGAAGGCGATATCAGGTTTTATACAAACGGAGACTCAAACGTAAAATTAGAAAAATGGAAAATATCCTATGATGGAACAGGATCCGTTTCAGATTTTCTTTTCAAAGTGGAAACACTGCATGAGATCAAAATGTTCTAATGAACACTTACTAGCCAATTTTCACGTTTTATTAAATGGACGTGCTGAACAATGGTATTGGCTTTACATGAAGCAGAACCGTAATATAAATTTTCCAATGTTGCGCTATGCTCTCACAAAAGAATTTGGAAATTTAGAATCTGATCACGAAATATTATTAAAAATTTCATTGCGAAAACAGCAATATAAAGAAAATTATGACAATTTTCACGCGCAGATTATTACGATGAATCTGCGACTTCAAAAGCCCCTGCCTGATTGTACCCTGATTGATATAATTAAAAGAAATATAAATTCAAGCATAAGATTTTTATTATTTAGCACTGATGCTCGGGATTTAAACGAGTTTAGAGACCAAGCACGCAAGGCTGAAAAACTTACACGCGAAACGAAATTTACAAACCCTACAACAATACAGTCGCGAAGCATTAGTGAATTGAATACTTCCGTTGCTAATTCTGAAAGTTTCGAGGAAATCGACCCACAACTTGAAGCAATTCAATTATCGAAGAAAAGAGATAATTTTGATTACTCGAAAATTCAGTGCTGGAACTGTTTGTCTTACGGACATTCCCACATGTATTGCCCCAATGTAATTCAACAGCCTTTTTGTTTCAAATGTGGCCTGAAAAATGTTTTGACACCAAAGTGTCCTAATAAACATTTTCAGGGAAATCGGAAAGTGGGCGATTTGGCTACCGGGGACACTCGTCCATCCCATTATACCCCGAGTTGGCTTTAAATTTATTTTCTAATAACGAAATTAAGTCCGCAAACTTTAAATGGAAACCATTAGATCAACCTGACCTTAAAGAAAGGGCTACACAAACAGATATTAACACTCAATATCAAAGCGCAAACGACCACATATTCAAACACGTTCAGAAAAAACCCTCGTACAAAGTAATAAAATGTAGAATACGGTATAGAAAGCGGAGATATTTCCGCAAAATGTTAGAGGCCTCAATTATTCACGAAAGTGACGATAGACCATTTGCTAAAGTTAAAGTCTTAGATGAAACTTTATCTGGGTTACTCGACAGTGGAGCAAATGTCTCAGTGCTAGGAAAAAACTGTCTAATTTTTTTAGACAGAAATAAAATTCACTACAAGAAAATAAATTCATTTATAAGCACAGCAAATGGCTCTAAACAGAATGTTGTTGGCTTTTGCGTATTACCAATACATTTTAAAGAGGTGACCCGAAATATACTATTTTATTTAGTTCCATCATTAAGCCAAGAAGCATACTTCGGTATCAACTTCTGGAAAGAGTTTGCCTTAGGTCCTGGCATTATGCCATCCTCATTCTCTTAAATTTCTGAATTATCGATTAATTCAAATAAGAATCAAAAATTTCATAAGCTTACGCCAGAACAGAGACTAATACTTGAAAAAACTAACCTCGAGTTTCCATCTTTTGAAAAGCTTGGGTTGGGTTGTACCAACTTATTAGAACACCACATTGATATAGGGGACGCAGTACCCATTAAGTGTAAGCACTACCCATTGTCGCCACCACGTCAAGAAGAAGCTTATAGCGAAATCGATAGGTTAATTAAGCTTGGTGTTATAGAAGAATCAAACTCTCCATGGTGCTCTCCCGCAGTCCTTGTAGAAAACCTGGAAAGATCCGTCTGTGCATTGACTCGAGAAAACTCAATGCCGTCACAAAAAAGGATTGTTATCCCTTGCCCCATGTTAGTGGTCTTTTAAGTAGACTCAAAGATACATTCTTTATTAGCGGTATTTAAAGATTCATTCCTACAAATTAGATTAACTGAGTCTTCTAAATAAAAAACTGCGTTCATCATACCGGGAAAACCCCTGTATCAGTATAAGTTTATGCCTTTCGGCTTATGCAATGGTCCGCAAGCAATGAGTAGATTGATGGACAAGGTAATACCCTCACGCTTACGAAAGAATGTATTCATTTACTTAGATGATTTGTTGGTATGTAGTAACGATTTTCAATCACACGTTAAACTCTTATCGGAAGTAGCTTTTTGTCTTAAACATGCTAATCTGACAATCAATATTAGTAAAAGCAAGTTCTGTCAAAAGGAAATCCGATATTCGGGTTACGTGGTGGGAAATGGGTGTTTGAAGGTAGACCCCGAAAAGGTTGACTCTATAAGAAACTTTCCTTTGCCAAAAAGTGCTAAGCAAGTCAGAAGGTTCGTGGGATTGGCTAGGTTAGGTTAGGTTAGGTTGCACAGGCCATCGGTGCAAAAAGAGAGACCGACTCACTTGGGTCCCAAAGGTCCCATTGTGTTGCCTGGAAACAGGATGTGTTGGGATCAGATTGAGGTCCCTACGGCACCATCAAAAGATCCACATCCAAACCACCCCGAGGACCGGATAAACGAGTTTATCCTAGCAACATCGCAGACAGATAAGTCTGCAAGATTCAGCAGTCTCGGACTGCCAAAAATAGCCGCTCTATTCCTAGAAAAAGCCGGACAGTGGCAGAGCAAATGCTCCACCGTTTCCTCCTCTTCCTCATCTTGACAACTCCTACAGTAGTCATGATGAGGAAGATTCAGTCTTCTAGCGTGGGCACCAATGACGCAGTGCCCTGTCAGCACAGCCACCAGTGTGCCCAGCTGCCCCCGAGGAAACCTTAGTAGACTTACGGATCTCCCACTATCGTACAGAGGCCACAGTGTCCTCGAGACCCTGCAGGTAACCTCTTCAGACCATCTAGACTGTGCAGCCCTAAAGAGTTCCTGCCGAAGTAAAGCCTTACAGCAGTTCAATGGGACCCCCACCAGTGGATCTATTTCTCGGTCTTCTAACCGGGATCCAAGTCTGGCAAGTTCGTCCGCAACCATATTTCCGGGTATGCCCGAATGAGCTGGCACCCAAAACAGTTCCAGGTTGGAATGTCTCGCCATCTCGTTGAGAGATGTCCGGCATTCACGAACCAATCTGGATGTCGTATAGACACCTGATAGGGAGTTAATCGCCGCCTTGCTGTCAGTACAAATCCGGATATTCTCTCCAAATATCTTGTGGTACCTCATCCAGCAAGTCGCCCTTCTAATGGCTGAGATCTCAGCCTGTACCGCGCTACATTGATCATTGAGCCTGAACCTCATCCTGATCCGAAATCTAGGAATGAAGACGCCCCCCCCGACCCCGTGTCCGACTTTGACCCGTCAGTATAGACATCAAGCACATCCCCACGAGACATACTCGACGTGCCTGACGTTGATACCACAAAGTCAATGTCAGACATGGGGGTGGGAGCGCAGTAATCGATGTTGTCGGGAATGACCGAGGAATGGCCCAAGATGGTCACATGTCCAAAGTCTCCCGACCTCCACGCCGCCGCTGCATCCAGTCTGACCGCCGAGTTTATGGCCAATTGCTTGGCCATAAGATCGACCGGTAGCCAGTGTAGCATTGTAAAAGGGGCCCTCGACGGGGTGGTGCGTATTGCACCAGTGATCATCAAGGCCGAGGTGCGCAGTATCTTGTTCAATATACTGCAGTTCTTCAGTTTGCCCATTGCGGTCCACCATACGAGGACCCCATACATCAATATGGGTTTTATCACCGTGTCAAAGAGCCAGTGCGACGTCCTGGGATTAATACCCCAGTGTTTGCCTATGGCCCTTCTGCACACATACAACGCCACTGAGGCCCTATCCGCCCGAAAACGGACATTAGGGGTCCATGACAGTTTCGAGTCCAGGATAATACCTAGATACTTCGCTCTGTCAGACAACCCAAGCTCCACTCCATTAAGGAGTGGTAGCGGAAAGGTCGGAATCTTGTTTCTTCTCGTGAAGAGCACAAGTTCCGTTTTCCGAGCGTTCGCGCTAAGCCCACTCTCAGTACACCACCTACTGACGCAGCCCAGCGCCGATTGTAGGCGTTGCGATAGCGTGTCGGGATATTTTCCCGACACTGCAACCGCTACGTCATCCGCATATGCCACAGTCCTGAACCCCTTGCAGTCCATTTCTGTCAGTAATGCATTCATGGCGAGGTTCCAGAGAAGGGGAGATAATACCCCCCCTTGTGGTGTGCCACGCTTAGCTACCCTGTATATGGTAGCTAGCCCCATGCTGGAAGTAATGACCCTGTTTGTCAATAGATTCCATACAAAGTTTATAATCGACCGACTTACGTTCAGTCCCTCCAGGGCCATTTTGATGGCCTCCGGTTTCACATTATTGAAGGCCCCTTCTATATCTAGAAAGGCAACCAATGCATATTCCTTATGCTCTAGGGATTTCTCTATGCATCCCACAAGCGTGTGTAGTGCCGTCTCAACAGATCTGCCCTTTACATACGCGTGCTGAGAGGCGGAGAGTCGGTCCGGATTAATTGGATTGGGATTGGCTAACTGGTGCCGAAGTTTTTTAAACAATTTTGCAGATCTTGCAGGGCCTTTGACGGATAGTTTAAAGAAAACGAATAAATTCTTTTCATTATCTGAAACTGCAAAAATTTCCTTCGAAAAGCTTAAGCTGGCACTTTCCACTGCTCCGGTATTAGCGCAGCCAAATTTTGCGAAAGAAATTGTAATTCAGTGCGATGCTTCTTAAATTGGTGTGGGTGGAGTTCTATTGCAAATGGATGACGACGGCAAGGAACACCCAATTGCTTATGTATCACAGAAGCTTAATAAGGCTCAGACAAATTATACAGTGACAGATCTCGAGTGCATGGCTGCATTAGTATGTGTGAACAAGTTCAGACCTTACATTGAAGGATTACCTTGCCGTATTATTGCGGACCATTCTTCCTTAAAATGGCTAGTGTCGCAGAAAGACCTGAGCGGAAGATTGGCCAGTTATAGCCTTAAACTTCAGTGATATGATTTCTGCATAGAGCACAGAAAAGGAACGCTAAATGTTGTGCCAGACTGTTTATCTAGGATGAATGTGGATCAAATAACATCGGAAAATAACTTCTTAGAAATTGACTTGTCATCTCCTGACTTTGAAAATGAAGAGTATGCTAGCATAAGAAAAGCCATATCAGAAAATAAAAAACGCGTACCAGACCTCCGCTTATCTAATAATATTATTCTGAAGCGAATTAATTTTAGAAAAGGTATGAATGATGAGGAAGATGAATTATGGCGAATTTGGTTACCCAAACCCTTAACAGAATCGGTTATTAAATCAGCACATGATTCTGATACATCCTGCCATGGAGTATGCAAAGACGTTATTCAGAATACGATCTAAATACTTTTGGCCAACAATGATTAATGACGTTAAGACTTATTTAAATTCCTGTGCAATATGTAAAAGTATTAAATCATCCAATCAAATATCACGACTATTAATGGGAAATCAGTTTGTAACTTACAGACCTTTTGAAAGGTTTTATTGCGATTTTCTTGTTGGTGTAGATCATCTAACAAAATTAGTTTTCCTTAAAGAACTTAGAACTGTCACTTCTGCCGCTGTGATTCTATACCTTGAAACGGAAATATTTCCTACATATGGAGTACCACGGTATATACATAGTGACAATGGGAAGCAGTTTGTTACAAAAGAAATACAAGAATTTTCCAATTGCATGATATTTACCACATAAAAACAGGATTTTATGCTCCCCACTCAAATGCTTCAGAGCGAATTAACCGTGAGATAATTACGAAAATGAGATATTTTTTGCGAGATCATAAAAACCACAAAGAATGGGATAGATTCATTCCAAAAATTATGTCGATTCTTAGAAGTGATTTTCATAGCTCAATAAAATGTTCGCCTTATTTTGTAGTGTTCGGCCAAAATATGATCCAACATGGATAATCTTATAAGATTTTAGATAAACTTGGTTGCCTATTGGGTGAGGACGTTAATATTTCAGTCCATGTTGACAAATTGGCGAAAATAAGAGAAAATTTAAGAAAGAATTTGGATATAGCGCACATTAAATCTGCGAAAACGTACATTCTGAGAAGTAAAAATATCATATTTCACAAGGGCCAGATCGTTTTTAGAAAAAAAAACCGGAAATAAAATAAAAAATTTAAAAAAAAAGAAAAAGAAAATTTTAAGTAAAAATCGGTCTCCTGTTTGTCTTAAAAAGTTAAAATTTAAGATCGAAGCAGTTTTGTAACGATTTTCCTGAATTTGGAAAAAAATATTTAAATTTAGGCAAGTGTTAAAAAATCAATTCTAAAATCATTTGAATAACGCATTCGAGGCTTACTTCTCACATTATCGCATGCAATTTTTTTTTCTCATCACACCATTGTATTTTGTCACTCAATGCAATATTAGTATGTAGATAAGAATGTAAGGCAATTGCATTCTCAGCAAATTGTACTCTCATAATAAGTCAGGTATTTATATACGGTAATTACTACGTTTTCGTTATGTAACGATTTTTGTCTTACTCCAACTGGTGTCTTAAGGAATATACATATTTTTTTTCTTTTACTCCCCTTGTAGTAAATCGTTGCTAACCAAATTCATTTAATCATACATTCCTCATCACATCACTGATTTAAAGAATTTTATTACTAAAGTGATCGTGGTAGTGATAAGACGTACAGGCAGAATTATAAACGTCTTATCATATCAAAGAAAGTGAAAAAATTAATTTAAATATATAAAAAAAACCAGTTGGAAAACAAAAAAATTCCTTAAAGTGTTACTCAATTAAAATTGTTAAATTGAGAGGATTTATGAAAGGAAGAAATATTATTTCTGAAATCAGTTGTTCAAGGTATGTACAAGAAGTTAATAACGACTAAAAAAACACAGGTTCACGCGGTCCAGCACACGCATGTGATAGAAGGTTTAGCATGTATATGGTAACGGTTCCATGAGCCACGTTTTTGCGCAAGAAACACTATCCGTTATTAACCTAATTTTATTTACTAACTGGACTAATTTTATTTCAACTTGACTTACCTAATCTTAAACTAAAATAACTTTAAAACATTGTAAATGTTTTAAAACTACCAAGTAGCCTCAAAATATTTAACCACCTAAAAATATATATAATTGCTAAATATCTAAAATTAAACTATACCAAAACTAATAAACTATTAGTAATAAAAATGTAAACTGTAAACCCAAAAAAAATTAGATTAACTAAAACAAATTCTAACTAACATTATAAGAAACTCTTTATACATTATTATATTATTGCATTTTATTGTATTATATATATTGTTAGGTAATACGATAATAACCAATTAATCAACGTACTTTTGTAAGTTTTATTTTATATAATCTATATAAACAAAATTGTAAAAATTTAGATGAATTAAGTTCGTATTTGTAAATCTATATAAATACAAAAAAAAATCTATAACAAAGACAAAAAACAAAAAAAAAACAAGTGAAGGTAAAATTCCTTATATAAAATTTAAATTTATATAAAATTTAAATTTATATAAAATTAAAATGTAAATTTCTTTATATATAAAATTTTTTTTCTAAATACTAAATATGAAATTGATATAACTAACCTAATTCTTTTAGTGTAATCTAAGTATCTTTTTCATTGAAATTAATATTTAAGCTTTAATTACAAAAAAAAGTTTGATCAGAACAACAACAACACCATCATTATGTATGGATTGCTGGGCCCTACAATCTAAACACCATGATATGAACATCAATACTTCTTCATTGTTGTGAGTAAAAAAAAAAACAAAATTATTCCAAAACTCTTATATTGTAATTTACATGTAAGAATATAACTAAATCACTCTTATTTTCTTATAACTATTCTCTTACAAGGAGAGAGTTTTTACTTTCTACCTTTTGTTAAATTCATTAATTAAACCTTTTCCATTCAGTGCATTATTTCGTTTAATATCAAACATGATTATTGTGTTTTAGATTTTTTTATTGCCTTAATAAATCTTTGAATGAATTGTTCTTGTAAATATACATAAAATGCAATTTTAATTTGATTTAAAACGGGAAGGATAGCCTATACAGAATGTTTTAATCGAGTAAGTAATCATGTCATTTTAGGGACAGATTAAGAAAATAAGGTACGTAATCTGTCAAGACGTCTGACAGTGATTTGTCAGCAGGGTGGGTAAAATGTACCCAATTGGCACAACACCTTGTCGATATTAGGCATTCATTAACATTTCAGTTACATACAGAATTAAGATATACTCTAGGGTATTTTAAGGCAAAAGAGTATATTATATGTTGCGCGGCGAAAAGCTGGGTTAAGAATCGAATATGCCACTTGCTGAGCTAGCTGAAAATCTCGTTTTGTCTCTTAACTAATGCATTTTGATGAAATATATACATCTAATTCAAGATTAATTTTTATTGATTTTTCTTTTCCTTTTTTTTATTGAACTAAGTAACGCGTAACAACATATTGTTTTAATATTTCGTGTAATAAATTGTTGAATCACATATCTATGTACATATATGTTAACCAATGTAAATTAAATTAATATTTATTTCGCCTTGATGTAAACTGTACTGACTTTTTTTAAACTGTTAGAAATAGTAAATTACATTAATGTTCGATCGATATCAAATATTTTGGCTTCTGTTTTTCATTTTAAATTAAAAAGTAGATTTCTAGCATTTTATACAAACCAGATTACAGTAGCGCGATTCACTATGCTTTTTAAACCACAATTGTTTCGTTTAAAAATGTTAACCACAAAATTAACCATTTTGCTATTCACTAACACTTTAAACGATATCTATTGGTGTTTAAAGCAAGCTGCTTCAGTCAGCTGTTATTTTTAGCAAAACAAATTGTGGTTTATTAACAGCAGCATTTTTTGTGTGGTTTAATCTGTTTAAAATGTGTTTATTTATTATGTATATGTATTGGTTTTATAACATTTTATTTATATGCCTCTTTTATTAAATAAAACCCTTTTTTTAATGATTTTGTAAAATACGGCAACTTTATTCATTTATATATTTATTATTGAAAAAAACAGTTGTACACTGGCAGTGGATAACGTTAAAAAATTAAAAATTCAATAAAAAGATAAAGCATTCAATGAAATAAAAAAATAAAAATAATAAAGTACAAAGCAAAAAATTCATTAAAAAATAATTAAAATAAAAAAGTCACTGGTTGACCGCTTTAACCGCCCACCAAGACTATTTAGCTTTTCGGACAATTCGCTCCACTTCTTTTCGCAATCCAATTTTCCATGGAGCTTTTTAAATTTACCGCCAGCAAGTCCCATTCTACTTGAAAATTTAAAAGCATTTACTAAATGAATAAAATATATTATAATTTTCTACTTACTTTGCACAAAACTATTTAAAATTTATTAATCACAAGGTTTTTGTTTTGTTGTTTTTGTATTTTTCTTTATTATTTTCTCCTATTTTAACATTTCTCTTGGCAGAGTTGCCGTGTAATATCAATTTGAATAGAGAGAAATATAAAACTGTTTACCATTGTTATAAATAAGTGAGTGAATCACATAGTGGTTAGTGCAAACGATAAAATGTGTGGTTAAAGTTAACACCTTTTAAAGTGTTAAAAGTTAGTGAATCGCACTACAGATGAGTCATTTTAGCGATTTTTCATTTTGCAGCATTTTTTACATGCAAACTTTTCCATAAGGAACAAAGTAAAGCAGAAACCTATAAAAAAAATATTTGTTTTTTAATCATAATGTTGTACTTGTTAAAAAATATTGGTATTTACACACAAATTTTTTTTTAATTTCACTATTTCGCAAATAAGACATTTAGTGCTCACATTTACCAAAGTATATCTATATAGTTTGATATTTACTTACTGTAAAAATTTTCTTCAGTTTTTCCCACTCTGTTAAAAAATTGATAGTTTAAATTTTCCCTTCAACTTAAAATCAGCTTCTGCAGAAAAATTTAATTAGCAGAAATATATACATAAATGGTTTTACATTTTTTATATTAGATAATTTACAAAAGTTTATAATGTTTAACCGATATAATAAATAATTTAATTTTGATTTAAATTCAAAAAATTTACGTTAAAAATAGTTATTATTTTATTATGAATAACTGTACTGTATCAGTCAGTCTTTCGCAGGCATTTGTAGAGTAAGCAGCTTTTTTTCGTGATGCTTGTGTGATTAGTTTTTAATTCTTAAGTGTGTTTTGTTTTTAAATCTGAGTTTCAGTGTCAAGGGTACAAAACTTAATCGCCAGGTTATTCCACAAGTTTCCAGAAATTAGTAAGGCTTCTCCAGGACCAATACCTTCCTATAGGAAGAGAAAAATCCTAAAGAAGCCATAATAACAGGATATCGAAGTATGTACTTACAAACAATTAAACTAATTCGTAATTTGTTTACACGGTGAGCATTGAAAAATGCCCACTTTCAATGAAAGTCTTGATTAAAACGTGGGTAAGTGTTATTACAATAAATCAGCCAATTTGGCTTCATCAATAAAATTCGTAATTTTAGCAAAAGTATCAATGTTGTGTGTGTTAAGCAAGGAAAACGAATCTGTAAATTTACAATAACAGGCTGCTTTTGTCGAGCAGAATTATATTGTTTATATTGAAAGACAACATGTTTAAAATTGGCGACCGTATTGGTATCCTTCCTGCCAATCACATGTAAATAAACACATGTGACATGTGAGGCCATTATCTTGATATTGACCAACATTTAAACATGTATGCAATGAACAATGGTTTCATAGGTATGTCTGGAAGTAGTGAAAAAAGAAAGCATCTTTTGTGCATAACTGATTAGTAAATTGCTCTTTTCATTAACTTTTCAGCATATTTTTAAGTTTCATGACAGCCTCAGTATGTGTCAGCAATACCTCTTCGGCAATGACTATGTCTATAGCCCGTTTGGACATTTAATCAACTTTCTCATTGAAAGTAACTCCTATATGCGCAGGTATCCAGACAATATTACGTCCAGGATAGATGACGAATCAACTAAAGAATATATTTCATGAACCAAATAATTGAGCGAATTTTGCTGAAGAAGAATTAGACATGAATTATAGCTGTGCGTATTAATGACCAAGCGGTTAACGTTAATTTCAATGCTAATATTCACATTCATTCATAATTCACAGCTTTTTTAATAGCAAAAAGTTCACTGGTAAGAGAAGCAAAATTTTGCTGAAAACTAAAAAGGTAGAAACGATCATTTATAATGTGAAAACGTCACAACCTGTAGTTGAATATAAAACGGAAGTATCACTGGCCAGAGATGTAATGAGCCCTAATGTATTCCATGCGGAAAAATAACAGCAACCTTGTCAAAATGTACTTAAATTTGTGATAAACAAATGAGTAACTGTTAAACAGATATGAGGAAGAAAGCTTATTTCCTGTAGTAGATTGAAGTGAAAAAGGTAATTTTAAGAATCTCCTTAGCTGCTAGAAAACTGTTCCAAAGTCAGGAGGAAGTTCATTTGCCAGTACGTATATAGCATGAACAGATGTGAAAGGATTAAGTCCAAGGCATCGGCGGTTGCTTGCATATTGAAAACAGCTCTCGCATACCATAATTTACTACTAATAAAACTTCTATAAAATTTTAGTGCAAAATTCGGTACAATTTCTTCCCTTTAATACTTTGATAATGATCACCAATGGATAGTGTGTTCTTAATAGTCATACCAAGAAATTTGAAAGATCTAGTCATTTAAATGGGATTTCCATCCACAGCAATGGACATTTTTTTAAAAGGGGCTGTTCTAAAGAACAATGTTTAGATATATTGACATTAATTGACAAATTAAGTTCACTGCGAAGAGATTTAAAGCAATTTAACTTAGGCCGTAAATTATGAACAGCAAAATAAAACAAAATTAAATCCTCGATTTCGTGCAAATTAAAAAGAATTGGACTTAGAAAGCTACCCTGAGGAATACCATTAAAAACACGAACGGAATTGTTTCAATAATTTCATAATAAAAACTCACGTTTCTTAAAATGCCCCTCAGAAATACACAGGGCTAAAAATCAACATCTTTACAAGATGTTCGACATCTTTCGATAATTTAAGTGTGATTACTAGAAAAGTGACATGAAAACAAACAAATAACCTTGCAAATGCAAATAACCTTTTTTCATTTTCAACATCTTCCACGCGTTCCTCATAGATGTAAGAAAGTGTAAAAAGCCTATAGTTAAGGCTATTACTACACTAGATTTAAGCGAGAAAACTCCAAACATGAATTTATTGAGCATAGGAGCGGGAAGGTAGAAGCCTAAAAGACTGAACATGTTCTGTAACATGTTCCTTGACCATGAGATTAATTAATTTAACAAAAAATGAATGAGTACAATTGGTTTAAAGCCCCTAAAGTTATCGAGAGGCTTGTCCCTTTTATGGATGGGGGCTATTTTAATTTTCCTTAATAAAGGGTGTATGATGCAAAAGACATAGTGACGATTTAGAACTGCTAAAATAGACTGCTTTGAGTAGACATAGACTGAATCATGCGATATGTGACACAATCAATCAGACGGAGTAAGTTTAGCATTTACAATACGCATGAACTGAGAAAAAAAGAAAACCCTGGGTGAGTGGCTGAGAGCTTGACTCAGTCGATAGGGACGTTATCAGGCATCCGATCACTCAGAAACTGTAGAAAAAGGAGATTATTGTCATCATTCCATGCAGAGGGAGAATTGCGACCTCGTACATTTCTTACAAGAGTACAGAGTTCTTCTAGTTCTCTAAGTTGTCAAGAGAAGGATATTTCTTTTACGAGCCGCTACATATTTACAGAATAACAGTTGTTAATTCCACCAGGCTTTAGATGTTTGGTCATCACAATAGGATATGAGGTCTTAGAAATATCCATATTAAAAGAGGTCAGAAATTGGTTTTGGGTCGCCGGGCAAAACAAATTTCTCCAGGCTTCAATCAAGAACCTTCCTAGGAATGAACTTAATGGGTTTTGAGATGACAGTGTTAGTTTCCATAATCACTGAGAGGTGATGCTAAGATTAGGCAGAAATATATGGGTATCATCATTTAGACACAAAAAGATAGAGCTGTTTATGATATTCAAAAGCGCGTTGCCCCTGGGAAGATCAATACGATCCCCCCAAAAGGTATGACGGGCTTTAAAATCACCAGCAAGAACAACATTGTCCGTATTCTCAAGGAAAGCTAAAAGAAGAGTCAACTCATTACGGAATGTATTGATAGAAATAATCTTTTTGAAATACTTATTTGGGATTCAAATTAAAGGTCCTTAAAAAAATTATTTTCTCACTAGTTATTTGAAAGATCCTTTTATTTGTGACAAATTTTATAGTTGAATATCGAAAATTTCAGATAAGAGACATATGTCGATATTATAATGGTTCAGATAGAATTCAAGATTCAAAGTTTATTGTAAAATTTTGGTGTTGAATACATATGAACTGCGAAGTGACCAAAAAAGCTGTCTCTGGCGTTCATATTAGTAAACGACGCAAGAAGTTGTGCACTGAAGAAATTAAGAACACGAATGGCTGAAGAGTTTCTCTCCTTGGCAAAAAAGTTAGGAATAAAGGACGTTAATTGAAGTGTGTTTTCTTTTGTGCTTTTAGATACTTCTTTTTAAATTACTGGTTTTTTATTGGTTTGAAAAAAAGTATGTATGTGTGTATTAAATACTTTTTGGATAAGTTCATTTTATTTAAATGAACTGGGAATAAGACCCAAAATTATATTGGCTTTCGCTACTTAAATTCCCCTACCGTTACAGCCAAAGTATAAAAACAAACGCGTATCATTTCTCGATACTTAGTTGCTTTATCTATATCGCAGGTTGACAGTGTAGAACTTCGTCCTTTATCATCATACAATGTATATCAAGTTGAACGTGGTCTTAGTTTGATGTCGAAAGGTCGAATTGAAGTTAATAAAATGAGAAGTGGAGACCTTTTTAAGTAGCCGAACAGCAGAAAAATTCCTTAAAGCGAAATTCGTGGGCTGCTTTTCCGTCAATATAACCTTACGTAAGACGTTAAGTTCTATTTAGGGAAGACTTTTTTCACCAAAATGAATAAAAATTCTTTAAGAAACGCTTGATTTCATTTGACGCGAGTAAGTGCGCCGTGATTTCTACAGAAGGAATGTTCCGTAAGTAAAGAGCTGCGCCATATGCCTTTTCCGAGGCATCACAAAAAGCATGAAGCTTAATTTTATTTTCGGGTAGAAAATTAACCGATCTTTGAATATTAATTGCATCAAGCAGAGTCTCACTTGGTTTCGCAATATTCGTCGTCATCCGAAAGTCGAGAAGCTTGTCGAACTTCTTCAAGTTCCCAAAACCGAGCGAGCTGAGTATTTAACTAGGCATGGGTTTAAAATGAACCCATTCGGATGTATTTTGACATCCGAGGTAAGAACTTTTGGATATATATTTCCTTCAAAAAGAATATCCATACGGGTACACATGACATCGGTCATTTGAATTTCGGGAAACTTGAGTTACGATATCAGGTAAATTACAAGAGGGCAACCGAACGGCGATTTTTTCAACAACACAAGCGCAAATCTTTAGTCAAAAACTGGAATCGATCGGTGATCCGACTGTGAAAGTACACATAGTTGAACATTTACCAGCTAAGCAATCCATCATGCCAGTGACATTTGTCGATGGCACAGAAAATGTGTGAATAGCAAGCTTCCTTTATAATCTCCTTGACATAAAGGTACCTTGCGAATCGGAATCAACCAACGCTCTTGCTTCACATCTAATATCATTAATATGAAAAATGCAAATAGTTGTGCCCAAAAGCACCGTGCGTAGGCTTGATTTTAGATGTGCAGAGTATGTTTGCAAATTATGAGTCCTTAAGGATGGAGATTACGACTGGTTGTTAGCTGATATCGTTGCGTTCAAAGATAAAGAAGCAGTCATATCAGAAGCTATACGGAGCTGGGTTGAACTACTAATAGACTTTTTTGGCCTTAACTTTCTGTAAAGCAAAAAATTATGCTTCTGTTTACATAATGTAAAAACATGAATGCTCTTACATTGTCGAAATTCATGTTAGGTTGCCAGACAGTTTGAATAACATCTTAGTCTCTTCACTGTCGACATTCTTTTTTCAATACTCTGACTTAGGAAACTAGGGCAGAGTTTCAGGGGGTTATAGCCTTGACAAAGAAAGCAACGGCAAACTGTTGGGGTAGCAACAGTTTTTGTCGCAAAGCTTTGAATTTTCCTAGAATCAAAAAAACATTTTTTCTGAGCATTAAGTTCATTAGAATTTTTTCGCGCCATGACAGTGTAAAGTTCTTGTCCGGGTTTATAACAGGGCTTGAGTGCGACTGCCTTATGTAAAAATTTGACTCAGGTGTTTTAAAATAAGCTGTTAAGATGCATCCGTGTCATTCCATTCGTGGGTTTTTTTGGCACGATTTTTTACACTACTCCTAAAGACGTGATAAGATATTTTTGGGGTTACTTTTAGCAAAGATAGATTTGTTATACAATCGTTTATTTTTCTTTGTAAATTCTTTATATTTTCTGAGTAATAGGTTTAATACTTAAAAGGGTTCGAAGCTGTTCATTTATAAGGGCACTATTATTCTCATAAGTGTCTACCAATTTTTTCCACGCAATTGCATAGTCATCATTGGTTAGAGGATCCGTTTGTGTGACGTCATGAGCATCTTTTGCAGTTTTTTTGCAACAAATAGCACAATTTTTGTACTGGGGTCAGGCGGGGGTTACGCCATATAATTCAGAGCACATATCGCGAAAGAATGGCCAACTCTTATAGTCACGGTAAAAAATTGGGACATCACAAGCGGTAAATTAACCATAGGCATTGAATGGACCGCCAGGTCCATTGACCTCACTAGTCGAGCAGCCGTTTTTAAACGGTCTAACTGAACCGTTATCAGCGAAATCCCACGGGTATAAGTAATAAAAGATGCCATAAATTATGATTTTATTTCTACAATCTGAAACTAACAATAAGTCGTAAGTTGACCGAACAGCTTCCTATAAACAATTTAGTTCTCTCTCATGACTACTTTAGAAACACATTTGGTGGTTCTTCATGGGTATACTGGCAATATACGTCTCGAATTCAACCAGCCGATCAGCATTTCGGATTAAAGTAGTCATGTCCATTTTGGATCTTAGGTGATAACGAGAAATTCTTGAGCAAATAAAAAATAAATTAACCACGAAGAAGCTATAACGGAATATGGGCTAAATATGCAAATCAAAAGAATTTTAAATTTAATGAACACTGATTTCAAAATCTAAAAACAAATTAATTAAATAACGGATTTTAGAAAGTTTGAGAATGGGTTCTGTTGTATAATGTGTGAAAATAATTCATAAAAAATATATAAAACAAGGTAATTTTACACGCTGTTCTTTTTTTATGAATATCAATATTAATTTTGCACTTTAGAGTGGAATTAAAGGGTTTGATTAAAATCAAGATAAAATGTAAAATCACTTTATTAATTTATTAGTACTGCAGCCAAATAAACACGCGTACTCACTTTCATTAAACGATTATTGCTATACTCAGTTTAATAATCATTATTAATTTATTATTCACTTAAAATTGCACAAAATAATTTTATTTGTTTAATAAGAGTAAAAAACTATTTAAAAGAGAAAAAATATGCACTTTACAAAGTTTTCGCCCGTTTTCTTGTAAAATCAGTTGCAGCACTGATGTGTGCTGGGTGTAATAATATAAAAAGAAGAGAAAAAGAAAAAAACAACCAACAGTATATACTGAGTGTTTATGATAAGAAGAAACGGGGGTTGTATCACTTCCACAATATCACTGAGTTAAAATAAAATATGCATATTTGGTATTAGTTATTTTTTAAAACACAAAAAAAAAATATATTAAATTACCGGCCGTCCGCCTGTTTTAATTTATAAGTAAACCAACGAATAAAAGTAATTATTTTGTATTCTCTTTTTTGCTTATTTAATGTAACTAGCACAGTTGGGTATGAACAATAAAAGCTTTTGTTAACAGAGAATAAATAAGCACGAATCAAAAAAAAAAAAAATACTTTTAAATATGTACATATGTAAAAAATAAACATCAGTTTGAAATAAAAGTAATAATTAGACTAAGTTAAAAATAAAATTTCTTTTTAAATAGAGTACATTTAGACACGCAAATTTTACTTTGACAAAGTTTTGTTTATTTTCTTTTAAACTTTGTTTCGTATTCAGACACAAAAAGTTTTCTTTTACAAATTTTGTTTCCTTCTGTTCATGGCGCAATAATACCTTGCGCCTTGCTTCTGTTTAATCAAAGCGAATCAATTTACCAGGTGGCAGCGTAGGCAAATTCAGTATTTTTTGCTGGTATACACGACTGTCAAACTCCATTTACAAAAAATGTACACGTATTGATTCGCCTTGTGTTTAATTTTTGGACGTTTTGCAGTTGATGCTTATAACACGAAAATATATGTATGTACATACATACATACAACTGAGCGAGTACATCGAAGTCTGTACTGCTTGTCATTCTTTCTTCCTTTCTCTCACATTAAAGAGAGCATTGTATCAGCCACAGATAAATAACCAGATAACTCACTAGTGACGTTTAAAAAAGTGTGTTATTATATTTTCTTCCAGCTTTCGTCTAAGTGAGTAAAAAAATATTCAAAAACGCTGAAAGCAATGAGTTGGAAGAAACCGCTACACATACCTATTGCAAACATATGTATTTATTTCATCAACCAAAAAATGTATAACAAAATTGGGGTAAAATTTTAGTTTTTTAAGAAAAATTAAAAAAAATGTAAATATCAGTATAAGAAATTTATTAAAAAAATTATAAAATGTTTTTATAATATTACAGTGTATAAAAACAACTAAAAAATAATGTTTTCCCTTATAATTTCAGGTTGTAGTACAATTCCATTGGAGGCTCCGCAAACAAAAGTCAAAACGGCTTGCGTGGTTTTATTGGTAAGTAAAAAATTTGGCCATTAAACGTTTTTATGCCAAATTTATTGTATTTTAGGATTTGGTTTTTGCCAAAGTACAGCAACAAAAAATATAATGTATATTTCTATGGAACCGGTGAGACTGCCAATATTAAGGTGGAAGACCTCTTTCTGTTGAAAACAAAGAAAAACTCGCCACAGACAAAAATATGAAACGGAATAATTTTCGAGAGGCCATTGATCAAATAGATGATGCAGCCAATGGCGAAGATTCAGCGCCTATTGATTTGCCAAATGTAGCGTCTGAAGGTATAGATATTTCTTAAGCTGAAGAAGCTTTGGAAAGTACTGTGGATGAAAGTGTCATCAAAAATACTACGGTTTACGAACCACAGGTAATGGATATAAAGGAAGAAAGTGTTAAAAAGGTTAACGAAGCTTTTGGGGAAAGATAAAAAGGAAAAGATAAAAACAGATGTCGTCTCGTCTGTCCCACTTGGTACAGATCTAACAGAACCTGTTAGTCGAAGTGGACGGAAAATAAAAGTTAAACGTTACACTGATGATGTTGGTGATTCGTCAAACTCGATGAAGGCCCCACCAGCAAAGAAAAAAGTTACGCCAGAAGGTAAGTTAGTTATAATATTCTACTGCAGCAAAACTAATATTTGTGTTTTTATATTTTCCAAGGTATATGAACTCCAGAACCTAAAGCAAAAACGGCCAAGAAAATCTATAATAATGCCAATATAAAACCGATGGCGACCCTTACACCCACTGTAACCCACTGATCTATTAAAATTGATCCAAAATACAACAATTTTTTGTGAGAAATCAATTTTAAACCATACTTTTTCCGACAACATATATATATGATTTAGCCACTAAATTTACAGATTCCAAAGATGTGAATAAAAGTGAAAGTTTTAATCAATAATAATAATACTTACTTTTGTATTTCAAAAATCTTATATAAAGAAAAACACAATTTTTGTTATAATATTTTTTAACTTTAATGATAACTTTTATGGTTTTTATTTAAGTATATAATAAAAAAAGAAACAATTTATAATAAGCAAAATTTTATGTTTTATTTTAGCAGTTTTAAAATAATTTCAGCAATTATTGATTTCCATCTCAGGGTAATTAGCAATGCATCGCTACAATCTGTGTTAAAATATAAAAAATAAAATCTTAATATACCTTTATTTTAATAAACATAATTTCATCGATCTACTTCCAGTTTTCAGTAATTAAAAACAAAAAATATTTGAAGACTGGAAGAGTACGATCTTATTTCTCTTTTAGACTACTGAATTTGCTGCACTAATTCTGCTTGTTGAATTATATTGAAGCTTTCATATTCTTGTACAACAATTAATATTCTTTCTGTATTTTCAATTAAGTTTATACTTTCACTATTTTATTAAATCTTTTTTAGTCATTTTGCACTTGTTTTCTTATATGTTTAAAACACTTATTAACACACGCACTTTTTTATTTTTAAATCCCTTAAATTTTTCTGATTGGAAGAAACACTGTCATATGTATATGTTTGCTAAGATAAAATCTCATCAAACATACAATTCCAATTATCTAGGAATCAAACTAAATTAAAGATTTTGTACATTGAAAAGGAACACAGTTCCTCTAATGTACAAAACCTGCCGCAAGCATGTCACTAATGAAACTTATGTACAAACTTACTTGGCCAGATTTTTCGGGAACTGGTGCAGCTTCTCTCATTCGGCCAGCGACTACTGAAAGAAACCAGATAATTTTATTAAAATCTAATTTACATTAAAAACAACTTTGTTCAACTTACATCTTTTGTTAGATTTTTTGCTTTGTTGTTGTGGTTGATTTTTTAACCCTTATTTGATATGATTTTGAACAAAAAAACACACAAAAAATCTTCAAATAAAATTAGTTACTTTAATTTATATTTATTATCAATTTTAAAATGATATTAATCACTTTAATTATTGATATATTATTGCACTTTAAACACAATATTTATCTGTGCACAATATCATAATATCTTTACAATTTTTGTAAATAAATAAAATGTCAAATTCCAGCAATAATCAGAAAGAGGTAGTAATATCAAAAAAGCAAGAACTGTTACTATCCCTCTCTAACGAAAGCTGGAATCTGGCCACACTGAATTTTTCGTTTCGGATCTGGTTAGTTATCTGTGGTATCAGCTACAAAAGTCATGATGCAGAAGTTTTATGGCAAGAGGTGTACTTTTATTTATTATTTTTTCTTAAAATTTAATTTTACATCTTCTGAACAATTTGTTTTGTGTTTTATTGCCGCTAAACTCTATTTATTTTATCAAATTATGTTGATATGAAAAAAATGTTTATTGGGTTGTTAGCTAAGTTTATATCAATTTTAAAGTCTTTTTCCTTTTCAATTAAATAGGTGCTAATTATTTCAATGATACCCATATTGTCTCATTACGCCATGAAATACTCGACATGTGTATTCCATATTAAACATACAAACTTTGGAGGTCCGTAACTCCAAAACTAAGTTTTTCGCTTTCCATTTTTTACTTAAAATTGCTTATTTCACGTCATAAACAACTTTTTTCCCTTGTTTGAGATGCATACCTTTTTACGTTTTGGGCATAGACTATAATCTGTGGTTTGGGGAATAAAGGTAATATTACATAACACGCGTTGAGCGCTTCAACGCGTTATACACTTCTGTCAAATAAAGTTGAAATAGAGTATTTTCATAGTATAAGGTATGTAAATAAGTTTGCAACATCTCTGACGCATGAAGTTGGCTAACTTTCAACTTTTCTTTCATTTTTGTTATAAAATTTAATAAAAGTAGCTACGATTACAAAAATAAAAAGAAGCGTGCTAAAGCTTGGGTTTTATGTAACTTGAAAAGTTTGAAGCGTATAAAGTATACAAAGCTTGCAACGCATTGATGTATTCAACGCGTGTTATGTACTTTCTTCTTTAGGTTTGAACTTTTTCTACACTCTCGTTGCAAGTTTTAGCTGGTTTCTTAACCGAACAGATTTAATATCATGGTGTTAGAACTGAATGGGAACCGCCAAAAAATTTCAGAAATGTAAATAAAAATATTAAATAGTTTTTTAAAAATTAAAAATCGAAATTACTTTAACGCCTTGAGTGAAATTGATTTTCTGTACTAAATTCGAATTTGACGCGCGTCGCCCGCAGTACATTTTAATATTTAAAAACCGTATGAATTTTTTTAAACTTGTGGCGTTGTCGAAAGTAGTTGAGCATATACTTAAAAATCAAATTCTTGAATCTGTAAAAGAAAGTGTTAAATACTAATAGAGCATTTATTAAAACGCTGCGTTTGCCATATTTAGATTTTCTTTATTGTGAATATATATTAAAATACAGCTGTTCGTTTTACTGAGAATGGGTAACGCTGACATAAAGGTTCTACTCAAGGCATATTAATATACTAGGTAGTAGCAGTAGATCAGATGACTATTTTGTTTACGTTTTCAGATGTCTAAATTTGTTTACACTTATTTTTCCTAGAATTTTTTTTTTGTAATATCATGTGTCGTGGAATATATTTTGAACTTCTATAGAACAAAAAAGTGTGTAAAAATTAATTATGAAGCTGCATTTTATTACTTTACCGCAGCTCATCCGCGTAATCACACTCAGAACGGCTTCTATACGTATATTTCTTCATCCCATGTGAGTTCTGTGAAATGATTAAAAATTATAATATTAATTTTTTTCTCTACAGCGCATGTTGGGACAAATAACCAAATAACGACGACAAAAATGGAATTATGTTAATGGAATTTTGTAATATGTTCTATATGCTAGCACGCTATCAACCTATAAGTATTTATTTTTTTATTTTATTACATTAGTCTGTACGTGCGTGCAAACTATTATTATCTGTTACACGCGCTAGTTTAGTTACATAGATCCATCATCATACATGTGATAAATATTATAATAATAATATAATAAGATTATAATGTATAATATAATTATAATTATAATATATATATATATATATATATATATATATATATATATATATATATATATATATATATATATATATATTGTAACAGAAATCGTCTAACAAAACTGACTTCGTCTAAACAAATTAATACTGATTAGTTGGTTAAGAAGATGAAGTTTACCAAACAGATAGATGCGAAGAATGCTGATGAAGGATGTAGCGATCCAGAAAAAGCTGCATTTCATTTTGCTAGTGTCTAATATTTCTTGTTTGTTTTTTTGGAAAACGTCCGCATACATTTGAAAATAATTTTTCTTTCTAAAAACTTTTGGACATTAAATTAATAATTCATTTACCTAAGCCGAAAAAATTCAAAATTATAATTCATTTATAATATCCACGCCTCAAATCCTGATTGAAAAAATAAAAATATATATTTATCATAACAAAAGGTTATGACTAGTATTAAATATTCTAATAATAACAAAATTCCAATTTTTACTAATAAACATAAAAAGTTTTGAGATAACATTTTTGGAAGGAAATTACATAAAATGATGTATTCTTAAAAAAAAAACGATGCCTATATAAAAACATACATATATAATGTTAAGTGTACTAATAATTTTCGAGAAACAAAAATAATAAAGTAATGCGTAAAGCATTATTAAAAAACATTGTTTTTCATTACATAAAACAAACTTGCACATACAGACTAATATAATTTTTTTTTTTTTTAATTTATTGAGCCTTCCTTTTTTTTCCATCAACAGTAAATTTTACAAACAGTATTAAACAAAAGATAATTAAAGATTATAATGTAATGTCTTAAAATTATGAGTGAGTAAACAGTACCAAACTTAACTGTTATAGAATATATGTATATATACATACATATGTAAATCATTTTTAATGATAAATTAGAATGCAAATGCCCTTGCTCCCGGGGCTAACAGTGTCTTTAGAGAATATCTCCTAAACTAAATTAAACTTATAACTAATACTTACAAACTAAAAAAATTAAAATTAAAAGCTGCCTAACCCCTATGTGAGCCAGGAATAGTTTTTTCAAAAAAATCCGGTAAAGAATTAGTCATATTAAAAACAATATTCTCATTTTGCAAACCAAGTGGGGATAGATAAGGAGTGTTAGTCCAATTGTAGCCCCTTTGAGAGTCAATTATATCTCTAATAATAGTGTTATCATGTAATTGTAGTCTATTAATATAGTTTCTAATTATATCAAATACGTAACAGCTTAAAGGAGTTACCTTAGATTCCTTATAAATTACAGTACTTGAAAATCTTTTCAATCTTGTAGAAAAATTTTTACCAATACATGACCGTAACACCTTTCTTTCAAAAATTTCGAACTTTTTCATTAGGCTAGGAGAAATAAAGAACCAAACTGGGAATGCGTACAACATCATTGGCCTTAAACAAGTTTTATAAATTAATAATTTTGTTCTAATTGGTAATGATTTATGTAATAGTACTCTACCAAAACAGCCTTTAACTTTATAAACTTTATTCAGAACAAATCTTCCGTGTTCATTAAATTTAAATAGTTTATTGAAATATATTCCAAGATATTTAAATGTATTTTTCAAAGGTATCTCAATACGATTTAAACATATTTTTAAAACTTTACTTTCCGGAACAACAAAGTAAGCACATTTCCCAGATGTATTTCTTAAACAAACTGCTTCGCTCTTAGAGACATTTATTTTTATTCCCCAAAAATCATAAAATTCTTTAACTTTATATAAATGTCTAGACACAACCTGTAGTGCCTCCAATGGAGATTCATGATGAGTGTAAAGTAATGAATCATCTGCATAAAGAATGCCAGTTGAATTTGAATAATTGTGGGGGAAGTCGTGAACGAAAATATTATATAAATGAGGCGCAAGAATAGAACCTTCAGGAACTCCACAATAAATTTGACCAAAATCAGAAAGAGAATTATTCATTTGTATACAAAAACGTCTATTATTAAAAAAAACTCTTAAATAGTTTAACTATATGTAAATCAAACCCTAAGTTATTCATTTTGAAAATAATTCCATTGTGATACGCTCTATCAAAGGTTTTTTCTACATCAAGCGAAACTGCAACTGTACAACACCTCCGTCTTAAATTGCAAACGACATCGTTTTGAAACTTTGAAAGAGCGTCCTCACTAGAGTGACCTTTCCTGAAACCGAACTGTAAATTTGATATATAATTTTCATCTAAGCCAAAATCCATTTTCTCACGTATAATTTTTTCAAAAAGTTTACCTAAATTTGACAATAACGAAATAGGCCTCAGATCATTAATTTTATTAGAATTAGCTTTCTTTTTAATTGAACTATTTTTGAAATTTTCCAACTATTAGGAAAGTAAGCATTATTTAAACAATTGTTAAAAATTATAACTAAAAATTCAAAAAAAGGAAATTTTTTAATTATAAAATTATAAATTTTGTCGATTCCAGCTGATTTTTTATTATTTAGATTTTTAGAATGCGACAAAACATAATCTAAATTTACAAGTCTATTGCAATTTTCATCATTTAGTGTCGAAAAACTGCATTCAAAATTGTATAATGCGTTCTGATCCAAAGAAGTTAAGAAGTTATCAATTTCCGATGTATCTCTATCTAAGGAATTTCCACCGTATACTTTCGAAAAATGATCTTTTAATGCCTTTAACTTATTATTTTCACCATCTATATTTAAACCATTAACAGTTAGATCATCAAGGGTATTTTTGCGTTTATACCCTAAAATATTATAAATTTTTTTATGTGCTAGAGGGCCGGGCTTAATATTTTCGAGCTTTTCACAAAAATTTTTTATATGTTCCTTACTAACCTGCTCCTTTATTAAAATATTTAAAAGTCGAATTTACTTAGAAATTAGTCTGTATTGGTCATTATGTCTATTTAAAGTTCTTCTTTAAATTCTCCTTAAATCCTTTTGCCAATTATATATAATTCTCAATAATTTTTTAACAAAATCGGAAGGCTTAAAATTTTTTGACTTTGATTCAATTTTTTTGGAATGAATGTCAATGCACTCATTTACAGCTGAAGAAAATGTATTAATATAAAAACAATTTCACAATTCATCAAATTTCTTACAAATGGAGGAAAATTTTGCAACAAATTTGATGAAAAATCGTTTTTAAGCTCATTCCAATTTGTATTTTCAAAGGATGAGCAAAATGTTGGCTGAGTTAAAATAAAATCAAATTCAAATAATTTTAAATTCAAGTTTAAAGGAAAATGATCTGAAAAAGAAGGCAAACTTTTAATAATATAGTTAGGATCAAAGAGATCAACTAAATTAGAACTCCAAATGAAATGATCTAAAAATGAACATCCATTGGCAAAAGAAGGTACATCACTACAAAGTCTTACAAATGAATGTGAATGAATATTTAGCCAATTAGAAAATGTGTTACCATTTAAGTTGCCTAAATTATCTCCCCATAAAATGCTTTTAGAATTAAAATCACCTCCAATTATCAAAGCATTAAAATTTCCAGAAAAACTTTCAATATTTGATAAACCATTCTCAAAAAGTGTTGTATTAAAGTTGCAAGGAATATAAACTGAACCAAGCAAAATTTTTTTAATTAAATTGTTTACCGTAATACGAATTTCAATAAAAAGGTTTGGAAAAAATAAATCAGGAATTATAATTCTGGAAAATGAATAATTTTTTCTAATAGCAATACCTACACCTTGTGTCGATATGTCTCTAATAAAGTAATAATTATTTAAACAAACTTTATGTTTTGATTTTAAATGTGTTTCCTGAATAAAAGCAAAATCAGTAATTGAGTAAATTTAACAAATCTATTCTTCTACTTGATTCAACAAGAGATCTAACATTAAAAGTGAACATTTTGAATACCTTACGGACCATATGTTGACAAAACTTCTTTAGTTAGACTTTTACATTCTGCTCTTGCCTGATCCTTTGACATTGACCTGAAATTTTTCAAAAAATTCATAATTCTACTTTCTAATGAATCTGGTTCACATAACTCCTTAGCTATTTTTAAAAATTCATTAACAAAATTAGGTTTATGAGAACTATTATTGAAATGACTTGCAAACGAGCGGTTGGGGTCTATAGAACTTGAGTTAACAGCAAAAGAAACATTATTAGAAATCTGAGTTTTCTTCTCTTTAATTTTATCTGATATTTTTCTTTTAAGATCTATATATTTTTTAAATGCTGAACAACCACGCCAGCTAGCTGGATGACCGTAAGTCTGACAATTGAAACAAAAAGGCTTACTATTAACATTCTGCCCGAATTGACAATCTCCAGGTTCATGACTAGAAGAGCATTTAACACAAACATAAGATCGATTACAATTCATTGACATATGACCGAACTTTTGACAGCGATAACATTGAACAACTCGTTGATTCTTTTTTGGCTTTTCCCATGTCACAACTTGATTCAAAATAAAACGAATACTGGTCAAATCACTTAAACGTTTGCCCTCCTTTAAAGTAATTAAAAAGAGACCAGTTTCTACATTGTTTTTCCTTGAAAAAGTAGTTTTAAATTTTGAAACCGATTGAACTGTATCAGGTACCAATTTATTCAAATCGGCTTCAATATCTGATATATTTGAGTCATAATAAAGACCACGTACTATTAAGGACTGGCGTCTTAACTCTCAAGGTGTAAACGAATACGACTCAATATTTTTTTTCCTCAAAAGTTGCATCATTTCTGTGTGTGCCGAAAAATCTTTTAAGTAAAGCTTACTTTTAAAGTTACCTCTGTTAACAATTTTGAAATCAAGGCCTTTTACTTTAAGCTGTTCAACTAACGATTTAATGTTAACACTATACAGAAAAATTGGTGGACAATATTGTTTAGAATTCTTTAGCTTTTCCGTTACCGGATTAATTTTTACATTGTTGATTACATTATGCTCAACATTTAAATCTTCAAAAATGTCAAATCTATTTTGACTACAACTAGGTCTTAACATTAGCATCAACAGAACGTAAATTTGATAAATCTATCTTCAAGTCGCCATTTGAACTTCTCTTGCATTTTTTATTTTTCACTACTTCAAAATTAATATCGTCTTCTTCAGAATTGTACATATCAAAACATTCGTCTTGTGAGAAATAACTACCTTGAACATCAACGTTGTTATTGGATTCTTGACTAAGCTTGTCCGAATGCACATTTGTTGAATCCATCTTTTCAGCCATTCTGATCCTATTACGTTTATCTAAACGCTCAACAGAAATCGAACTGCTAGCAACAGATGTTGTTTCAAAATCATTGACATGGCATTGTTTAAATTGGGTTGCCTTGAATGTTTTCTTTTGAGAATTAATTTTATCATCTCCATCAGTTGGGAGAATTAATTTATTGCCTTTTTTGAGGTCGTACCATTCCCTGACACCTCAGTAGCACTTTTATGAAGTTTTCCAAATTTATCCGGCGGTTTTTTAATTTGACTTATGGGAGGTGAAACTTGTTTATCCATTTTTTGAATTGAGAAAAGTTTATATTATTTTGTTAAAAATTTATAATTATAACAATAAATTATATTTTTAATTTTTATAAATTTATTTTTTTTTTCAATATTTTTAATGACAAAACACGTCTGCCTTCTATGACGAACCCAAACAAACTCCCAGACTAATATAACTTAACTGTGTTCTAGTATATATAACATATTAAGCGCAACAGTGGTTACATTTAACAAAATACAAAATTCCATTTTTGTCGTCATAATTCGGTAATTAGTTCCTATGTGCAGCGTTAGTTGACTTTGACATCTGAAAACATATTTTATTATTATTGTTGTAGTTGTTTTAGAACTCCTTTTACTGTTAAATTAATATGCCTTGGTTCTACTAGTGTAGACAGCTTGTCTTTGCTTTTTTTACCTCTCTCGATTCTTAACAACCAGCAAATTCAGACGTGTGTCTAAATTATAATTTAATATAAGTAAAAATAAATACAAGTTGTGAATTCAACTACTTGTGCATTTTGATTTATCAGATTTACAACAACTGTTGACGAGGATAGGATCAAAGGTTGTGACTGCGAATAATTAATATATACCCGGTTGAAGCTTCCATCTCGAATTCTATGTGCCTTGCTGCTTAAATTTAACTGTGCTATTATACCACAATAGAGAAAACTTTTTACTTGGCTTACTATTTTTACCAGCTGCTAACACGTGCTAAACATTTGCTAAGATGCCTACTGAAGCACCCAACGCCGGCGGAGTGCCTTCAAATTTCGCGATAGAATTTTTCGATGAAACAAAAAGTATATTTGAACGATGGCTTCAACGATTGGAAGGAGCAATACAAAAGATTCGTCTATTAAAGTGAATTATTTGCTGCATTATATAGGACCAGAGACCTTTGATTTACTTTGTGATGGAATTTCTCCACAGGCGCCCGAAAGTAAAACATATGAAGATCTAGTAAAAGTTCTCAAAGAGCATTACAACCCCCAACCTTTGGAGGTAGCTGAGTACTATAACTGAGTACTATACTTCCACCTCAATTTTGGTCAATATTTGATGACTGCATTGCGGAATCAATTTGTTTGTGGCATAAGAGATAAGCGAATTAAAGATCGCTTTCTAGAGACGAAGAACCTGACATTTTGAAGGGCTTTAGAAACCGCTACAAGTTTAAAAATGTCGCAGAATAACTCCGTTGAACTTAAAGAGACAGCAATTCATAAGACTTCGTTACACGTTGTAAATTCAAACAAAAGGGAACGGTACAACAAAACCGTTACATTAAGAAACGGTACTAATCAGAAAAACAACAACAACTTAAGGTCACAAAAACCACAACTTCATAATCAAGAAAACAATTTTGTCAAGAAGCAAGTAAAGTGTTTCCGTTGTAACGGGCCACATCTTGCTAATGTATGCTGTCATACAAATACAGTTTGCAATTTTTGCGATTTGCGTGGTCATCTTGAAAAAAATTGTTTAAAGAAAAGAAACCGAAATAAAAGACAACAACTAAATCAATTAGAAAATGCCTACGACCAAAACGAAAAAGAACCAATAGTTTATATTAATACGCTTAGAGGTTAAAGCGATTATTCAAATAAGTTATGGATTAAAGTATATGTAGAAGACAAATTAATTATAATAAAAATTGATAGTGGCGCCACCGTTACGGTAATGAATTTTAAAGAATTTCGTAAAACTTTCAAATACTTACCAATTAAAAATGCTAACATTAGAATAAGTACATATAATAATTATCTTTTAATGTTATAGGGGTTGCGGAGGTCGTTGCTGTCCTTCAGACTACTACGGCTGAAACAAGAAGAAACTAAAACTGTATGTTGTGGATTCAGATAAACGCCCGCTGTTTGGTAGAGAATGGCTATTTGCATTTAATGGTTCACCAATAATTAAGATATTCGAAAAATCACACGGTAAGAACATGGAAAATAATTGTAATCAATTAAGCGTAGATGTAGAATGTGCCTCACTAACTTCTCCCAAAATACAAATACGTTCCAATATACCACCGGAATTGTCAATGCTTTTAAAAAAGTATAGTGTTTTGTTTAGTGATAATGTGGGGGAGATTAAGGGTGAGCCTGTGTCAATTGAATTGAAACCTGAAGCTAAACCAATATTTGTCAAGCATCGACCGGTGCCTTTTGCTCTTCGTGGACCATTAAAAAAAGAAATTGAAAATTTGGATATTTGGAAATGCAGGGTGTTCTTAAAAAATAGATCATAGTGAGTGGGCTACGCCTATTGCACCTATCGTGAAGGCAAATGGAAAAATACGTATTTGCGACGATTTTAAAATCACTTTAAACAAATTTATGGTTGTTGTCGAGCAATCCCTCCCCACAATAGATGAACTATTTCATGCAATGAGTGGTGGTAAGAAATTTTCGAAGGTTGACTTTCGACGTGCCTATTTACAGTGGAAAGTGAGGGATGAAGATCAAGAGAAACTGACATTGTCTACCTTCGTGGGTCTTTTCAAATGCCTTCGCCTTTGGTATGGTTTGAGTTGTGCTCCAGCAAAGTGGCAAAAGAAAATTGAGGAAATATTGGCTGGTATTGAGGGCGTTGCAGTTTTTATTGACGATATATGCGTTACAGGTCCTGATGATAAAACTCATCCTTCTAGATTAGAAACCGTATTTACGCGGTTAAGCTCGTATGGGTTACGAATAAATTCAGAAAAATCAGATTATTTTAAAGAGTCAATAGAATACTGTGGTTTTAGGATAGATAACGGGATTCACAAGACAACAAGTAAAATCGAGGCGATTATGAAGGCAGCTCGCCCCGAAAACGTATCCGAGGTTCGGTCCTTATTAGGGTTAGTGAATTATTACAATAGATTTCTCCCATATATTTCTGATGTTGTAGAACCGTTGCATAAGTTATTGAGAAAAAATTACAATTTTAAATGGACATCAAAATGTGAGAACGCCTTCTTGGCTATAAAAAAAGAAATTAATTCGGAAAGAGTTTTAGTTCATTACGAAAAAGATAGGCCACTGTGTTTATCGACAGATGCTTCACCAGTAGGAGTGGGGGCAGTATTATCGCATATTCACCCTGATGGTAGTGATCTGCCTATACAGTTTGCTTCCCAATCGCTGTCAAATTCTCAACGTAAGTGGTCACAAATTGATAAGGAAGCGTATGCAATAATTTTCGGCGTAAAAAAATTTTACCAATTTTTGTTTGGGCGTCAGTTTACACTAAACACGGACCATAAGCCATTAGTGCAAATATTTTCGGCAGAAAAAAGTTTACCGCACATGTCAGCCATGCGCATGCAACACTATGTGATTTATTTACAGGGTTTTAATTACACAATTAAATATAAAAGATCCGAACAAAATGCAGACGCTTTGTCGCGTCTATATCCTCCGACAAAAAATTGCATGAAACTTGAGGAAGCTGATTTATTTGAAATTAATCAAATACAAACGATGCCGGTTACAGCCAAGCTTATTGCTGAAGAAACTGCAAAAGATCCTTCGTTAAGTGAATTGCTAGAAGGTATTCCAAAGTGTACTAGGCTTTACACAAATATGCGATTTGGTATAAATCAAGATGAATTTTCATTTCAGGGAGGTTGTATAATGAGAGGTTTACGCGTAGTTATTCCAAAAAAATTTCATAAGCATGTTCTTGAGAACCTTCATTCAACCCACTTTGGCATATCAAGAATGAAAGAGCTAGCTCGTAGATATTGCTGGTGGCCTAACATTGACCAGCAAATTGAGGACTATGTCCAAAATTATAGGGGATGTATCAAAACTAGGAATAATCCACAAAAAGTTAAAGGTCATCATTGGTGCCAACCCTCTAAGCCATGGGAAAGAGTACATCTGGATTTTGCAGGTCCGTTCATGGGAATATATTTTTTAATTTTAATTGATGCATTTTCAAAATGGCCTGAAACGGATATACTAAAAGTAATATCCACAGAAACCACTCTCTCTATATTGCGAAAAAATTTTTGCGACGTTTGGGTTACCAAAAGTTATTTGTACAGATAACGGTACCCAATTTACCAATATAAAATGTGCACAGTTTTGCAAAGCTAATGCCATTTTATACAAGGGCACTGCACGTTACCACCCGGCAACAAACGGCCAAGCAGAGCGCTATGTACAAACACTGAAAAATAAACTAAAATGCTTGGAAACAAAAAATGAAGACTTAGAAACAAAGTTGTATAATATTTTATTTCACTACCGTATAACAAAGCACCCAGTTACAAAAATGTTGTTTAATTATCCAATTCGCACAAAATTTTCGTTACTTTTACCAGAAGAAATTAAGCCCAAAATAACTTATAATTACATAAAGCCTAGGGAATTTTTCAAGGGGGAAAGAGTTGCTGTTAGAAATTACACTGATAAAAAAAAATAGAATTTGGGAGAAGTTAGTGAAAGGCAAGGCGCTTTGCATTACCAAATTCAAGTTGATAACGGGAAAATTGCCCATAGGCACGTTGACCAAATGTTGAATACAGGTTGCCATATTTTTGATGACAAATACCCGAGTGATTCTTCTGAAGACCAGAAACAAGTATACAAAACAGCTTTTGAGGACAACCAAATTAACATTAGAAAAAGTAATAGGGTCCGTAAGCCTGTAGACAGGCTGATGTATCACTAATAATATTGATGAACTTATTTTCTCATACATATATATATACTATATATATATATATATATATATATATATATATATATATATATATATATATACTATATTTTATATAATACGTTTACAATCACAGTTTAGTATACATGTACATATGTTTATATATCTATTCATTGTGAACTACTAACTTTAGTCAAATGACATTGTATTTCAATATCATTATTATAAAAAATTTGGTATATATATGTACTTTTGTTTTTAGGAGGGAAAAATGTTAAATACTAATAGAGCATTTATTAAAACGCTGCGTTTGCCATGTTTATATTTCTTTATTGTGAATATATATTAAAATACAGCTCATGGCGCAATAATACCAGGTGAGTGCATCATCTTTTACGTGTATTTTGTTTTTGTAAAAACTAATATGAGCTGTCAAAAACGTCTGGCAATATGTGTGTATGTATTCCATTATATTTTCAGTAACTTTCTTATTTTTCACAAATCCATACACACATTACTAGACGTCTGTGACAGCTCGAATTAGTTTTTACAAAAACAAAATACACGCAAAAGCTAAAACATATGATGAACACATGATCTGATGCGCCTTGATACAGCTGTTCGTTTTATTAAGAATGGGTAACGCAGACATAAAGGTTCTACTAGTATAGACAGCTTGTCTTTGCTTTTCTTACCTCTCTCGATTCTTAACAACTAGAAAATTCAGACGTGTGTCTAAATTACAATTTAATATAAGTAGAAATAAATATAAGTTGTGAATTCAACTACTTGTGCATTTTTATTTATCACATTTACAACATAAATTATTTATGATTTTCAATTTGCTTTTCGTAGGGGTTATAATACTACGTCTCTTCTTCAGAGTTTAACTGAGAAAATGAGGAATAATGTAAATAATGACGATCTTTGTGTTTTAATTTTCTTGACCTATCCAGGGCTTTCAACTCAATAGACCACTGTGAACTACTTGGTAAGCTTAACAATGAATTTAATTTTTCTAGATCTGCGTGCAAACTTATTTATTCTTATTAAGTTGGTCGATCTCAATTCGTTCAAATTATTGAAGTTAAGTCAGGATTACGAATGCTTTCTTCTGGAGTCCCCCAGGGATCTGTCTTAGGGCCACTTTTGTTCATTTTGCATGTAAATAGCCTTCCTTATTGTGTAAACTCAACGAGATGTAATACTATCTTATTTGCTGATGATGATTTCATTTTTTTTATTTTTTTAAGAGAAGTAGCACTTCAGGCAATAATGCCTATTTCGTTTTTTTCGTAACCGTGCTACATTCTTTAGGAAAGGGATAGATGAGAGATAAGACAGGTGGTGAAAAAAGAAAGATAGATATAGCCATTTTATTAGTTATTTTACTTCGGCGGCGAATATGCTATTAAGAAGTACCGACGAAGCTAATTCTTTATATGTATTTCTACCATTAAAAAGAAAAAAAAACATTTTTTATATTTGGTTGCCGCAGGGGTTGAACACTGGTCAACCAGGTTTGTAGCCAACATGTTTACCACTTCGACTACAGCAGCCTCTTTTGTTCACTAGCTGTATTTATTTTAAATATGTACTGGAAGCTAACACAAACTTTTGCTTGCAACGTGTTACTCAATGGACTTTAAATAACTCTCTTAGTATTAACCCTTCAAAAACGATGATGTTTGGACCAACGAATCGTTTTAATGTTGATTTAAATATTTTCTTGGGCAGTGTTAAAATACAGTTTATTGAACATCTTAAATGCCTCGGTGTAGTACTAGATTTAAAGCTTTCTTTTATCGACTTATTTATTTGTAAAGTTGTTGGATCTATTAAAATAATTCATTCTTGCCCTTTCGAGTCAGGTACAGATTGGCTTATGCCATGCTTACGTCGCAGGATTGGAAATTGTTTTTGGAACTAGTACTGTGCATTTAAATAGCATTAAGCGTTTAATTAATATCATGGCACTATAATACCAGGTGAATGCATAAGCTTTTACGTTCATTTTGTTTTTGTAAAAACTTCAGAGATGTCGAAAACGTCTAGCCATATTGCTTGATTTCAATATATTTTTAGTGGCTTTCTTATTTTTCACAAATTTATACACACATTGCCAGACATTTTTGACTGCTAAAAAGTTTTTACAAAAATAAAATACAAGTAAAAGAATAATGTTTGGGATTAAAAGTAGTCATAATCTTTTGTTCTGGTAAATATATATTTTTATCATAATATTTATCCCATGTATGATGATCAGTCTAAGTAACTTAACTAGCGCGTCTAACAGATAATAATTTACACGCACGTACAGACTTATGTAATGCGTTAACAAAATAAATACTTATAGATTGATTGCGCACTACGATATAGAACAACGGTTCTCAAATGGGGGTCCGTGTACCCCTGGGTAACCATCCAAGGGGTCCGCATGAAGAACAGAAAAAACGCCAAAAAAAAAACGGCATTCTGTGATTTCAATCTTCTGTCACAGTGCTGCCTGCTTGTAAAGTAGCAAATCTCGCTTAAACATATGTTTCATATGGTAGCTTTGTTTTTCTAGAAAAATTGCTCGAAGTGGGTGAATCGTTTCAGAACAAACTCTTAAAAAACTAAAATTGTTTGTGGGTGAATCCAGCTTTATGGATATGATTACACGGATAAGGAGCGAAGGGATAAAATCAAACTTTATAATAAATTTTTCGCACTTTTTTGTTAAAAGGATATTTTAAATACATTTCTACGACACATGATATTACATAAAAAATTCTAGGAATATAAAAAGTGTAAACAAAATTTGACATTTGAAAATAAAAAAAAATATCATCGAATCTACTAACACTTCCTAGTATATAATTTTTTATTTTATTTACTTGTTGACTTTATTCTATAATATAAAGCCAAACACGGCCAAAATAAAAATATTACAAGAAATAAACCAGAGATTAAATACATATTTGTACAATATTCAAATAAGTTCAAATTACAATTTCTTATTTTTTTCGTATACATATATATATATACATATATATATATATATATATATATATATATATATATATATATATATATATATATATATATATATATATATATATATGTATGTATAAACTAATCCAATCAGCAGCAACCCTAAATTAAATTAATAAGAAAAGCATATAAGTTTGCAATGCGAACTAAAAAAGATTTTTCAAGAAATGAACATGATATTCTTGGTATAATAATGTGAGTGTTTCTTGTCGATCGCGTATATTCAAAAGTACTACATAAAGAAAGAGGTTTACCAACTGTAATAACTCTACGAAAAGGACAGCCAAGAAAACGTTTAACGTAGGACAATATGTGTTCACAACGCCGAATACTGTAAACAAAACTCACTATAATATTGATCAAGGCGCATCATTGCGCCATGGTTTAGTCCTTATGATAAATATTGTATAAACATATTTTAAGATTGAAATATTCTGGTAATAAAGATTCTAAATTTTACTAATAAATATAAACAGTTTTGAGATAAAATTTTGAAAAAAAATTACATAAAAGCAAGTAACCTTAAAATAACGACAGTCATTAAGAGGATGCCTACGTAAAAACATACATACATACATATTTACTAGGTACATTTATTTTTCTAGGTAGTGTCGTCCGCCCAGCATGTTTGTAGTTGGACATGTCAAAAGCTTTTTATATTTTACAACTTTTGTTTACGACTTTCAAAAAACACCAACAACAAGCATATGCAAATTACAGAGAGCGGTTGGATTTAGAACAATTATCTTTTTTTCTCCTTCTATTTTTAACATTTCCATGTTGTTGTTTAACATGCCATGTTGTCGTATTTATTTTAGAGCCGCTATTACCTATTAAAATAAATATACCTTGCATATTTACATACGTTCATATAAAGTGTACTATTAATAGTTAGTAAAAAAACAAAAATACTAAAGTAATGCTTTATATACTTTGCATCACCGAGTATACAGAGATCTCACGAGACGGCTATAATTGTGTTTCTCTGTGCATTTTATTCTTGACATCCTATCGAATTTACTTTTGTTTTGATTGGTGTTTCTAGCGCAAGAAAATATTAAAAATTTTATTACGGGCGAAAATAAGGGTAGGTTTTTTGTTAAATTAATAAAATTATCAAAAATAAGTGAAATTTATATATTTTTTGTAGCAGAAAGCAAATGTGTTTATTGTTATTAACATTTGAGTATGCTTTTAATTATAATTTTTTAAATGTGCAGGGAGAAGCTAACTACAATTGGCAAACATCACGTAAGTATGCAACATACAAAAATTGAAATTTTTCTGTTTAATTAAGTCAACTTAAAATTTCAGGATGTCCGACAGAAGAGATCTTTCTTATCTTCCCAAGGGAGGCTTAAATCTAGTTTACAGACGCAGCTAAAAAATTAAAAAAAAGTTGTCCACAGGGTGTAAATAATTTTAAGCAGAATAGAAAATTTGGGGCAGACCCTTAGTTTCGACGTTTGTATGTACAGTATGGCATACATCGAGTATTTTGTGGCGTAGTGAGAAAATATAGGTATCATTGGAAGGGTAATTTTAATATGTATTTAATTGAAAAGGAGAATATTAAAAATAATTAAAAAACAGGTAATACAGGGTTTCACCTCTGTATACCCTGTGCTTTGCACCTACAGACTTATCTGATACATTAAAAAATAAATACTTATAAGTTTACTGTCTGCTAGTATAAAGAACATATTAAGTGGAATAGTGGTTACATTTAACAAAATTCTATTTTTGTTGTCGTAATTCGGTTATTTGTCTTTATGTGCAGCCTTAGTTGATTTTGACATCTGAAAACATATTTTACAAAAACAAAAACCATTCTGTTTTTTATTGTTGTAGTTGTTTAAGAACTGCCTTTACCTGTTAAATTAATATGCTTTGGGCCCAACTGTAATATGCATAAAATAACTTAAGCAAACTTAAACAACTGTGCAACAATATAATGTACTTACAAACACTTTTCGTCAAATGTCATTTGCTTAAGCGAAGTACGAGCTGATTTCACTTCCGGTAGGGAAACAGCTGATTGTGGTTTATTTTATTCATTGGGGGTTTCACACAAGACTAACAGTCCACCCTAAATACGGGCGTTAGGCACGACGTAATTTAGCGTCTAGTTTTTACGCTGTAATAAGTAACTTAAATAAGAGCGCCAACGTTGTGAAACGAACAGTATTGTTTACTTATCTTATTTGCTAAAAACCACAAAATTAAAATAATTAAGAGAGATAAAATCGCAAAACTGACCTTAAAGTAGCTGTAATGTCATTACTGTTGGAAATACTTTTGTATATACCACACTTCTTTTGCAGCCAACTTCACTTTTTACGCGCAGTCAAAATTGGATTTTTCAATTGTCCAACGTTAGCGTCGCGCTATTTGGGTTGGTCTCATACATTTTGTATGGGCATGAGAATTTTTGACAGTTAAATAACGTCTTACGCTCGTATTTAGGGTGGACTGTAATTGTGCTGGCATAAAATCGCACTTTATTGGCTTTTTCGGTGAAGAGAGTGGTTTTTAGTTGGCACAATTTTTCAACCCCGCAAAAGCAGAACACTTATGGAAACACAGGTTCTGCGTTTTTTTTTTTTTTTTTGCAGAGCGATTTTTAGTGTTTAGTCATCCATCGACGCGTAAACATGAATACATCAATGATGAATTTTATTATGATTGAATTCAATTTTCTTATAATATATTATCAAGTGAAATTAAGTTTAAAGTTAATTTGAGTTAATTTTTATATGTATTTTACAGGGAAAAAAATTAAAACGATCTTTTTGTCAAATATGAATAAAATATTAATTGAAATCTTCATCTTCTTATGAATAAAATATTAATTGAAATCTTCAGCTTCTTGGAGTGATGATGCAGCTTGCAAGTTACAGCCACTAGAAACTCCTCCTAAAATTATTGCCAATTCGTCATTAATTATTTTTGCCATATTTCCGCAATTTATGTATGTGTTTAATGAACGAAAGGCAAACGTGAAATAAACAAAGAAATTACTAAAACACAAAGCTGTGTATACGTGCACAATTTTATGCCAGCATAATTAAGGCCCAACTATAATGTGCATATACTAGCTTATGCCAACTTATACAAGTGTGCAAATACATATAAATCAAATGTGGTAAACTATAATGTACTTGAGAGAACTTTTCGTCAAGTTCGTCAAATGTCATTTGCTTAAGCAATGT
Organism: Cistogaster globosa; assembly: GCA_937654795.1. NCBI lineage: Eukaryota > Metazoa > Arthropoda > Insecta > Diptera > Tachinidae > Cistogaster > Cistogaster globosa. Next base: position 46,746,881 of record OW569406.1, on the reverse strand, counting down.
ACGAAACTGATCCCACATTCCGTACAGAAACAGCTGATTGCGCTTGGTGTATACATACATAAATTGATAAAGAAAAAATTGCAATGGAGTGTGATAGTGAAAAAGAATTTTGTTTTAATTTAATAGAAAAAAGAACTGTTTATATAAGAAAAGGATGCGTTTTATTATATAAATTCGCTAAAAATTTATTTTTTAATTGCTTTCTAATTAAATCATGCACACCGTTGCATCTTTTGGTACTTTTGACCAAAAATACACAAACAGGAGAAAAACATGCCATTTTTTTATCGAATTTTTTTTTTGAAAACTAGTGAAAGAAAATATATTTATTTAGATCAATGCTATTAAATATATATAATATATTCTTTCAATGCCTTTTTCTTTACAAATTTTATTTATTTAAAAAAAATATATTTTTGGGAAAGTACAATTTAAACATAAATGTGCAACTGTGGCAAATAAGTTTTTAAATTTATGTAAGTACATTGTAGCCACATAAAACTGTTTAAAGAATTACCTAAGCATTTGACAGGCTTTTCGTTGGGTTTTTGACATAAGCTCAAGCTAGTTTATGCACATTATAGTTGGGCCTTTAGTCTAGTGTGAATACGAAAGAAAAAAAGTTGTGCGGATTAAAAATTAGTCTTGTGTAAAACCCCCCATTCATAAAGAAAAATTGCAATGAAGATCATCAGTCATTAAGTTTTAGTTTTTAATTTACTAGAAAATTAAAAAAAGAAGGTAGAATTAAATGTTTATTGCTTCTGTTTTAAAAGATGTACACCGTTGCATTTTTAAGTATTATTGGCCATATATACAAAAACAGAAAGAAAACTTGTAATTTTTTATTGAATTTATCTTAGAATACGAACAAAAGAGTAAATATGTTTGTGAATGTTGATAAATATATACAATATATGCACTTAAAATGCCTTTTTTAATTTTGATTATTTATAAAGATTATTTACTAATTTTGCAAGAGTACAAATCTCACATAAATGTGCAACTGTGGTACATTTATTAAAGAAATTGACAGTTTTTCGTTGTGTTTTTGACATAAGCTTAAGCTAGTTTATGCACATTATATAGGTTGATGGTGCACTAGTAAAGGGGACTAGTAAGAACATATTAAGTGCAATAGTGGTTACATACATATTAGGCCTAAAGATTTTTCTTGCAAATGTGAGAATTGTAGTATAAGGTTTTTGATGTATAATTCATGCATCCATATTATCAGATTGACTATCGATACTTAAACTGTTTATTTGATTTATAATTCTATTTATTAACTGTAAACTATTGATTACACACTTCGTTGTAAATATTTGTAGCAGCTGATTTCGAAAAATAATGGTACTTTAACTCCATGTTATCTTTGTTGTTTGTTATCTTCTCCTCGACATGCACTGTATCTCACTGCATTTTTTCTTTAGCATTTATTTCTAAAATTACATAGCAGATTAAATGTATAGAAGTCAAAGCAAGGCAAATTGAATACAAAGGCGAATATATTACCAGGTAGCAGCGTAGGCGAATTCAGTATTTTTTGCTGGTAAACACGGCTGTCAAACTCCATATATAAAAAATATACACAAATTTTTTATATATGGAGTTTGGCATTTCAGGTTTTGAGCAAAATGAATGAATTCGCCATTGCGACCACCTGGTATTGATTAGCCTTGTTCCTGTTGCTGTTACAAAGTATTTAATTTGCCTTGAGTCAAAGCTAACATGTTTAATTCGCCGTTCTACCAACGTTCTAAGTCATGGCGAAATAATACTAGGTGGCATGGCCAAATCAAGGCATATTAATTTAACAGGTAAAAGCAGTTCTAAAACAACTACAACAATGTATTTTATGTTTGTAAAATATGTTTTCAGATGTCAAAATCAACTAACGCTGCACATAGGGACAAATAACCGAATTACGACGACAAAAATGGAGTTTCTTATATCGTTAAATGTTACCACTATTGCCCTTATATGTTCTTTTTCCTAGCACCCAGTAAACTTATAAGTATTTGTTTTTTAACGCATCACATAAGTCTTTACGTGCAAAGTATGTAAAGCATTGCTTTAGTATTTTTATTTTTTTAGTACCTATTAATAGTACACTTAACATTATATATGTATGTTTTTACACAGGCATCCTCTTAATGACTGCCGCTATTTAAAGTTACTTTCTTTTATGTAATTTTCTTCCAAAAAGTATAACTAGTAAAATTTTGAATTTCGTTATTACCAGAATATTTCTTGTCTTAAAATTTGTTTACAAAAAATTTATCATAAGGACTAAACATATATTTCTTGTCCTAAAATAATGTTTGGAATTAAAGCTAGTCATAATCTTTTGTTTTGGTAAATACATATTTTTTATCATAATATTTATTCCATGTATGATGATGAGTTTAAGTAACTAAACTAGCCCGCAAAACAGATAATTTGCACGCACGTACAGACTAATGTAATGCTTAAAAAATAAATACTTATTGTTTGATTGCGCACTACCATATAGAACAAATTAAGTGCATTAATGGATACATTTAACAAATTCCATTCATAATTCGGTTTTTTGTCCCAATGTGCGCTTTAGAAAAAAAAAATAATATTATTATTTTCAATCATTTCACAAGACTTACATGCGATGAAGAAAAATACGTATAGAAGCCGTTATGGATGTCATTTCGCGGATAAGGAGCAGCAAAGGGATAAAATCAAGCTTCATAATAAATTTGTACACACTTTTTTGTTCTGTGGAAGTTTTAAACACAAACACAAATTTCCCCGACACATGATATTAGAAAAAAAATCCTAGGAAAATAAAAAGTGTAAACAAAAATTGACACCTGAAAACGTAAACAAAAAACATCACCTGATCTACTAACACTACCTGTTAAATTAATATGCCTTGGGCCAAATTATGTACCGGGTGGTGGCAGTGGCGCATTCAATAATTTTCGCCGTTGCAGAAATTGTCAAACTTCATATAAAAAAATTTTTCGGTGATTTTTTATGTATGAAGTTTGACATTTTCTGCAAAGGAGAAAATGAATAAATTCGGCTGTGCCACCACCTGGTACATGATTTCGCCATGCTAGGTGGTATCAAGAGCGAATTCATTGATCTTCGCCAAAAGGCTAAGTGTCAAATAGCATATAAAAAAAATTATACATATTTTTTATATATGGTGTATGACATTTCAGGTTTTGGCGAAATTAATGAGTTCGCCATTGCGACCACCTAGTATTGATTCGCCTTGTTCTAAGTCGACCTCCAATATATATAAAACAGCTGCAATTTTTATTTATTTTATTTAATAACAGTGTTATCATAATGAAAATCTTAAAAAATAGCCAAAAATATCGTCAGGAGCAAGACGAATAAATTACCAGGTGGCAGCGTAAGCGAGTTCAGTATTTTTGCTGGTATACACTACTGTCAAACTCCATATATAAAAATATACACGTATGTTTTATATATGGAGTTTGACAATCGTGTTTATCAGCAGAAAATACTCAATTCGCCTACGCTGGCACCTGGTAATTGATTTGCCTTTATCAGAAGTCTCGCCTCTCAACATTCTAAGTTCTTGTCAAATTGATTCGTTTTGCTTATGTTTTTGTCGCCGCTTTTGGCGAGAAATAGCCATAGCTAAAAACACTGCGTACTATTTATGATGCTACCCTACAAAAACAGCGACCATCATTTGATGCATTAAATGACAATCACTGATTATTTAAGTATCCATCATCGAGTAGAACAAAGTTTCTATCATATTCTTAAATGAAAACTTGATGGAACTTTTGTGTACATGTAATTTTGCATCTCCCTCTTACAAATGAATTCCTTCCATTATGAATCATATATTTTTGCACTGCTCACACTACTACAGTTTACTATTTTGTGATGACAGAAGTTTTCGTCACACTTACTGGATATACCAGTCACAGTTGTTGGATATACCCTCAATTGACAAATCGAACTTTTTTTAATAAAACAAAATTTAATATTTTCTAATATATGTACATGATCCTTTTTTAATATCTAAATAATATTTAACTTTATTTATAATAAAATTTTTAATTTTTATCCCTTTTTAAATATTTTTTTTGTAGTCTGTGGTGGCTTGCTATTCTAACTTCTTCCACTTTTTTCAAAATCAATCGCTCCTTGCTGTTGGAAAACACCTTAAAGTAAAAGAAGATATACATTTATGTATAAATAATTTAAAACGCAATAAACAAATAACTTTTTGATTGACTAATCTGTATTACATACCTCGCAGGGAGTTATTAACCAAAGAGAGCTTTCAGAGGGCTTGCTTATCCCACATTCCATCCCAATAATAGTTTTCTAAAAGGTCCTCGGTAAAAATTGAGCGCACCACAGTGCTGACATCCTGCAATCAATCAAATGTTAATGTGATGTCTAAAAAGAAAGCTAAATGTAAGATTATTAAAATTCTCTAAGAATGAACTTAAGTTCTATACCATTGCTTCAGTGAAACCTGGCGACTTCTCCAACTTTCTCTCCAACTCTTCCACCGCTAGAAAGTCCTGAACAGGAAGCATGCTGACAACTTCATCGAGTTTTGAAGCGTTAGTCTCCCCAGTCACCTAACAGATGGATTTCTCAACCTTTTAAATGACCACCTTGCAACCCATAAAAATTTTTAGGCAATACGAATTGCAAAACTTCTTAAAATTTAAAGTAATTTTAATGTTATACTCACATATACTTTCCTCAAGTTTTGCAAGCCGGGTTTAGATTTCCTTTTGACCCTGAACCTAATCTTGAAAGGGAAGGAAAGCCTTAAATGGAAAAATATTTTAAAGCGATATAATTTTTGAAACGTTTTAAATAACCTTTATATATCCCATCACTTTTGGACAATAGTGATGGTGAAGCACACATCTTGAGTATAAGAGAGGAATACACAAAATTAAGCAAATAAGGAAAAGTTTTATGCATTTAAAAACAGCTTACAATTTTTGATTTAGAGGCTTCGTAGGTTCTTCCAACCTGAATCCAACTGAAGGGAAGCAAGTCCTGCGCTACAACTGCTTGCAAACCCAAATGCAACGTACCTTTCTACTTTCACATTGAACTTGTATATTCTTTGCTTTTTATTTATTTTCTCTTTAATTTTTTCTTTTAATAAATTATCATACCACTCATGGCGAAATCATGTACCAGGTGGTGGCAGTGGCGAATTTCATTCATTTTCGCCGTTGCAGAAAATATCAAACTTCATATAAAAAAAATTTTCGCTGATTTTTTATGTATGGAGTTTGACATTTTCTGCAACGGCGAAAATGGATAAATTCGCCACTGCCACCACCTGGTAAATTATTTCGCCATGATACCACTTTTATAATTACTTGATAAATGCGCCATTTTTCTAACGTCACGAAATAACGCATATATTAGTTGTTTCATTCTTGCATATGATTTGTTTGTTTTGGACAAACAACGTTGCAACCATGGCGAAATAATTTACCAGGTGGTGGCAGTGGCGAATTTATCCATTTTCGCCGTTGCAGAAAATGTCAAACTCCATACATAAATAATCAGCGAAAATTTTTTTTATATGAAGTTTGATATTTTCTGCAACGGTAAAAATGAATGAAATTCGCCACTGCCACCACCTGATACATGATTTCGCCATGGTTGCAACTGACAAGAAATTTCTCTTCCTTATTTGTTCTTTCAAAAACTAAAAAAATTCCTTATAACCGACTAACTTTTTACAACAAATTTAATTAAAATTATGTTTGATCTTTGGCACAATTTTAATTACAAAACATTTTGTAAGCAGTATTTTGAAGTTTGCTGCGCTACTATCTGTAAACACAAGCGAAAAATAAAATTTAGTCTTTTAACAAAAAGTTCATCCCTATTCAGTACATAAAATGCTACAACGTCAACGCTGTTCAATACAAAACTGTTGCAAATTTGTTAGTGTAAAAATTGTGTTAGTATTAGTTTCTGTCAAGCATTTCTTGCTGGGTAGTTCGTAAAATAAAAAAAAATATTGTGATTTGTGTTAACAATCGATGAATCACAACAATAAGAATGAAATGAAAAGTACTCGGAGATAAATATAATAATAACATGAGGAATAAAAATAATGCTAGCGAAAACTGCAATAAATAAGGCACTAATGACAAACAAGAAAAAGTAATTACAATAAAGGAAATGTAAGCGGGTAGCAAAAAAAAAAAAAGATTATAAAACAAAGAAATAGCAAACAAAGCAAAACTTGAAACAGTAATGTAAAAAGTACAAAATTATAAGGGCAAAAACAGTTCAAAAAAATTTACTCAACAAGCAGTACAAGATCGAACACGCAACAAAATCGATCGCATTACGGTTTAGAATAAAGTAAGAAGTCATTGCAAAGCTACCAAAAGGTCACAAAAATAAATAGTCGAACATACGAATAATCATTTCTTATTCATATCAATCAAAAACATGAAGTTCAAACTATTAATAGGAACGATATTAAGTCTCTTTTTAATCGTTCAAACAGTTGACCTAGACATTAGCAAAATTGATGTAAACGATTTGAAAAACCAACTGCCCGAGGAATTTCCCAAAACAAATCTCACGTTGGAAGATGCTAGAAAATTAGTCAAGGATAAATGTCTGAAAATTGCTGGCGATGAGGAAGGCCAGAAAGCCTTTACAGAAATAGAAAACTCAACTTTGATATTAGGAGAGTGTGTTAACAATATTGTAAACTTTACTGCCATACAAGAGGAAATAGATGTAGCTTCGCCCAAAGGAGAATTGGACGTTGTTTTCAACAAGTACTGTTTAAAAAGGCCAGAAGCTTTAAAATGCATTGAAGCCTTCAATTCAAAACTCACACCCTGTCTGGATAAGGAAGAACGTGAAAACCAAGAAGTCTTTATGCGTATTATACACAGTTTACTTAATTTTGTGTGCTATAAGGGAGGTGACCAGATTGCTCTCTTCATTGCTGAAAAAGGTCCTGAATGCTTAGAGTCCCACAAGAACGGTATAGAAAACTGCATTAACAGCACCTTTTCCAGGTACATACCCGATGGAGGTATTGAAAATATCAAAAGTTTGCCAAAGTTCATAATGGGTCCCAAAGAGTGTAACGATATGGATCGTTTAGAAAGTTGTATTGTAAAGAAATTGGAGACATGTGAGGAAATTACCCCTGCAAATATTGTTGAATCAATGTTTCGTTTCATTAAAAATGAAACAATATGTCGCTCGATACCAAATACCGATAAGCACGTCGCCGGCAGCGCTGGCGATTCCTTGATGTTAAGTTTAAACTCGTTGTTATTCGGGCTTTTTATTACATTGCTTAAATATTTGATTAATCCTGAATCAATAGTCTAAAAAATACTCATCGGCCAAGTATCACAACTAATTTTTAAAGCAAATTTGGTGCTTTGGATCTTTAAGGACAGCATCTACTATTGTATCAACAACATTATTTAAACTGCTATAGGTAAGTTTATAATTAATAATATTTCGGATGTAATAAATCTAATTATTATCATTATTATTATTATTATTATTATTATTATTATTATTATTGTTATTATTATTATTATTTTTATTATTATTATTATTATTATTATTATAATTATTATTATTATTATTATTATTATTATTATTATTATTATTATTATTATTATTATTATTATTATTATTATTATTATTACTATTATTTTTATTATTATTATTATTATTACTATTATTATTATTACCATCATCATCATTATTATTATTATTATTATTATTATTATTATTATTATTATTATTATTATTATTACTATTACTATTATTATTATTTAATTGTTTATTTATGTATTTATTTGTTTGTAATACATATAGCTTTGTAACACATATAGGCCAATTTCATTCATATTACCAGTAAAAAAAACATATATATTCCTATAAGTAGAGTAAACATATCGCTCGTCAATATCCTCATCATACATCGTACACTTTATTATTATTATTATTATTATTATTATTATTATGCTTTATTAAATTTATAAATAAATTAGTAAACTTAATGTTAATAACAAGGAGCTCTATCTAGATAGGTCATTTGCTCTAGGCTATAAACGATTATTTTTCAAAACTCAAAAAATAAATAGGTATAATGAGAATATTAGTAGGGATTATTTTGTATAAATTACACGTTTTTAAATATTTGTTCTAAATTGACTTACACATTCATAAAAGTTTGTTACATTAGCTTGAGTAGAAAATTCTAGTAATGTTCTTGGCTACTCGATCCAAAAATGGCACATCTGAATTTCTGATAGTGGAACACTTCATTATGAGATAATTGACAGAGAGCGGCAAATTACATCTAGAAAAAAATGGAGTTTGTCTTTTGTTGAGTATATGACTGTGTGTTGCATATAGGTATGTGTCCTGGTTGTAGGCAGAAGAAGACATAAATTTGGTATCGAGTAACATAAGTAAGGTAGGAACAAATCTAGTTTGCGGACACAACTTAACACATTTTTTTAAATTTGAATTTTAAGAAAATTATAAATGATACGCGGACGAAGTCGTGGGTATGTCTTTGTTTAGCAAAGTTAAAAATTCAGCTTATAAGAAGTTTTGTAATTAAATCTGTTAAAGGATTAGACAAAATATGCATAATTCTTTTGGTAAAAAAATCACTGGTAACGCTACAGCTATCACATATAATAAACAAAAGTTTTCATAATCCCTTTCATTGAACTCCTTTGTCGCTAACTGTATTAAAATAATTCTTAACTTTACTGTTAAATATACTGGCATTGTCTTCTATAAGTATTTATAAATCCTCTATAATATCTACATACAAACAGTAATTATTAAGGCGAATCAATACTAGGCAGTCGCAATGACGAATTCAATAATTTTTTGTCAAAACCTAAATGTTTAACTCCATATATAAAAAACGTGTACAATTTTTTTTATATGGTGTTTGACACTTATCGTTTTGGCGAAAATCAATGAATTCGCTATAGAGACCACCTAGTATATTTTCGCCGTAGGCGAATCAATTACTAGGTGGTGGATTGTAAAAACAATGCAGTGATAAATATTAAAAAGATATTTAGGCATGAGAGTAAAAATTATAATTAAACTTAATTAAAAATAAAATGGATTTGAGGAAGGAGCAACAGGAAATTTTATTGATGTAAGCAGAGCATTCTTATGATATTATAATAAAAAACAAGTAAGAATATATACCCATGTGAAGTAAGTATACTAAGTGAAGTAACTCAAAAAAAAAAAAAAGTAAAAGTGCTATATTCAGATATGCCGAATCTGAAATACCCTTCACCAGCTATGTTAAGCTAGGTTAGTGAAGTAACTCCGTTCAAAAAATCAAATATTGGTGTGACAGAGAATTAAAAAATAAGAATAAGTACTACATATGGGCATTTCCTCCGAATAGTCAACCAGGATGGAAAAATAAAATGTTGATAATCATCGTGGTTTATCGTTTATAATTATAAAAAAAAAGTCTATGTTTTTATAATAGAATGGTTTCATAGCATATTTCAGCTGTTTTACTTGAGGAAATTGGGCTGGAAACTGGAAAAAAATATCTTCTTTTTAAGCTAATTCTAAAGACATTTTTATATTTAATTGTTTTATATGCAAACAATATGTTATGTTTGCAATCTTTCTACAAAATGGTTCTATTACAATCAATTAAGAAGAATAAAGTGTAAGGAGAACAAAAAGTTCGAATAACAGTTAATTTTTACTTTGTTTCTTATCTATATTTTAATCGTACGTTCGCGACCGAAAACATCATTTTAATCTTATTACCTTGCATTAAACGTCAACAGGTGCCAGACATTTTAATTAAGTTCGGTGTCACTAATTTGGAAATAAAAAAATTCTGAGTTACAATTAAGTAAAGTTCTTTTTATTTGCAAATTTTTGTACGTTTGCGACCGTAAGTAAATTTTTTTCATAAACAATGCATTTATTTTCTTAACACGCAAATATACGTTCATAGATGGTTAAAACATGTAATAAATCGCAAAAGTGATATATTAAAAAAATTAAAAGTGATCCACAAAAACTAAAAATTTTACTTGAAAAAGCTGCTGCGAGGATGCGAAAACGACGCTAGCATTAAAAAAAATAAAAAGGATTTAGAACAAATGCAAGAAAAAGAACGAAAAGGTTGAAAGAATACCGACAAAAGAAGAAAAATAAAGCTCAACAAGAAGAAGATAATGAAGCGTATTCGTGTAAACAAACTCTGGGAAAAGCAATGAAAAAGGCTGAAAGGGCATTACCAAGTGATTTGAAAAAAAAATTAAAGTTATTATTGATTTTCTCGGACGGAAGTAACTGTCAATTCAAAAATAAATTTATTTTTTGAAGCTTTCCCGACTTAATGGCTAAATTCGCTTGTAAAACACTTAAGTAGAATTCTTTTGCAACATCACATGGGAAAGGTGCAGTCGATGGCGTTAGAGCGATTGTTAAGAGAAATGTTTTCCAAATAACTAAAACAAAAAACATTGATTTTAGTGATGCATTGGAATTAACATAATATACATTGGAGCTGATACAATTGATAAGATGTCCCCAACTTTATTTGGAAAATTTAAAGATATACCGAATATTCCCGGTATCAGAATGATGCATTCGATTTTCTGTTGAGGACTTTAAGTTAAGCACAGCTCTAACGGCCTATACAATGAAAACAAAAATATCAGTAACATTGCTAAAATTTTATTATTTTATAATAAATAAAATAGTATATTTTTTGTTATAAGTGTTACTAAACACTATAAATTGATTATTACGTTTTTTGTTAAGGAAATTTGAAGATATTTATGGGAAAATGCATGGTGATAATAATAAAACAAAATATGAAAAAATCGTACGTTCGCGACCGGTACATAAGCCAATTAAACAAAAACTAATAGAGATATTGTATTGTGTAATTACTGGATAGAGACCTACATTAATACACTTTTAAAATAAATTAATCGCTTTTGAATGTTCCGTTCCATTTCGCAGATTTTTACATTTCACTACGGTCAGCCAAAGTTGACTTCTATTTTACGATTAAAATTTAGAAATAGTCGTGGTGTTTTGTCCTCCGCGACGAAGGACATGGACCGATCTTGCTGATCTCCAATAGTACTTCTTTCGACACTATGTCTGATCGATTGGCATATTTATTTTTATTCTAGCTGATCTAGTGCCTTGGCAAACTTGGTTTGAACACTAACACTGACGGAGAGAGGGACATCGCTCAATCGACTTCGCTATGCATAAGAAGTCAGAATATATATTTTTTATGGGAAACGGAATGACAAAATTAGTTATACCATTTTTCCACTTTTTGTGGTGAGGGGTGTAAAAACAAATATTGGGGTGACAGAGAATTAAAAAAAGAAAAAATAAAATAAATTATATATAATTTTACATAAAAATCTCATCGTCTTTAAATAGATAACCTTTTTTAAAATTTTAAGTATTTCCTGAAAGAACTCTCCAAAATCTTTCAAATGATACCCATATTGATATTTAAAAAAAATATGGTGCACAATCGTACTTTTCTATGAAGAGTTCATAGGCCCATAACTCGGAAAATATCGGCGAGCGCCAATGTCTTCACTTGATGTTTTTTTTTCTTTTTTGTTTATTCTCTATCGCCCTAGGTTAGGTTAGGCAGGCAGCCGTATTGTCACAGCCCACTTGGTTCCATTAATTGTTCCCTTTGTGTTACCTGCTGTAAGAAGGGAGGAAAAACAAGTAAAAGAGAGAGAAAAGTAAAGCAGGACATAGAAAACGAAATGAAGATAAGGAAAAGTAAATAATGTAGGTGTGAAAATTCAATGATCTGAAAAATACAGAGAGATTGGTCAAATAGTGCAGTCAGCCCATTAACTGAGCCAAAATGTCTGGTTGTGGGCCAGTGAACCACCCACTGCACCTCGAAAAGGAACTGATTCTACCTGGACCTAATGATGATATACCAGATAGGCACCCTTAGCACTGCTGACCGAGGTATCTCAGCCGTATATACCCCAGTGCGGGACACAGACAGAGGAAGTGTTCTACCGTCTCCTCCTCGTTTTGACAACTTCAGCAGAAATCATTAAATGGAAGACCCATTCTTCTAGCATGGGCTTCAAATAAACCATGCCGAGTAACCGCAGCCAAGGAAAATTTACTGCAACACTAAATTTTTTATAACTTTACTTTTATTAGAACTTTGTATTTATTACTACCATTGCCCACGACTTCGTTAGCGTTTCATTTCTGGCTTTATTAAATGTTAAATTTAGAAAAATGTCTTGAAATACAAAAAGAAAATATGCGTAAAACTGTTTTAGTACTTTTATACCGTTGAGATTTGGTGCTTTTAAATTTGTGTCTCTATTTTCTCTACGAAATGATTTATATTTTGTTCAAATCTATCCAGTAGTTTTTACGTGATGCGAACACAGCCAGAAACACAAGCGGATGAAGTTCCAAAAATAGATGTTTTGTATTTCATATCGATTACTTAACCCACATCAAATTTTCAAAAATATTTTATGTACAGAAATGACCCCGTTACTGTTTTTTTATATGTATAGATTGAGCGTAAGGTCCAATTGCATCTTATATTTTGTGTACAATTTGGTATTTTATTTAGTAAGTAAAAAAATACAATAATAGAAGTATTGGAAATAAATAATCATCATAATCATGTTATTTCTGTAAATGAAATATTTTTTGAAAATTTTGGTATTGGTGTAGAAGTAATCAAAATGGAATACAAAACACCTATTTTTGGATTTTTTGTCTGTCTGTAAATCTGTGTTCACATCACGTAAAAATTGCTGGATGGATTTTAGAAGAAACTTGGTTCAAGTATATAATACTTCTTGTTTCGTAAAAATAAGTTATTTTGTAGAGAAAATAGAGATACAAATGTGAAGTCACCAAATTTTATCCGTATATTGGTAATAAAACAGTCTTCAGCACATTTTGTTTTTATCATGTTGACAGATATGTGCAATAAATATTTAAAAACATATTTTTCTAAATTTGAATTTTAAGAAAATTATAAATGGCACGCAGACGAAGTCGTGGGCACTTGTTAAAAAATAAAAAAGAGAATTTCACCCAAGCTGAATAAAAGTTATTTAGTATTTAAAAATTTCGAACAATGAAAATAAAATGAGTTTGGATTGTTCTTAAGCTTAAAAAGTACATGTCTTTCAGTTTTAAATATTTCGTATAATTTACAAAGCAGTTTTAAGTTATAGAAAAATTAAAAAATTTATTAATAAATATCATTTTCCCGTATAGCAAGTAATTCTTGAGAAATTCCAACAATATATCACGTAACAGCATTCAAAATGTGTATTTGAACACGTAGACTGTGAATATCCTGCCGCGGTTTCTTATTGATTAGGAATGTGAATGATCTCACATTAAAGAGTGAAAAGTAACAGTAAACAGAAAGGGATGTACATATTATAAAAGATTTTTTGGATCATCATGGAATTTTCTAAATTAGTCATTTTATTTTGTTTATTTTAGAATCAAAAACATTTAATTCTAAAATTCACTTAAAAACAATTTTCTTTTTATATATTTACAAAAAATAATGAAAAATAATTATAATTATAAATTAACATGGCTAAATCTTGCTCATTATTTTCTTTGTTTATATTAATATTAATTGAATAGTAGGTAGACTATATACATATATTCATTAATGTAGTAATCATATTTTCTAGAAGTTTTAAGCAAAAAGGCTAACACCAAATTATATTATTAAAAGCCTTAACATATTTTGTCAACGCAAGTTTTTCATGTGTTTTGTTATATACAAAGTTTTGATTTGGTTTAATCGCTTTTTTAAATTTTCTCTTGTTTCAGGCTTGGCTAACAACAACATACATTTTGTTTTATATCAAAACAAATTGTTTACTCATGGATTTTGTTATTTTCTGAATCTTAACTATGTACGATTAAAGTTAAAAAGTTAATTACAAAAATTAAATGTTAATAGGAGTAAAAAACTAAACTATAATTTTAACCTTTAACTCGCTTTTATCGTATATAAAAAATTTCATATGCAAAAATAATAGTAACTAAGTATCAAAGTTTACTTAATTTAGAAACAAGAAAATTAAAATTTATAAATAATTACAAACAATTAAGCGTATAACCTAAGGTTTATTTACTATTAATGTTTTTTGTTTAACATTTTGTTTGCATCATTTGGAAAGAAATTGTTGTTTAGAATTTGAAATATTAAAAAAATGAACAATTATATAAAAAACAACTTCATACATTGTCATTCACAAATGAAATGAAAGTCTAAATTGTTTTGATTTAATATCTTATTAAATATATGTTTCTTGATAAAAATAAGTGAAATGTAAAATTCCATTTAATTTAATATTCTTTCAAATTAACTTAAAAAATATTGTATTTTTTAGTTATTATCTACAGAAATTTTTTAATATATTTGTGTTCTTTTTATTTGTTAAAAAAGTAAATCAAAACAAGAAATACAGAATTGTAGAACAAACCCACTAACGTCATATTAATTAGAATTACATTTTTTTGTTTTTCCTTCCTCTTATCTTTTTAATAACTCAGCAAGAAATTTTATACTTATAAATATGATTAGAATACTCATGCAAATATATTTTGATCACAGTTTAAAGTCCAGCTTGAACTTAATTGTTTTTATATAAACATGTTATTCAATTGATTTGTTTGGTTCTTGATTAACAATGAGATATTTCATATCGTACTTTATAAATAAGAAATGAATTAATTTTGAAAATAATAAAAAACTAAACTAGATTTGTTCGTCCGTCTTATTTAATACCAATAGAAAAATAAACAATAATTATATAAAAGAAATTTTCAGGATTTTTAATTTTTAAACTTTTCAGGGATATAAAAACAAAAAACTAAAAATTTAAATCCCAGCTACATCGCTTTGGAAATAAGTAAGTATGTATAAAGCATATCGTCGGTCATAGGTTGACAACTCTTAACATGTTTTTTGTAATTTTCCGAAGACAAAAAAAGAAAACGTTATTACGCCGTTGCTAAACCGCTTTAGAAGTAAATAAATAAATAAAAAAAAACAAAATTAAAAAGTAGGAGATATTTATTGTGGGATGATTCAATTTTTTTGCGACTTAAGAGTTGTCAACCTGTAACCGACGATATGTAAGTAAAAATTACTCTACTAGCAATAGATACAGAACCAAACTTTTGTACAAAATTTTTGCAATAATTTCCTATTGAATTATTGGTGCCGGAGCTAAATTGGAATTTTTAAATGGACTAAACTTTCTGTTGGGAATTGTTGTTATAATTTTTTGAATATCAACCTTAAATATATAAGGTACATTAGTATGAAAAAGTATTACAACAATTAAAAACTACATAATTAAATGTAAGAAACTTTTAAAACGACAGTGTTCAGAAAATTTTATTTCAAAAACACTAATTTAAACCTAAAAGTTATAATGAAATTTGCTTGACCAATCACCGGCATAGATTCTTTCTTTACTAAAGATTTTTAGCGATTGCTAAGTATATTTCTTATAGTTTCAAAATTAGACGATAAGCATTTTTTATTAAATGACAGCGTCAAGTCCCTTATAAATGAACTAATAATTTTATGTTCAAAATTTGAATGTAGTGAGTCAGTGGGGAATCTACAGGGAAGGCTGTGTATTATTTCTAAGTTTTTGTTCTAGGTAATTTTAAGCATCTTTGTATGAGTTTTAACAGTTTTGCCATACCAGGCTTGGCAACCATGTGTCAAGATCGGTCGGATAAACAACTTGTATAACAAAACTTTTGTTTTTTAGGTTAAGTCTTGATCTCCTGTTCAGTAAAGGATACAGTACCCAACAACACTTAATTGACTTGTCTCATGTATTTAACATATTGTTAAAAGTTTTCAACTTTAAACGAAAGTTTTTTATATAGGATAATATCTGAATAATAAATATTTTCACGAATTGGAATATTTCCATGTGAAGGAATTCGTTTTGGAGATTTGTTGAATGGATATATGATAGCTTGGGTTTTATTATCGTTAACATTAATTTTCCATTTATTGAAGTGTTTTCTGCTTGAGTTTAGAGTCTGTTGCATTCTCTTAACTATTGCGTTGGATACCTTGCGCTACATATGAAAGCAATTACAGCATAAATTTCACATCTACAAATTAAAATTTCAACAAAAAATTCCAGGTTTCACCAAACAAGAATTGAAATAATGGCATGGTATAAATGTGGAAATAATTGATCATAATTTTCAAGCTGCGTTTCGATTAGTATTGAAGAGATAGTGTTGGGTATTTGTTGTATAAATAGTGTTGCGTTCAAGGAATTTTGTCCATTATTGCACTTTTCAACCCTTAACAGGGGTAAAAGATTAATTTGTTTTAGATTCAGCTCTCAGACATCTAAATGCCAATTCTTTGTTAATGCAATAAGTCTCTGGAACGATATTCCCCATAGCATTCAAGGCATTAGTAACGCACGTCAATTTAGGAGAAATATAGTTAGTCAATTTTTAAATTAGTTTTAAGTGAGATTTACTTTACTAGAAAATAATTTTGTTCTGATATTATGATTTTCTTTATTATGTTGCTACTTTTTAACTCTCATTGTTATTTGTTTTATGTGTGCACACACAATTTTATAATGTATTTTTGTATGTACTTGTACTGAGTTCCATACTGCAATACAGGGCGCATCAAAAAGGTGACTGCATCAGATCATGTATTCATCATATGTTTTAACTTTTGCTAAACATAATGTAAAAACTAATTCGAGCTGTAAAAAACGTCTAGTAATGTACATATGCATTTGTAAAAAATAAGAAAGCCACTAAAAATATATTGGAATCATACACACATATTGCCAGACGTTTTTGATAGCTCGAATTAGTTTTTATAAAAACAAAATGCACGTAAAAGATAATGCATTCACCTGGTGTTATTGCGCCATGACTGCAATATAAGACTTCAGGTTTTGTGTATGGGACATCGAAAATAAATAAATAAATTAGGATAGCGTCTATTGAAATAGTATTATAGCATTCTACCTGTGTAATATATAAGGTACATTAGTATGAAAAAGTACTACAACAATTAAAAACTACATAATTAATTTTAATAGACAATTTCCTAAAGGACACAATCTCTCTACTATCTCTCTTACGCCGAAAGCTACCAAGGAGGGAAGTCATTGCCTGTAATTTTGTAATTTTCAAAAGTTTTTCCCTTCACATTGCCCTTGGTGTTGTGCGAAGAGTTTTAAATAAATTCGTTTCATATTTCGTTTTACAATTATTTTAGAATTTCTGTTTTAATCTTTACTTTTTACAAATATTTCAAATTTATTTATTGCATAGATATCGAATAATGTATATCATTTTGATCGGAAAGAAAAAATCTAAGTTGGTGATTGGCTTAACAAATTTCATTATAACTTTTGAAATTGTATAAGGTTTTATCAAAAAAACTTTTCCTTAACTCTTTCTTTTTTAAAGTTTATTTTGTTTGATTAAGTAGTTTGCAATTGTTGTAGTACTTTTAAGTCGATATTCAATAAGCTTTTATAATGATAATAAATGTATATCATTTTGATCTGAATCAAAATAACAATCGCTACATAAGGTCTGTTCGGTAACTTTTCTAGCAAAACTAGCAACGAGAGAGAAAAACAGAAATTTTCAAAATTATTCTCTCAAATAAAAAAAGTAAATGAACGCTTTACTAGCAAAAATTAGCAAAGAAAATTGTTGTGGCTTCGGAAATGATATGTAGAATTTAAAAACTGTACGGTATGCACACTAAATAGTACTATTTTGAAAGCAAATGTAGAAAACAAAGACCTCTGAAAGCCAGCAAACTGGTAGCCACACGAAAAAAATTTTAAATAATACTCAAAGTAACCAAATAGCAAAAATATGTAAAATATTTGCAATATTTTAGTAATTTGAATACGCATTTATGATGTTTAAGCTCATCATGTATAGATTTTTATTCTACAGTTAGTTCTAATAAACCTTATTATTGTAATTTAGATGTAAATTACCTGAAAAGCTCGGAGATTCTTAACCAAATTTCTGTTGTTTTACACTACTTTGATTTGTACTTCCATAGCTAAATTAAAGAAAAATTACAAAATAATATTTTTATATTCTTTTAATTGCCAAATACTTGCATTTTCGTCAATGTTTCAAAAATTTCTTTTATCAGGCATTTTTAAAGTATATAATTTTGTAAACAAAAGTCAGAAACAGTTGTTTGACTAATTCTTGCTAGTAAAAATTTTACCAGAAGAGTTTACAAGATATTTTTTGTATCTCATTTTTTTACTCTCTGTTTACAGTCTCTCGTTGCAAATTTTTTGGGTTAATGAACACTTTCTAGTAACAATTGTTACAAATTCGTAACAATTTTTGGTAAATAAACAGACCTATAGACTTTTATATGTATGTATCCTCAAATTAAAACGTTATCTAATAAAATCAAACAATCCATAACACAAAAATAATCTTGTTGATGAAATTATATCTGGGGATTCTCAACAATACTTAGTGTAAATGCGATAAAATATAGTCAAAACTTAAACTATTGAATTGTACCCACTAACAGTTTGCAGCTTGTCTTTATAAGAATTACATTAACAACAATAAATTCTATTATTTTACAGTTATTGTTATAATTGAATTTAATGAAAAGTTCTTATATATATGAATTAGCCACAAATTGTATGTTTCCATTGGCATGTTATTATGAAAACATGTTGTTTTTAGCATGTTTTTTATACATTTTATACGACTTAAATAACATGTTTTATTTTAAAACGTGTCGAAAATCTATTTTTTAACTAGTGTTGTCCTTGTTGTTGTAACAGCTCTGCTGCTGACGAGAGTTCTTTCCTGAAAAGATATAAAACAAAAAAAAAAAAAAAAAAAAGAAAACTTAATTATGTGTACGTGTGTCATCAGGTGGTACTAGGAAGTGAGAAATTGCGCAACCTCAATCGGTCGTATCCAAAGGTCCATAGGGCGTGAATTAGTGGTCCTATTGGGATAATTTAATAAGTGCACTGTGTCGTAAGGGCTTTGGAGATAGGCTGGACAACGGTTCAAAGTGCCAGGAACTATCCGTTTACGGTAGCAGTTGAGCATACGGTACCAGCCGGCTCTTAATTGTGCCAAAACTGATCTTGTTTGTCTGGGCAGAAGCCTCTCACCTTCTGAAATCGTGGGTGGGTGTTCATTTGGGACTTTATTACATCTGTAGTCATTTATGGTGTCTAGGACTGCCTATCGATGTATTATTTTTTTGGGTATCTGCAATGGACATCTGGTTTATTTCAGATGGAATAACATCCCGGATGTCATTGCAATAATACCTAAAGTCTTGCCGGATGTGTCCTGGCGGGGGATCCCACAATATCACCCCGTGATTACGGTGACTTTGCAGGTGACAAGCCACTAGGAATTGCTTGGTCAGTGGTTCGTTATGTTGTCTGACCGGGAGCATCTTAGTCTCTTCATGGGAGTGATTTTTGTTTGTCATTTTAACACATCTTGTCGCGATTCTGAGTGCATTATTTTGTGCAGTGTGTAAAACTTACCATTTAGTATCACTAAGAAACGAGGTCCAAATTGTGGCAGCATAAATAAGGAGGGAGCGGCCAATTCCTCTGTATTTTTCTACTATCGTCTCCTTAGTCATTCCTTAGGAGGTGCTTTTAGGACCTTGTTCCGAGTTTCACCTTGTGGTGGATGTGGGTGGCGTGCGATGAGAAGTGATGGAGGCTGTCGAAGACTACGCCTAAATTTTTGGGTTTGTACCGTAGGCATACGACGGGCTTCGACCGTGATGTCTAATTCTATTCTTACTTCTTTAGTCCACGAAGTGAAAAGGGATACCGATGACTTTGATGAAAGCTGAAGTCTACGTTCCTGAAAAAATTGTGAGATGGTGCCCAAGTATTATTAGATTCTGGCACTTATGTCGTCAATGTTAACACCAGATAAGTACTGCAGTCATCTGCGTACGACACCATTTTGACATCTTGGGGTGGTGCAGGATGTTTCGCAAGATAAATGTTAAAGAGTATAGGTGACAGTACTCCTCCTTGTGGCACACCCATTATTATCTTGCGGAATTTTGACATCTGGCCTCTGAACTCAACAAACGCTTGTCTACCACTTAAATAGTTGGCAATCCAGCGCTTGAAGTCGCACAGTGGTCCAAATGCTCAATCTAGCCGGAAGAAAGTATTTTATTTTATTATTTCGAAATTAGATATTTTGTTTGACAATAGGTTAACAAGTGTCCACAGTGCATAACGGTACATTTTGATTTATTTTAATTTTGTTTCAGGCTTGCTTTCTTCTTTTAAATACAAGTAATTGCTGTTTTGTTTTTCTATTAATTGCTCAGTTGATGTTAAATGCCGCAATTAAAGTCGTCGTGAAAAAATTAGAACATTGTTTTTAAAATAATTTTTTGCTGAAATTAATTTAACAAAGGTAAAAAAAAATTTTGTTGTTTAGAAAAGAAATGCAGTCCAAATGTCCAAACTTAATTAGAGCTTTAAATGGGAATCTATAAAACTCTTATTCTTTTATTTGTGTTTTTGTAGTCTCTACGATGGAAGCTTGTCAATGTTTTCAAAAATAGCTGCCAGTTTTTTCCTAAATGCTTTTTATTTCATTTACAGTTTAAAATGTCCATTACTAAGAGGGAACTATTTGATGCTTGGTGTAAACTTAGTGACAACAACAAAATAAAAAATATCATATGTTTTTGCTAAAATCGGGCTTGAGAATAATGATACGGATAGCTATTACAATCAAGTGAAGCAATCTGTTCGAACGTTTGTATGGTTTCTGGCTAAGAATTGGGCTCAAGCCAATCGAACAAAGAGGTTTTTAAGGCTACAAATAAATATTGGCTAGATGGAAATTTTGTAATTCCAACTGAGCGCGACTTCCGCATCTCAGGATGACAGATTACTGGATGGGCCGTCGACATCAAGCTATGGCAGGCCTTCTAAAGAATTTTTAGAAAAAAGTGAGAGAGCAAAGCGAACAAAAGTTGCACCTTTATTGGAGACTTGGTCCCCAGAAGAACTGACATTTGCTGCTGGAACAAGTCTTTATAAGTCTGGAATAAGAGATGCTGCGGGCATTGTCAAAACTGTAGACTCTTCTCCATCAAAAGCAGCAAAAATAAAAAAATTGAGCTTTTCTCCAAAACTACCAACACCATACACAAATTAGTAGGCATTAGTTTTGTATATCGATTGTAGATCCACAAGACACACTAATAGTCTTTTGCGTGCAGGTGCTAAAAACCATTACGCTGATATCTACCCTTCTTACCATAAACTGTTGGGTGCGTAAAACGAATGCTATCCAAATGATGGCATTAACGTTTCTGAAGTATGGGCGGAAGTTTGTTTGCAAAGCTTAGTAGATCACACTGCAAAAAGACTTTTAAAGCACCAAAAAGAAGTTTTGAAACAGTGTAAATCTACAGAGCTTATTTTTCCTATAGTAGCAGTGGACATTCACGATATAAGCAAGGTTTTAGTGAAACCGATGCCGTTGAAACAGAGGAACATTTGTTTGCAGTTTATTTGGTTCCTCTGCAGCTTAAAGAAGGTAATAAAGTAATTTGGCAGAATCCACGACCATCTTCCACAAGATTTTGCAGGCCAATCAAAATTATATTTGAAAAAGAAAGCAATTCTCTAGCTACAAAAGAAATTGATGCGATAAAAAATCAAATAGCTGCCGTAATTCCAACGCAAAAGTTTTATTTAACAATGATAGATGAACAAATCTTTTCAATGCTCGCAGATTCCTCTCCTCAACGTTGTGGTATTTGTGGAGCTTCGCCTACTAAAATGAATGACTTAAAAGAAGTTGAAAAATTACAACCGAATGAAAGCCTTTTTGAGCAGGCCTATTGACGCTGCATGCATGGAAACGGTTCTTTGAATAGAATATTTTTCCAGCAACCAGCTCTTGCTTTATCAATTACTAGGGTTGATGAGGATTTAATAAAAAGATTTGGTGTTATTTTAAACACAATGGCATGTGGCTTTGCTATTAACGTGAATGCATTTCGTACGTATGGCACGGACACAGTAAAACTGTATATACAACTGTATCCATGGTATTATATGCCATCGAGTGTTCACAAAGTCCTCATTCATGGTGCAGATATTATTCAATATGCAGCACTTCCTATAGGAATGTTGTCGGAAGAAGCATTAGAATGTCGAAACAAGGACTTCCCAAATATACGAGAAAGTCACACACGAAAAATGTCCCGCGAAAAAACAATGCATGATCTTTTTCATTACCACCTCTTGTCTTCAGATCCTCTTATTTCCTCTTTTTCAACAAAGACTTCTATTCATTCTCGCAGTATTGAACCTTTGGGCGAAGAAGTTATTGCGTTACTTTCTGATGCTTCTATACCAGAGAAATTCCTCGATACAGAGAGTGAATCAGATTTAAGCAAACATACTCTGTAGTGCGATTTACTACTCTTTTTTAACGACTATCGCTTGGTTTAATTGTCAATTTTGCTATTCAGTAATAATTTTTACAATATTTGTTGCTGCTTAAAACCATTTGTTATAGTTAGCGAGTTGCTCATTGTTAAAAAAGCGACTATAATTTTTGCGTTGTTGTTTGTTGACGAAACGAACGACCTACAGCATGTGTATGTACATTTATACATAGATACATATAAGCATAAACGTAGAAAATATATACATATTTGAACACAAAATAAATATATAAATAAAAGAAATACAGTTTGCTTTCAATTTAATTAAATTAAACATTATTGTATTACTAAGTTTAACAAAGAGCATTTAAAATTTATTTTAAAAATAAATTTATTGTTAAAAAAATTACAGATAAACATATGTTTTTACTGTATTCAAGAAAAGGTAACCGCAACTCTTTAACCAAAACATTATTATGCTTTTTTTAATGTCAAACTCCATACATGCATGTTAGATAACACGTATTCATGCGTGTATATTGACATTGAAAAAATAAACACATGCATGTGCCTTGCTTGAATTCTCATGTTTTTATTCTTCTCTTTCTTGTTTTTCGTATATTTGCTGACGGAGATGCCACTCAATTTCAATTTGTCTTATAAGAATATTAAAAATGTTTAAAATTGGTCAAATGAAGTTAGTGAATCACATAATCGTTACTGCAAACAACAGAAAATGACGACTAATATAAAAATTGTCGTATTGTTTAAAGTTAGTGAATCGCACTACTGGTATGTGATAGAGATCAATTGTTTTCGAATTGATCAATTTCAGATGTATATTTCGAATTCAGAAGACATTTTAGCTAATTTTCTCACATTTTCCCTAAATTTTGGGCTTTTATCCTTTAAACTGAGTTCCTTTATTTTATTTGGTATGAATTTTGTGAAAACAACTAAAAATTATCTGAAAGATATCTCTGAAATAGTTCGATTTGAAAACATCGATTTCCATCACATGCCAGATTGCTTTTTTTTTAAATAATTTTACATTTAACTTGCCTCAATATCTTGAATATTTTGATTAAATGTGAATTCATATTGCATTAAACTGAAAACATCTAGGTTGTTCACGGTTCATTGGTTATCAAGTTATGTGTTAAAAAAATATTTTTCCAACAACAAAATATATTGAAAAATATTTTTGTCACTATATATTTTGTTGTTTAAAATATAATTTTTTAAACACATAACTTGATAACCAACGAACCGTGAACAACCCATTTATTTCATTCTATATCACCTGTTA
The DNA here is from genome assembly GCA_937654795.1 of Cistogaster globosa. Taxonomy (NCBI): domain Eukaryota; kingdom Metazoa; phylum Arthropoda; class Insecta; order Diptera; family Tachinidae; genus Cistogaster; species Cistogaster globosa. The sequence goes on along the minus strand of OW569406.1, from coordinate 46,723,002 downwards.
ATGTTAATTAAATTTTGTGATAAAAATTCAAAATTTTAGATAAATAAATAAATATTGTTTTACATAAATATAGGAATATTATTTGTTTTTATTTATTTGACAAAAAATCTGCCACGCCCATTACAGATTGCGCCCATTGATTTTGGTAAGTATTTTTACTGATAAAATTTATGCACATGCAAAGATTCATGTCACTGCGGTTTTTCAAAAGCGAGTTATGACTTTCCTCCAGCTAGATTGAGCATTTGGACCCCTGTGCGTCGTTGGGAAGAGTGGTGTTCGTAATGTAATTTATCAGCACAGAGTGATCGACCGCGTCAAAGGCTTTAAATAAGTCCAAGGCAGCAACAACTGTGCGTTGACAAGGTCTCTGCTGATTAAGTCCGTCAGCGATTTGGGTACCTTTCATATTCAAGCCGTTGTGGTGCTGAAGGGTTCCCTGAAGCCATGTTGGTGTGTGGCGGGTAAAAGATGTTCTTTTAGAGTTGCCAGTAGTAACGCTTCTAAAACTTTAGCTACGGGTGATAAAAGGGAGATCGGGCGATAACATTCTGCCATTGTAGTGGGTTTGTTTGGTTTTAGTATGGGAATTATCCGAGCAACCTTCAAGATATCCGGAATCACTAATTGACGAATGGAGATTTGTAGAAGGCGCGTCAGATATTCAAGCGATACTGTGCCAAGTTTGTTCAACATTAGCATTAAGATGCCATCAGGACTAAGAGCTCTTGCGTGTTTCGAATTGGATATAACATTTTTAACTTCATCGAGAGTGAAGAAAATATGCACTGAATCTCGTTTTAGATTCTTGGTTCTCCGGATTATGGTTCTTAATTCCTGACACAAGTAGGGTAGGGTAATTGACGAAGGGAATCATCAATAAATTCTGAAAATTCTCCCAGTTGGCTTTATTGTTATTAATAAAAGTGCGCTTATAAGGCTCAACGAAGTCACTTGGCTTCTCAACAGTGACCACAATGGCTATGTGGTCCGAGTTAAATGTAATTTAGGTTTTCCAGCTTGTATAAGCTGGTAGCGATGAACAGACAATGGAAATGTCTGGTGAGCTTACACATCTTGCAGTAACTCTTGTTGGGAAGTCTTCGTTTATTGCAAATTGAATACCGCGAGGGTCTTTTGGTAGTTGAAAATACCAGCTCTCATGATGACCACTGAAATCACCAAGTAGTATTCTATTATCACCTTAAAAGAGATGAGATATGCTCGGGTGAAAATTAGCCCCAATGCTGTTAACGGGTGGGATGTTAACATTGATGTTTTCTGTTTCAGTGATGTGTGAGTACAATGAAAGGCACATAACCTCCAGGTAGAGGTCAGGAACAGGAGGGGTTGGCACGGTTATCAGTTTTTAGCTGAGATTTCGTTCTATGATGAACGTCAGTGCTCCGCCATGGACTCTATCCCTGTCACTTCTGACGATGTTGTAATTACCAGAGGCTGAAAGTGCACAATTACCAGTAAGCTTAGTTTCCTGTACAGCGGCTTTGAGTATGTTGTGATCATGCATATATTTGCTGATTTCCGAGACCTTATTCCTGAGGCCATTAAATATAATTGCATGATCTTGAAAGATCTACCGGGACCAGTATTTTGCACTAGCCGCTGAGAAGGAAGATGTGGCGAAGTGATTATTTGAGATGGTATTGTTGGTGTTGGTTGCTGTAGTAAGGGTGAGTTCTGTACATTTGGAGGGATTAGGTGTAAATTGGGCAGTTGAATTTAGGGCGGTGCTGGCAGCTCCGGTGGTATTAGCATAGCATGCGGCTACGAAATTAGCATCCCAATCCCTGTGTGACCTCAAATTTGTACATCGCCTCATGTGACACCATTTAACATATCGAGCATGTACTTTGATGAATTTCGTTGCGCCTCACAGGTTGGGATAGTGTTTGAACCTGTGGAGTTGCATTGGGAGGAGCAGTGCTGATTTTAGATGGTTGATTACTACAGCAATTTGTCACAAAGCTTTGGGACTATTCAGGGTGGATGGTGAGACCTGAGCAACTTTTCAGGTGGCACCAGTTACCACAAACTGAGCACTTGATCGATGTAACGTTACGCGTTATTTTGTTGTGACAAAGAAAGCAAAACCTGATCTGGGGACCTGGATTTGTTCAATGCCACCTTAAATTAGTAATATTTTGAGCAAAATTGCTGGCATATTTTGTTCACCTGAGGAAAAAATTTTGGTTCGTACAGTTGTTGCCGGCTTGACAATCTTTGGCCGAGAAAGACTCGGGTCGTTCCGGAACGAAGATCCAATTGTAATGGGAACGGTGTTGTCCTTACAGCATTGTGTTGTTTTTTGGAACATAGAAATTCAACTCTGTTCTGTCTATTCGTATTGATTGGTTTTGTTGAAAAAGTGATATTTAAATTTCATTTATTCATTAAACACACTCACCACAGCAACTACCCACTGCAAAATTAGAATACATGTCTGCATATGAGAATAATTATTTTGAAGGCAGCAAGGCAATAAGGCGAAAGGCTGATTTTGCCGCTGCAGTCCAAATAAACTTATTTCTTATTATTGTTGTTATTTTTTACCAACAAGTTACGATCTGCGTATGTATAATCTTACATGTTAAGCTAATGAGGCCTAAAGTTATCCATGTAAATAAGAACAATTTTTTATTACATATTTAGCCAACGTTTCGTGAATTTTTTGTTCACTTTCTCAAGGGGTCGTCTATTGAATTAAAAAGAAGAAAGAAGCAACGCAGTTAAAATTAAAAACAATCAACGTGATAATGTACAAATTATGTTAACTTACAATATGATGTCAGTTTACATTAACAAGGTTAACAATTTTGATAATAATAACAATATTAAACATACATTACAAATACAAAACTTAATTTTTAAAACTGTTGTTTAAATTATTGCGAGATTATAACTGGCTCTCAAACTATCTGTGTCCTCTTTAATGTTCATTGTTTTGATTATTTTTTGTTGTTTTTCGTTGGTAACCACCGTCTAGATTAGCAATAAATATATTAACATATATTGCATCAAATGTTAAAATTATGTTATTTCTAATGCTATAAACACAATCAAGTCCTCCGACCATCGACTACAAGATGTTAAAAATAGAATACATGCGTTCTTATGAGAATAATTCTTTTAGCCGCTGCACGACTACCGACTACATGGATACTTTTGTAGCCCGTGGCCAACTAAGGCTAATTTCTATTTTTCTTGACTACAAAAAACAGATTAGTGCTGCCAATACAATAAATGCATGAAATGGTGGTTTTAAAAACGCAATAAATTAAATATCGCTATTAAAAACGCGAAAAACTATTATAGTGGCACCATTGAAAAATAATAATCATCTGTTCATTTGTTTACATTTTTCATTATTTTATTTTTTAGTCAATTAAATAACGATTGAAATGGGGCTGATAATTTATTCGGCGTTAAATAGTCCCCTAGGTTACTAGAATCAAGTCACTACCATTTTTTATAGAGATAGATAGTCAGTGTAATATCTAGTTATGGGTAGTTTATGAACTAAGAGAAATGAACGCGTGCTATCTTATAATTCTTATTTCATACGAAAAGATTGTTTATTTCATATTTAGATTGAAAAAGTAAATAAATTTTAAATTCATTAACAGTAATTAAAAAAAAAAAAAAAATAATTAAAATTTTTTGCAAAAGTAAATGCTTCTAAAAAAAAGTTAATGGTTTGAATCAGTGTTTGCTGTTATCGTTACGCTTTTATTTTTAAATTGGCGTTTCTTCTGCCTCTGCCTCTTAAATGTTAGGTAGTAATATATGTACATAAAAAATCTAGCAGTGCATTATAAAAATTGTCAAGGTCTTTTAAGCTTTTCTTTCCATGTACACCATCGACATTAAAGCCTATAGTTACATGGTTACCAACGATGTACTTAAAGTTTTTTAATACACCACCAGTGTTCAGCGAAGAAACCATTGCTTTAACCTTTGTAAAAATAGAATGAATCATATATATGTGTTAGGCCAGGTCGATTTGTATGGAGGCAAAAGAATCTCTCAACGCACAACGAAAATCGTATTCTAGGGAACAAAATAAGAAATTTTGCTGAAGAAACCATTTATCCTGGAATTTGAACCAGTAGGAGGTGGGGTTCCCCATACAAACATTTAAAAATGCCGGTAACTCAGAATTCGTTTCAGATGTATGGTTCCTTCGGCAAAGTTTCTTAGTTTGATCCCTAGAATACGATTATCTTTGTACGTTGAGCGATTTTTAAATCGACCCGGCCTAATGTATATGTAGATCGAAATAAAATATTGGTTACATAAAAATACTTACGTATTGATTTTTTTGGCTGCTCTAATGTCTGCATTTAGCTGTGAATTGGTAGCTCGTCATAGTGCTGTCGCAAAAGTTTACCTAGAACTTCTTTGTTGTCTGCTTCTGATTCAATTATAATTTGAAGTTAACTTTTTTAGACAAATATTTCTGCCATCCCTAAATTAGCGCGTAAAGCGCAAGATATTTGTCAAAATTTCTCATGTACATACAAAATGTATGAAGCATCCCTAAACAGCACGGCGTCAACGCTTAGCAATTGGAAAATCCAATTTTGACAGCGCGTAAGGTAATGCAGTTGCCTGCGAGCTCCTGTTGTTTACATATTTTGTTGTCGCGATTCTGGATAGTGAAGCAAACCAGCCCGCAACGGTACCTAAGTCGTTCAAACCGCCTCTAATATATTTGAGAGAACAAAATTCAAATGAGCTAATAAAAAGTCTCATTTTACTGATCGGCGAAAACTCATTTCATGTAATCGCCATCAAGCGCGGCAACATTAGTGAAACCAAAATACAGGTGAATAACGAGGAAGGTTTTCGTAAAATAGTTAACGAATTCGAAAACAGAAAAAAAAAGATTTTACACATACCAGTTGAAGAGTGGCAAAGGGCTTCAAGTCATTATTAAAGGCATGGACGCGTGTGTTGATCCAGAGGAGATAAAGGCTGCGCTCCAAAAAAACGGTTTTAAAGTGAAAAGTGTTGATAATCTTAGAAACCGAGAACGCTTACCCCAACCACTATTCCGGATAGAATTGGAACCTGGAGATATCAGACTGAAAAAGAACGAAACTCATCCCATCTACAGTCTAAAATATCTGTTGCACCGTAAAATAACCGTAGAAGAACCACATAAACGTTCAGGACCCGTTCAATGTCTAAACTGCCAAGAATTTGGCCATACTAGGGCCTATTGCAAGTTGCCTCCGGTTTGCGTTGTATGTGGCGAGCTACATGGCTTCAGTCAATGCGATAAACCAAAAAACGACTCGAAGGTTGTAAAATACAGCAATTGTGGTGGAAATCACACTGCCAACTACAGAGGTTGTCCCGTTTATTCAATTGTAAAGAAGTCTTCGAAGAATCAGTTATTACTTTTAAGCAACCAAACATCTACCAAATGCCTACTTCCCCCAGTTACCCCAGCCAAGCGCTCAAAATGTTTCATACGCTCATATTTTTTTAAACCCAATCGTGCCCTAGTACTTAACCCGATGTCTAAATCTAATTCGAGTCCAATTTTGCAGCCGGAATACAAAGAACAAAATGCTTCCGTTAACTCTAGTCGTCTTGAAGCCAGCATTGAGACATTAGTGCTCTCGTTAAACAGTTTTATGAGCTCTATGAGCAGCATGATGCAAGAAATGGTACTGTTACGGCTGTAACAGTTGTCCGAATAAGGAGGTTTGCGTTAAAACATTTATGTTATTTTTTGACTTGCAAATAAATACAAAGTCGTTTATTTCTATAAAATGAAAACTAGGATGTATTACAAAAAAGGAGAATATAAAGAAACAAATTTTAAAACATACCGCAGTTTTTGCACCTCCTTGCTTAACGTTTGATGGACATATAAAAAGTAAAACGGCGCTTATAATTCAACTACGCGAGTTATAAATGAAAAAATAGTCAAATAATAGATAATGGAACAAAGGAAAGTGCAATAACGCGGTTTACAAAACAAAATGTCAAATAGCATGTTATTCACAATAATTAAACAGCTGAAGTACGGTTTAACCCTTGAAGCGTTCTGTTACACCCCCACCCCCGTGGAGCGATTAGCTTCACAATCATCTAAATCCAAAACAGCTAATTTTGAAACAGCACGTTGCAGCACACCACTTGAAGTTTTGACATCCGCTTTACGAACGACTCCATCCGACCCAGTATACAAACGAGTGACCAAACCTCGCCGCCATTGATTTCTTGAAATATTAGGATCACACACAAAAACAACATCCCCTTCTTTCACGGGCTTCGTTGGTTCGCACCACTTAACTCTTCGTGTTAGGGTTGGCAGATACTCTAAAACCCACCGCTTCCAAAATCTGTCTCTTAGGGCCTGCACAACACGCCATTGTTTCTTTAAGGAGAAAATTTTCTTATCAGGAGCAGACACTTCAGGGGTTTGTGTAATATTAGGCGTACCCAGTAGGAAATGATTCGGAGTCAAAGGCTCCTCTTCATGAGGAGATATAGGCAAATGCGTCAACGGCCTGGAATTTACTATATTTTCGGCTTCGATAAGGAGTGACTGGAGTACATGTTCTTTCGGAGATTCATTTTTCATAGTTTGGCGTAGGACTCGCTTGACGCACTGCACCATTCTTTCCCATACTCCACCCTCAGAAGGGTTTGCTGGACAATTAAATACCCATTCCACTCCCTTTGTGGACAATAATTGCTGAATTCGTTTTGCCTCAAAAACTTCCTCAAACCTTTTTGCCTCTTCATTGGCGCCAACAAAATTTTTTCCATTGTCGGACCTGATTCTAACTGGCACTCCTCTGCGGTTCATAAAATTTTTTAAGGCGATGATGCAAGAATCCGTTGACAAATCATAAGACAATTCAAGATGAATAGCGCGTATAGTTAAGCATGTGAACAACGCAACCCATCTTTTTTCAGTTCTACGTCCAACACTGACCGTCAAAGGGCCAAAATAATCAAGTCCAGTGTATTTAAATGGAGTAATATGAGGTTCAAGTCGATCAAGTGGCAGCGGACCCATAACCGGAGCAACGGGAGCGGCATTATTTTTCCTACAATTAAAACATTTGCTTACAACACATCTCAACAGGCGCCTTAGCTGTGGAATCCAAAACCTCTTGCGAATTTCGCAAATTGTGGCTTCATGGTTCTGGTGTTTCATTTCACAGTGATAATGCATTACAAGAAGTCTTGTCATGTAATGATCTTTGGGCAAAATGATTGGGCGGCGGGTGCTATAAGGTAGACTGCTAGCTGCGTCAATCCTTCCAAAAACCTTGAGTAGACCATCCTCATCTATATACGGCATCAAACTATTTAAATTACTGGCTTTTGTTACTGGCTGTCCCTTTCCAATGCATTTCAAATCTTCGGCAAATGATTCCCTTTGTACTTGCAGGCATATTATTTTCTCGGCGTTTTCTAAATATTTAGATGTTATACCATGGCGGTCTAATTCACCACATCGTTTACGGCACAGGTTAACAAAACGAAGAACTTGAGCAATGGTTCTTTTCAAGCGATTGTAAGACGAAAAACGTTCAATATTTATGAATTCATTTTTGACAACTAAAAGTGAAACTTTTAGGCGAATTTCCTCCTCATTTAGATCTTCAGGACCAAGAGCAACGCCGTTGTAATCTGGCCAGTCTTCTTCTTTTCGTTTCAGAAACGCAGGCCCATTCAGCCATCGACACGATGTAGAAAAATCAATATTTGCATAACATCTTGTTGCATCATCGGCTACATTGTCTTTACTAGACACCCATTTCCAATTTTCCATATTAGTTGATGCGAGTATTTCTCCTATTCTATGCGCAACGTATGGTTTGTAATTTCTATGGCTGCTTGAAATCCATCTTAGGACTGTTTTTGAGTCGCTCCATATAATTGTCGAGTCTGGAACTATTTTGTGTTCACTCAGCACGTTTTGTTTAATTCTTGTTCCTAGGACGGCTGCCTGCAATTCTAAGCGAGGAATTGAGATTTTGTTTAAAGGGGCACATTTTGTCTTCGAACATATAAAGCTAACGGCAATACTGTCATCTGATAAAACCAATCTCCAGTAGGCGACTGCTGCAAAAGCTTCTTCACTGGCGTCTACGAAAATGTGTAATTGGATTTGATTGATTTTTCCTGGAGGGAAATAAGATCTTGGTAAACGAAATTTTGCAACATTTTTAAGTTGTTTACGCCACCGCTCCCACGATACGTTTATGTCATCTGGTATTGGCTCATCCCACCGGATCGTTCGTTTCCAAATCTTACGAAGTATTAATTTACCACCAACAACATAATGGCTCAAAAATCCTAAAGGATCAAAGGTTGACATGATGATACTGAGTATTTGTCGTTTTGTGGGTTTTTTATCACCAGATATTACATCTTGCTCCACTTTTCTAAATTTTAAACTAAACATGAAGTTGTCCGATGCCGAATCCCAAAAAAGACCAAGAACTTTTTCAATACTGTCTTTACCTGAAATCGATTTTGATGAGGGTGTACCATCAAGAGCAAGGATGACATCATTTGAGTTTGAGGTAAAGCCTCTTAAATTGAATCCGCCATTTTTGTGGATTTCTTTCACTTGCTTTGAGATTTCAATGGCTTCCTCTATAGTATCAAAGCTATCTATAAAATCGTCCATATAATGATGATCACAGATCGCTTCCAATGCCTTGGGATGGTAACCTGTATGCTCCTCAGCATTCCTCTTCATAACATAGAGAGCAGAGCATGGCGAGCAGGTAGCCCCAAATATCATGACTCTCATTTCATATTCATCAGGCGCTAAGTTTTGGTCACAATTCCTCCAAAGAAAACGTTGAGATATTCTATCGCTTGGATGTATTAATATTTGGTGGAACATTTCACAAATATCTGCGGTGACGGCAATGTTTCCTCTTCGGAAACTGTAGAGCATGGTTGGCAACGATGAAATGGACAGGGGGCCTTTTAATAAGTTATCGTTCAAAGAGATTCCATTTACTTTTGCGGCTGCATCAAAAACCAATCTAATTTTCTTATTCTCTTTGTTAGGGTTTATGACACCAAAATGAGGTAAATACCATTTCTTTGGCGATATTATGTGGACATCTTCTGGTGATACTTTACGAACATACCCTTTTTTAATGTAACCATTGATAACTTCCTTATAGGCAGCAGAAAAATTATCATCACGTCGCATTTTTCTTTCTATTCCCTCAAGACGGTTTAAGGCCATTTGGTAGCTATCTGGCAACTCTATTGCATCACTTTTCCACAATAAACCTGTTTGGAAACGTTTTTCAACGCGCTTTGTTGACTCTTTTAAAATCCTTTTCGCTCTTATGTCATTATCACTTTCAACAAGAGGAGCAGACCTTACGCCCATATTTTCAATATTGAAATAATTTTCGACCATCTTGAAAATCTCTTCTTCTTCCTTCACATGGGCAAAGAGGCATGAGTGTGGTGAGGGCGACAGTGATGTACATGGGCCGAAAACTACCCAACCTAACTCCGTATTGCAAGCGAATGGTCCATTTAAATTGTCTGTATTAATGTTAGATGGCAACCCTAGACTAACATGGTCGAGGCCAATTAATAATTTCGGTACTATGTTTGTATATGGCTTAATTAAATCTTGACACGAATTTTTGAATATTTGTTTTATATCATACTCACTTAGGCTTTGCATTGGCAAGTTTAGATTAGATACGGCATAAACATTTCTTAACAGATGACTCTTTTTCTTGCCAACACCACTAACTCTTAAGTTGAAAGTCATTGACGGTTCCTTTGCAGACTGGCCACCAAACCACTGTATATTCAAATTATTACATTTTCCACGCACCCCAACATAGTCAGCAATTTCTTTGTCCAGCATAGTTATAGAAGAGCCATCATCAAGTAAAGCGTAAATGTCCACACAGCGTTTTTCTCCATATAACGTAACTGGTAATACACGAAACAGCAACCTTTTAGCGTCATCGGAGCAGCTAAGAACATTGTGGCTAGTTTCTGGCACATCACTTGTGCTCGGCTTTGGTGGTACAACAGATGGCTTTGGAGTGTCTTCATGTAGTAATTTATTGTGTTTACGTTGGCACCCTTTTACTGGACAAATTTTCTTTTTACGGCAATCTCGAGTTGAATGACCAACGTTGAGACATGAAAAACACGCATGAATCTTTTTCACCATATCCCAACGTTCTTCTACCTTAAGGTTTAAAAATTTGGAGCAATCATATATTCTATGGTTACCTTTACAAACAGAACATTGCTGAACTCTCTCAGCTGCGTGTAGTACTCTGCGTTTAGATTCATTATTAGAATCTTGTACTATGCAGATTAAATTAGCCACTTCACTCAACCATGAGCTGAAATGTTCGATTGTAGGATAAGGATGAATGTTAATTGCGATTCTGGCCCACTCCAACCTCTTGCTCATAGGGAGTTTTAAAATGAGTTCCTCTAAGAGCGTAGGGTTAGCAATGTGTTGTTCGCCATTCACAGATTTAAGAAACACTGACAAATTATTTACGGTTGTTGAAAACGAGACCAATTTTACTAAATTGTTTTCAGTAATATATGGCAGATCCCTTACTTTCTTCAGCTGGCTATGGATTAACTGCTCTGCCCTTCCAAAACGAAACTTTAATTGGTCTATGACAGCACCGACGTTATCAGGATGGATCAGTAAAGACTTTACCATTTCCTTAGCATACCCTCTTAAGCATTTTTGCAACCTTTGATTATTTTCAAAGTTAGTGTATCCATATATTGCTGTCGATTGGGTATAAGCAGTATAGAACAATGGCCAGTCCTCTGGATCACCAGTAAACTCCGGCAGGTCTTGTATTTTTCTTGGGATTATATAATCGTTTGGTATATTAAGTATTCCATTTGCATTCAAACTGTTAATTATTGGCTGTTGTTGTTGGTGCTGTTGTCGACTGGCTGCAGAAGATGGTGACATATAATTATTAGCTAAAGGGGTTATGAGTGTATTAAACGACGTTAACGCATGTTGCGTTGACGCCAACGCGGCAGCGCTAGAAGTTGACAGAGGCTGTTGATTATGCATGTGTGCAGTCGTATATGTTGATGTATTCGTGAGTTGCGAATTGCGGGATTCCATTGTTGTTGTATTTGTTAAATCAATGGCGGAACTATTTGGCACATTTAAAAAAGTTTGGTTATGGTCACTTACCGTTTGTGATGGCTGTAAAGCAGATTCCAGTTGTTGGCACTTACTTCTACTTTCTATGAGTTGCGATTGGGTATCTGAAAGCTGGCGTTTCAAATACTGCAACTGCTTTTGCATGTCTGCTAGGAGGACGCTTTCTCTTGATGGCTGCATACTCATTGGGCTTGACTTACTTGTCGTCTCGGCATTACTTCCCTTTGGCGCTTCTGTGCTGGCGGCATTAGCACAAGAACTAGGATTTGATTCTGGCTGCATTTTTTGTTGTTGTGAAGAAGTTGGATTAGTTACAACAGTATCCGCGCTGGCTGTACTCCTCAAAAACGGTGGACTGCGAACTACTGGTGGAGGCATTTATTCCAACTTGTGCAGCTTTTCTATTTGACGACAAAAAACACAAGTACACGACACGTTGAGACACGCAAATTTCCATAAAAAATGTGAAATAAAAATGTTACGGCTGTAACAGTTGTCCGAATAAGGAGGTTTGCGTTAAAACATTTATGTTATTTTTTGACTTGCAAATAAATACAAAGTCGTTTATTTCTATAAAATGAAAACTAGGATGTATTACAAAAAAGGAGAATATAAAGAAACAAATTTTAAAACATACCGCAGTTTTTGCACCTCCTTGCTTAACGTTTGATGGACATATAAAAAGTAAAACGGCGCTTATAATTCAACTACGCGAGTTATAAATGAAAAAATAGTCAAATAATAGATAATGGAACAAAGGAAAGTGCAATAACGCGGTTTACAAAACAAAATGTCAAATAGCATGTTATTCACAATAATTAAACAGCTGAAGTACGGTTTAACCCTTGAAGCGTTCTGTTACAGGTACGCATGCAATCCATGATGTTGCAGGCGGTACTTAATAAACCATGATCTGCTTAAAAATATGTTTCTGGAACGCAAACGGCTTACGCCAACACAAAAACGAACTGGAGTATTTTCTTAAGAATCAGCAAATTGATGTCATGCTGATTTCAAAAACACATCAAACAACAAATAGCTTTGTTAAAATTAATGGATACATATTATATGATACCAAAGACCCTCGTGGCAGAGCATGTGGTGGTACGGCAATTCTAATTAAGGCTCGAATTAAACATTATTGTAGTGCATATGGTATAAACATGCATACCCAAACAAACAAACATGTGGTATAAACATGCATACCCAAAATATAAAATAAATATCAAAAGTAAATGACCGACAAAAAATGCAGTTAGTAGAAAATGCAAAGTCAAGTGTTGAATGAAATATTGTAATTTAAGATTTTTAATAAATATATGAACAATAAGTAGGAGAAATAGATAAATATATATGTAAATAATAAACATAGAAATTATTAATTATGAATAGGAGAAATGATTATTCTTTAAGAAAACATAGAATAAGAAATAGTATATAAGCTAGGGAAAATTGTAAATAAAATCAGAAATAATTCTGACTTTAAGCAATAGAGTTGTTTTATTCCTCAACAAACTTCGGCAATTAACTTTGCCATCATATAGAGCCACCTTCTACTCTAAGGCTCTTTAATAAAACAAGAGGCAAAGAAAAAGATACCCATATAAGAGTATCTCAAACGGTTACAAAAAACAAAAACACAAACTCCAAAGCCCGAAAGTCCGAAGGAAGACAAAAAAAAAAAGAAAAGAGGAGGAAAGGCAGTTAAGAGGAGAAAACTAATAGCCGAAACCTATAGACAATTTCATCTCACCGGCAACAAGGCCGAGAAATCAAGGTTGTTGAAAGAAATCAAAGAAATTAGGAACAACCAATAATAAATTTTTTTCTTTCCAAAAATAACTAAAATTAAAAACCATAATGGGTGGATGGTTTTCAAAGGAGGATATTATCGTAAATGAAAACAACACTGGTGTAATGACGATGACTCATGACCATATACAAATAGTAATCCTAATCCTATTAATAGCATTAGTAATAAGTAAAATTAATGAATACTATAAAAATTATATGAAGAAAAAAGCAATTAGATTTGCCAATAAGTTAGAAAATGTATAAATAAATGGATAAACTAATAAGTATATATAAAAATTTAAAGAAAAGTCCAAATAGATTTTATACAAAAAGTTATGTAATAGAGACTTTAAATTTAATAGAAGAATTAAAAACTATTGCATTGAATAATGAAGACTATCCTCTAGAAGAAGTAAGTGAAATTGAAAATAAAATTTTAAATTATTTGAAAATAAAAGAAAATAAAGAAATAGCAAATATGGCATCGTTTGGCATTCTTGACGCATCGAAAATAATACCAGAATTCAATGGTGACCTAGGACAAATTAGTAATTTTTTAGGTATAATAGAGTTCTATTCTAGCACTCTCAAAGATGAAACAGAAGTTGCTAAATTAATAAAATTCGTTTTAGCCACTAAATTGACAGATAAGGTAAGGAACAAGTTGATTTCAGAAGAAACTCCAAATTCGCTCGAAACTTTCAAAAATACCCTTAGGAAAATATTTTCTCCCAAGAAATCACTCTCTTCAGTGCATACCGAATTAGCGAAACAGATTCAAGGGAATAGTACAGTAACTCAATTCGCTAACAGGGTTGAATCTCTTGTAGCTGCTCTCAATGAATTCCATATTTTAGAACTAAGATCCCAAAGCAGGGTAACGATTATTAAAATGAATGATCAAGTTGCTCTTAGTACCTTTAAGAATGGTTTAAATGAACCACACAGATCCACAGTTTTGGCTGCTAGACCCAAAAGTTTAAATGAAGCAATCCAAATAGCTTCAGAAGTAGTTTCACAAACGAATTCTGTAATGCATTTTAATAGGAACACAAATTTTTCTTACAACAGGAGATTTCATAATAGGAATAATAATTCTGGTAATCATTTTAGGAATAATAATTTCCGCGGTACTAACCTACCAAGAAATAATAATAATTACAACAACCAGAGAAATAACAGTAATTACAATAATAATTACAATAATAATCAAAGAAATGGTAGTAATTACAACAATAACAGGAGAAATGGTGATTTTAGAAATAGGAACCAAAGAAGGATATATTTTGCTCAGGAACAGGGAAACGAGATAGACCCCTGCAATCCTCAAGAGTAAATGTGACAGAAGATGTAGGGAGGTTAAAACAATTAAAAGAATATGCATTAAAAACTTACAATTCGCACACAGACGCACCTAATTTTGTAACATTTAAAACATGTGAAGGAAATTTTGTGAGATTTTTAATAGATACAGGTGCAGACATTTCTATATGTAAAGAAAATTTTATAGGAAATAACGAAATAAAAGAACACAACGCTTGCAAAATTACGGGTATTGAAAACAATGCAATTCAAACAATGGGTACTTCAATACTGAAATTAGTACTTCCAGAGGATATAGTAAACCATGAATATCAAATAGTAAGTACAGAATTTCCAATAGCAACAGATGGTATTTTAGGAAGAGATTTTTTCACTAAATATTTGGCAAAAATAGATTATGAGACATACACATTAGCTGTTATAATAAATGAAACTGAATATGTTCTACCAATGACAACAAATATCAATAAAATCACTATACCACCAAGAACTGAAATAATACAAGCAGTAAAATTATATATTGAAGAAGATAGCGTGGTATGTGCAAAGCAAATTTGTGACAATATTTTTGTTGGTAATACAATAATACCAAAACATGGAACAAAGCACATTAGAATTTTAAATGCTTCAGACAAAGAAGTTACAATATCTCAATTTGATTTACAAATCGAACGTTTATCAGATTATAACATTCTCTATAATAAAAAAGAAAATGCAAATAGAAAACAAAAGGACAGAAGGGAAAAATTAAGAAAATTACTGAGTATAGATACAGTCGACATTAACGCAAAACAAGCCATAGAGGAAATATGTAAAGAATTCCAAGATATTTTTCATTTAGAAGGAGACCATTTAACAGCAAATAATTTCTAAAGACAAAAATTACAAACTGTGGACGATACCCCGGTGTACACACGAAATTACAGATTACCACAGTCACAACAGGAAGAAATTAAAACACAAGTTAATAAATTGATAGAAGAAGATGTGGTTGAACAGTCTGTTAGTCCTTATAATTCTGCTTTACTTTTGGTCCCTAAGAAAAGTGACAACAGTGAAAAGAAATGGAGATTAGTTGTCGATTATCGTCAGTTAAATAAAAAATTAGTCAATGACAAATTCCCATTACCCCAACTAGATGATGTATTAGACAAAATAGGAAGAGCAAAATATTTCTCAACGCTAGATATGACGAGCTCATTCCACCAGATAGAATTACAACAAGCATCTAGACCACTTACAGCATTTTCCACAGGCAATGGACACTATCAATTCAAAAGATTACCTTTTGGTCTCAAGATATCATCAAACAGTTTCCAAAGAATGTTGACAATAGCATTAACAGGGTTAGATTCCAATGCATTTATATACGTAGACGATATAATTGTTTTCGGATGTTCGCTACAACATCATAATGATAATTTAATAAAAGTTTTTCAAAGATTAAAAAGTCACAACCTAAAATTAAATCCAAATAAATGTAATTTTTTGAAACCAGAAGTAGTTTATTTAGGACATCTTATTACAGATAAAGGAATAATGACAGACCCAAATAAATGTAAAGCATTTGAGATTTATCCAGTCCCAAAGAATACAGATGATACAAGAAGATTCGTAGCTTTTTGTAATTATTATAGACGCTTTGTTCAAAATTTTGCACAGATAGCTAAACCTCTAAATGAATTATAAAAGAAAAATCAACAATTTCATTGGTCAGAAAACTGCCAAAAATCTTTTGAGATGTTAAAATCTATAGTTTCAAATCCACCAATATTACAATACCCAGATTTTGAAAAAGAATTTATACTCACTACTGACGCATCTGATTACGCGTTAGGAGCGGTACTTTCACAAGGTGAAATAAATACCGATTTACCGATCTCATATGCAAGCCGATCTTTAAATAAACATGAAATTAACAAGCCATTGATAGAGAAAGAACTTTTAGCTATTCATTGGGGAATAAATCACTTTCGACCATATTTATATGGAAGAAAATTCAAGGTAGTAACTGATCACAGACCACTAGTATCATTGTTTACTCATAAGAATCCTTCATCAAGATTAACTAGAATTAGATTAGATCTCATGGATTACGATTTCGAGATTATATATAAACAAGGGAGAATTAATACTAATGCCGATGCATTATCAAGAATCAAAATAGATTCTAATGATTTGAAAGATATGATACCAAAAAGTATAAACGTAATGACAAGAAAAATGACTGAGGACTTAAGAAGAAGTAAAGAAAATACATTGATTAGAGAAGATGAAAATGATAAGGAAAGAGAAAGTGACAGAGAGACTGATCACATCTATATGTGGAACAGCATTTCGTTTTCACAAATTAAAGGATATCCAAGATTAAATTTTGTTATAGATAAAATGAATAAAAGCAAACCAAAAGTTGAAATTTTTGGGAATCACGTAACAGTATCTTGTAATGAAAATGCATACTCGAATCCAGATTCAGTTTTGCAGAAGTTAACTAAGGTTTTACGCGATAATCAAATTTTCACAATAACGTTAGCGAAAGATGATACGATTTTTACACTCATACGTGAGGAAAAATTGAGAAAAATATATAATAGCATGCAAAATAAAAATACACATAGACAAAGACCCATAGAGGTAATACTATTTAAACAACCAGAAAGAATATTAGAAAAAGATAGACAAAAAGAGATAATAAAAGAATATCATGAAACCCCACATGGAGGTCATGCAGGAGTACGTAGAACAGTCATTAGATTAAAGCAAAAATACATTTGGAAGAATATGTATAAAATGATCAAAGATTTCATCAGTCATTGCGAATCTTGTAAAAAGAATAAAGTCATTAGGCATACCAAAGCACCACTCCAAATAACGAATACACCAACAAAACCATTTCAAGTTATACAATTAGACACAGTAGGTCCATTAAGAATATCAAATGGATATAGATACATATTAACAGCACAATGCGAACTAACAAAATATGTTGATGCATTTCCGATAGAAACTAAAGAAGCATCTGAGATAGGAAGGATATTAGTAGAAAAATTTATACTAAAATATGGATGTTTTGATACAATAAAAACGGACAGAGGAACTGAATTCGTAAATGAATTATTTAATAGGATATGTACACTTATGAAAACTAAACATGTAACTTCAACAGCATATCACCATGAAACCTTAGGTAGTATAGAAAGAAACCATAAAGTTTTAAACGAATACATGCGTTCTTTCACGGAACAATACAATTGGGATGAATGGATTCCATATTATACATTCGCGTATAATACAACACCACACTCATCCACAGGGTTTTCCCCATTTGAACTTGTATTTGGAAAATTAGCATCAATGCCAACTGAACCAATATCAAACGATAAATTTTACAATTATGAAGATTATATCACAGAATTAAAAAAAAATAAAATTAAAACATGCACATGAAATGGCAAATAAAAAATTGTTAGAAAATAAAATAAAACAAAAAAATATTAAAGATAAGAATATTAACGATATCAAATTAAGAATAGGAGATAAAGTATTTTGAAGAAAAGAAACCGCAAAGAAAAATGAAAACCAATATACCGGTCCTTTTGAAATAATAAACACACAAGACGTAAATGTCACAATTTTAATAAATAATAAACCTATGACTATACATAAGAATAGAATAAAATTATGTTAAGTACTATCTTGTAATTTAATACAAAAAAAAATTTTTTTTTTCTTTCATTCAATAAAAATTTTTTTCTTTTAAACGGTAAGGGTGTAGTGCATATGGTATAAACATGCATACCCAAACAAACAAACATGTGGTATAAACATGCATACCCAAAATATAAAATAAATATCAAAAGTAAATGACCGACAAAAAATGCAGTTAGTAGAAAATGCAAAGTCAAGTGTTGAATGAAATATTGTAATTTAAGATTTTTAATAAATATATGAACAATAAGTAGGAGAAATAGATAAATATATATGTAAATAATAAACATAGAAATTATTAATTATGAATAGGAGAAATGATTATTCTTTAAGAAAACATAGAATAAGAAATAGTATATAAGCTAGGGAAAATTGTAAATAAAATCAGAAATAATTCTGACTTTAAGCAATAGAGTTGTTTTATTCCTCAACAAACTTCGGCAATTAACTTTGCCATCATATAGAGCCACCTTCTACTCTAAGGCTCTTTAATAAAACAAGAGTACTATAGATACAACAATTTTAACAAAACATATACAAACCTTACATTATTTATTGTGTAATTTTTGTGAGGACTACCTTTAAGCAACAAACATCTGCATTGAAGAATTTCATCAAAACTTAGTTATTTCTTCTATTTATTCACCTCCTAGATTTCAAATATCAGAGAGTCAGTAAAGCAATTTCTACAAATCACTAGGTCCCTGTTTCATAGCATCAGGAGACTACAACGCTAAACATACATTTTGGGGATCAAGACTAATTACTCCAAAAGTTCGTATTTTGTTTGACACAATTACAAAAATGCATCTAAATGTGATGTCAAGTGGAAAACCTACCTATTGGCCTACTGATCGGCAAAAGATACCTGATGTTATCGATTTTGGCGTGTTTAAGGGCATTTCTAGAGAAATGATTAAAGTTAAAGCATCTCTAGAATTATCTTCAGATCATTCGCCTACTATTGTGTATATTTGTAACCAACAGGAAATCATCTCACCAAGGAAAAGTACAAGCATAAATTGGTTAAAATACAGAAAATATCTTAGCACACATTACTCTGAAAATATACTCCTTAGAACAACAGAAGATGTAGACATGTGTCTTACTGAATTTGATAAAAACATCAAATTAGCTGCTCAACATGCAACATCAAATCGGCAACAAACTAGATACAACCAAATTCATTCTGTAGAAGTCGAACGGCTCTTGAGTGAAAAAAGAAGAATTCGTAGAGAGTGGCAATCACACAGATCTCCTCAACTTAAAAGCAGACTTAAAGAATGCACAAAACATCTAAGAGAGATTTTGGAATCTCGAAGGACAGCATCCCTGAAAAATTTCTTGGAAAACCTCGACTCATCTCCACAATCGGATTATTCATTATGGCGTGCATGTAGAAGCTTTAAAAGACCAATGATACGAAAGCCTCCCTTGCGAACTTCATGCGGAGATTGGGCAAGAAATGATACAGAAAAAGGTAATCTATTTGTTGGTCATTTGAAAAATGTTTTTAGTCCCATTGTAACGACTGAAGTATATGAATTACCACCTGTCGACGTTAGCACCGCAGTTCCCCTCAGATTTGATTTTCGTGATATCGAAAGGGCAATAACTGATTTAAACCTCAAGAAAGCACCTGGTTTTGATAAAACCAGTAATAAGATGTTATTTGAATTGCCCCGAGTGGCTCAAAAAATTATTCTTTTTATTTTTAATGCCATCTTACGTCTTGAGTACTTTCCCACAGATTAGAAGGTCTCCTTGATAACTATGATTCCAAAGCCAGGAAAAGACCACACAAAAGTAGAATCGTACAGACCTATAAGCCTTTTATCAAACATATCAAAGCTGTTTGAGAAAATCTTGATAACAAAGCTAAACTCTATTCTGACGGCGAGAGGATGTATTTCGAACCATCAATTCGGATTCAGAAAACAACATAGTATGATTCAACAATCACGCAGATTATTAAACTTAGTTAAAAATACCTTTGAAGAAAGAAAATACTGTTCTGCGCTTTTTATTGTCGTTTCTCAAGCTTTCGATAAGGTATGGCATGAAGGCCTAATACATAAGTTAAAGCTGAACTTACCCGGAAACTTTTTTAAACTGTTAAAAAATTACTTAATTGATCGAAAGTTTGTACTGAAAGAAGGAGATTTTTTAAGCTTACCTTAGCCAATTGAAGCCGAAGTTCCCCAAGGTAGTATATTGGGACCCATTCTATACTTGTTGTATACTTCGGATATGCCAACTACTAACCGAGTTCACACATCGACATTTGCTGATGATACAGCTTTTTTAAGCATTCATGAAAGCGCTTAAGTAGCGTCAGAGTACTTACAAGACCACATTCTCAATTTGGAAAATTGGTTGATGAAATGGAGAATAAAGGTGAATGAACAAAAGTGTAGTCATATAACTTTCACACTGCGTAGGAAATCATGCGCACCTATTCGCATAAATAACCAAATGATACCCCAGTTTTCAGACGTCAAATACCTAGGCTCACATCTTGACCGGCGCCTTACCTGGAAAAGGCACATAGAAGCAAAGTTAACACAAAAAAAGTTGAAAGCAGTCCAACTAAACTGGCTAATCGGCAGAAACTCTACCCTGCGCTTAGATTGCAAACTTCTACTATACAAGTCGATTCTCAAACCAATCTGGTGCTACGGGATCCAATTATGGGGCACTGCCTCAGCTAGCAATGTAGAAAAAATTCAAAGATGTCAAAATAAGATTCTACGAATGATTACAGGTGTTGCCTGGTATATACAAAACTCGAACATCCACAAAGATCTAAATGTCCCAACAGTCAAAGCAGAAATAGCGAAATATGCGGTAACGTATTTAAAGAAACTTGGAACTCATCCAAACCCTCTGGCCCGCAACATACCAAATGAACGTGGTTACATTCGTCTAAGAAGGAGGGACATTGCTTCTCTCGTCCGAACATCCGAGAGATGACCCGATAGTACCAACAGTTAAACATAAAATTTTTATGTCTAGCACTGGCTGAACAAGTATATCTATTTTTATTTTAGACCTAAGATATGAGTAATTGTTGTTAGTTCAAGAATATTGAAGATACAATAAATAAAATGAAAAAGAAAAAAAAATATTTTGTTGTAGTATTTAGAGAACGTTACAAAACAGTAATGATATTTTAGCTTTTTCGGGCTTATCTAGCGTTTTTATCACTGTTTGCATTTCATTTTATAGGGTTTTATTAAAAATGATAAGTTAACATTACTGTTCACAACAAAACGTTGCGCTTTAATTTAGGTATGTCATTTTAGCGTAAAAGCTGTTAATGTCCAACAATCGAATAGTGTCGTCAAAATTGTTTTCTACCATGAATGACATTCAGCTGCTGTTGCAAATTGACTGTGGTTTCTTTAAGCCCTTTTATAGATTTTATAACATTATTGATATGTACAGGAGCCTGATATAAAAATATATTAATTTTATTAGTATTGTTAAATATGTGTATAAAACTGGTTATATTTATTCAATACTTACTTTTTGAATTTGTTGTAAATGCAACTCTTTCTATGTTTTTAACCGGGCTGTTGGGGTCCGACATAATCTACGTTTTTGAACAGTTTAACTTGTAATTAATATTAAAATAATTTTATATCTTCAGGTAATTAAAATGGCAAAATAAATTAATGATTTAAGTTAAATTGAGACAGACACACGTGTTTTCCTTAAAATTCCAGTAAACGAATGACAAAATAAGCAAAAGAACAAAATCTCAACGAAATTCAGCTAGGGTATAACGGGACTTTGTTTGCTTTGTTTTTGCTATGCAACAACTGCTTTTCAAACTTTAAATTCGATTATCTGTTCATCCATTCAACTGTCTACTCGTAATGCAGTGGGATGATAATTATCGCACTTAGGGATAATGAAGTACCTAGTGTGGTTTTCACTGGTTATATAACTTTGTATTAAACGACAATTGATATACATATGTCGAACAAAGAGGTTAACATTTTTTTGTACATTATCAAGTTAATTGTTAATTGTAATTGTGTCGATTTATTCTTCTTTTTAATTAAATAGACGACCCCACGAGAAAGTGAACAAAAAAATTACGAAACGTTGGGGAAATATGTAATAAGAAATTGTTTTTATTTACATGGATCACTTTAGGCCTCATTAGCTTAACATGTAAGATTATACATAAACTAATTACTATTTTTGTTGACAATAAACAGTTGAGTGGTGTCTGTACTATAACTCACGTAAATTAAAAATCTCTTATTCTGAACAAAAAAGAAAAATTTTGAATAATCTTGCTTTATTTATTAAATGATTTATTTATTTAAGATTTAAGTTTATATTACATTAGTCGTTTTATTATTAAGGGCTTCTTCAGTTTAGGTATATGCAATCGTGATGGCGAAAATATACAAAGAATAGCTGTAAACATTCAAAGAAATGTGTTTGAGTTTATATAAAATTACAATTCCTTTTTTTGTGGACAACATTTAATTAGATATGTATTTATTTTTTTCATATGATAATTTCAATTTGTCTATGTTCATAAGTAGAAGAAGTTTACTTGTACGAGACACCTGTTAATTTTTGACACGATTGCGTTGTTGTTAGATATCATAGAACTGTATAGCTTTCAACATATTATCGTTTTTAGTATCTTTTTACTGCAGTGGACAAATAACTTCGTTTCTTTGGAGTGACAATACTAATTATTGCTTCTGAGAATTACTACTTAAATATATTTTCAATTTTAAGGATAAGCCGAAAATCGAAAAATTGACGTGCCCTTAAAAAATAATGTTTTAATCTTCTAACAGCTTCTTAAGGCCAGGATTGTTTATCATACTCAGTCGTACGATCTGTCAAAAATTGCATGTGTGCTCGAAAAGTATGATAGTGTGGATTAAAAGTGTTTGTGTGTGACAGACTTTTTGACAGATCTGTACGATTTTTGAAAAAAAAAAAACAACAAAATAATAAAAGCATCTATTTTGTTTTTTCTATAATAGTGTGGCACCTACGACGCCATTTTGAAACGATTTTTAAAGTAGGTCAGAATTCCGTCAGATTTTAGTGTGACTAAACCGTACGATTGTGTATGATAGTGAATTCCGGCCTTTACACAATAATCTTAATAAATATTAAATTCTAAACCAGAACTGCTTCTTTAAAAAACGTTAAAAAAGTATTAAAGAGACATCCCTAAATAACAATTAAATCATTTTTTTATTATGTTAAAGTGAAAGTACATAACATTTGTTGAGCGCTTCAACGCGTTACACACTTCTGTCAAAAAAGTTGAAATAGAGTATATTCATAGTATAAGGTACATAAATAAGTTTGCAACGTCTCTGACGCATGAAGTTGGTTAATATTCAACTTTTCGCGCGATGTATGTAATATGACACCTCGTCAGATGGCTTTTCTTTCATTTTTGTTATAAAACTAAATATGTAAATAAGATCATCTAAAATGGAAGAAAATTAATAGAAGAGATAAAAAAACATAAAATATTCTACAATAAAAGTAGCTACGATTACAAAAATAAAAAGAAGTGTGCTAAGGCTTGGGTTTTATGTAACTTGAAAAGTTTGAAGCGTATAAAGTATACAAAGCTTGCAACGCGTGGTAAGGCTGGGGCACATAGAATCTGTTAAACGTTGTACATTGACAAATTCAACTAAAGTCAAAGTAATGACGGATGAGGTTGGCACAATGAATACTTTGCTGACGGATGTTAAATCAAAGTTTGCTCTCTATTTTTATTCTTTTTTTGAATTTAATTTGTATTTTATTCACTTGTTAATTTAATTAAATTTGTATTTAATTGTTTGCCACCAAAATTGTTTCATTAAAATCGCAAAACACAACTAAAACACAGCAAGAGTTAAAAGAAAATAGAGAAGAAGAAGCAGTTGATAGTTGTCAAAGTATTCAACATAATCAAAAGTTAAAAGTTGACAAACTTTGGTACTTTGCGTTTACGGACACGTATTGATTTTGACAACGCTCATAAGAAAACGTGTATTTTAACTGACTTGTCAGTTGAATTTGTCAAACTTCAACGTATGACGGATTATATGTGCCTTGGCCGTTATGTACTTTCACCTTTAGTCCTGCGTTCAAAATTATTGTGTAGCTGGCTATATGGCAGCAAATGTAGCTAGCAGCATTTGCTGTCGTGTGCTCGCGTAGCCTGCCGTGTCGAATGTGTTTAATGCATTATTTTTACCATGGCGAAATAATGTACCAGGTCAAGGCGAATTAATAACAGGTGGACTTACAGCCCAGGTGACATTGCGATTTTTCCTTCTTCGAATGTCAAAAGTTATAATCGCCTATTGTACTTATTTTTTTTTGACAGCCGAAGACGATTTAAGAACAAACAAAATGTACATATTTCTTATACAGTGTTGTATCCATTTTCGCCGTGAGTGTACCTGTTATAAATTCGCCTTGGTACCAGGTGGTGGCAGTGGCGAATCCATTAATTTTCGACGTTGCAGGAAACGTCAAATTTCATATAAAAAAATTTTACGCTGATTTTTATATATGAAGTTTGACATTTCCTGCAACGGCGAAAATTAATGAGTTTAACCATGGCGAAATAATACTAGGTGGAAGATGGCGAATTCTTTAATTTTCGCCGTTAGCCCGAATGTCAAACTACATATAAAAAATAGTATACAGATTTTTTATATATGAAGTTGGGCAGTTAGTCTACCGGCGAAAATTGATGAATTCGCCATCGCTCCCACCGTATATTTATTCGCCTTGAGTTTTAAATAGTATTTAATTTGTCTTGCGTTCTTTGATAAAAAAAACATAAAAATCAGCGCATGCTTTTTATTTGTCTGTGCACTTATTGTGAGTCACATACACATAAAGTAAGTAACGTACCAATGCATACAATTTAAAATTGTTATTATCAGCGAAACTGAACACTTGCTTATGTTTGACTTCTTATTATAATAGCATGCGATTTTGTTGTTGGACCAAAAAAAAGGAAATAACCTGCTAGAATTTTACAGAGCATTTTTAGAGAGAAGTCACTTCTTCGTTACTTCTTTAGATAAAAAGCTCTATTTTATAAAAACAAAAAACATTATTGTCAAATTAAGATCTTCTTAATATACAATATATAATATACAATATCAATGCACGCTATAGACTTGCCCATGACGCAATAATACCAGGTTAATTACCTTTTACGTGTATTTTGTTTTTGTAAAAACTAATTCGAGCTGTCAAAAACGTCTGGCAATATGTGTGTATGTATTCCAATATATTTTTAGTGGCTTTTTTATTTTTCACAAGTACATACACACATTACTAGATGTTTTTGACAGCTCGAATTAGTTTTTACAAAAACAAAATACACGCAATAGCTACAACATATGATGCAGTCACCTGTTTGAAGCGCCTTGGACTTGCCATTAGCGAATGTTTTGTTATTAATCTAAAATGAGTTTATTGTTTTTTAAAAATAAAGACTGTTGTAAAATTGTGTGTATGTTTCGGTTTTTCATGTTCAATGTAATTTAATTAAATAACGTTCTCAAATTGTACTTCTATTATAATGTATTAATATTTTTATATTTCAAAATTTAATTTAATAAAAAAATTGTAGACAAAATACCCTTGAGGAAGTCGACGAAACGTCGGGTAAAAACGTAATTAAGTTGTTTTAATTACTTTAAAAATCTACAGGCCTAAGTAGCTTAATGAAAAAATACACTTAATACTAATGTCATTTAGTTTGACTTGTACAGTGTTCAGTTATGTTAAATGCGTGTGAAAAATGTTAAGAAAAATTATAAAAAACTAATTGATAAAAATTGAATGAAAAGCAATTTGTACCTGTAAGTAGATTTATGCTAGCAAAATTGTTGTTTATAAATTTGAGCACAAAATATTTTTAAGGTAAAAATTTTCCTAATCTCTATATCGTTTTTCGCATTCTTGTTTTACAAATTCCTAAATTTTTAAACCTTTTTTCGTTTTAATAAAGCAGAACTCCGTTACTGTTAAAAGTTAAATGTCGATACTTTTTAGGATACCCTTTTTACACTTCTAACACACATATTCGATACTACCAGAATACTCAATTTTAATTTTAGAGAGGCTAAATAGTTTCCCATTAGTTGTATTACTTTAGTTGCACGTTCCTTCCCGACTGGGGATACTATTTAGATCAGAATTCAACGCCATTAAGTAACGAATTTTTTTTTTTTCATTTTTATTTTTATTGAACAAAACTATTTTTACAATTCATTATTTTGTCCTCAGCGCCTCTAAGGCATTGTTGAGGAAACGTTGGCAAAAATTTTACATGTTTTGAACAATAGAAACTACATACATATGTACAAATGAATATTACTATCTCAGTTCAGAATTAATTTCATAAAAATAATATCATTATTAAAATTTTTAATTTAACATCAGTGTTTCAAATTTTGAGTATAAACATTTCTTTAAATTGGATTTGAAAATTGAAATTATATTAACATTTTTTATCTCATCCGGTAACTCATTGAATAACTTGCTTCCCGTGTAATCAATACATTGTTTTGATTTTTCCAGTCTGCATCTTGAAATTGGAAAATTAGAACTGTTTCGAGTATTAAATTGATTCTGATTTTGTGGAAAAGAAATCGGTTGAAGTTTAATATTATGTTTAGATTCAAACACATAAGTTAGAACTTTATAATTATATAATCCATGAATTGGTAATATTGTCTTACACACATCTTTATATAAGGAAATTGTTGAAAAATTAAGAGGTAAACAATAAACGATTTTTAATGCCTTATTTTGCAGGCATTGAAGCAACTTAACTTGCAGGGTATATGTATATAGGTACATGTACATATACACATACTATGTGCAACCCTTTGATAAGGGTAAATGTCCAACCATTTTTTAGGAGTTTTACATACGTAAATTTATGCGTTAGGTGTATGTGCGGTATTTTTATAGATTTTTCTTAATTGGTATGATTTTTGTTGTTGTAAGAAATTATTAAATTTTAGCGACATTTATTCTGCAATTAATATAGAATTTGATAGAAAGCATTTCATTCTTTTCACGAAGCGTGCTGAACATATACACAGCAAACCTGAATATCATTAACGATATTCCCTAAATTTAGGTTTATCTCAAATTTGTTTTCGTACAAAAAGATTAAAACTTTGAAAAAGTCGCTATTATCAAAAAGGTAATTTTTAACTGCTACTAGGCTCACAAAACATTTCAAAAACTTGCTCTTGTCCATACACATTTTGACGCCTTTTTAATGTTGTTAATGTACCATCATAATCACATTTGAATTTTGAGAAAAGTCTTTACTGTGCTTTGAAAGAAAGCGTTGTAAAAACGTAAATCCTTCTCTTTTTGCCTTTGACCAATGCTCAGACATAATCTAATGCAAAAACAAAATTATGTAAGTATTCCAAATTTTTCACCGATCATAAAAAATTATTTCAAGGAATTTTTAGTAATTTCATTCAAATGAAGAATATCAACAACGAAACTCATGTATTTTTAAATTTTTTTAGTTTTTATGGGCAGGAGCTTGCCGTACAATCCCACCCGTAAAATACCCCTGTTTATTTATTCTAATTTTTTTGTGATTTCCGAAAAATATATATGTATATGTAAGCTTTCATGTTGAGGTTAAGGTGTTGCCCCAATGCCTAACCATTCCCACCAGTAAAGAATATTAATACAAATAAATGTTTGTCATTTATTACTTTATGGAATTTATTTTATTTGAAAAAAAAGTTAACTTTTTCATAATAATAACTGATTTACACATGATATAATAATAGAAGGTAGTTCCACTTCAAAAATATTTGACGTCTGCGGAAATTATTTAAAGTACTTTTTTTGTAAGCAAATACATTTGCGTTGCCACAGATATAAATAATAAAAAATATTTTGAAATAATAAATAAAATATGTGTAATTTGTACAATAAATTTATACATAAATAACATTCAAATGTACTTTGCCACAAATATAAAATTACACAAAAATAATTCCTTTGACGCTTAAAAACCATTTTATATAAACGACTACAATAAAGATTCGCTTATTTTAATAACAATAATAACAAAAAGTACAATTGTAGAGTAAGAATTTTACCGAGCTAACTACCTTACTTAATTAAACTTGCAAAGAAGTGGATTTTTATTTTCATGTAATTGATTAATAATTATAAGTGCATTATGCAAACTGTATTTCTAAGTATTTTTTAATTCTTAGCACTTCAGCAATGACAAGAAAAAGTTTTTCTTTTAGCTAAAAACGATAATAAAAGATTTTTTTTATAAGTTTGTTATTAATATTAAAACTTAATAAATTTTTTTTCAATTTTATTATAAAAAATTAAATTTTTTTCATTTCTCTATTTAAAAAACGAATACGAAAGAAGTTCTTCTAAAAAAATCTTTTTTTTTGTTAACTGTTTAACGTTGAATTTGAATTGCACAACAAATTTTGCATTTATTGCAGTATAAAATCAAAAAAATAAATAAAATCAAAAACAATTTTTTAAAAAAGTTAATTCAGTTTTTATCTATTTCTTTCATAAATTCCTTTTTTAGCTTATAAAGATAAAACATTCACATATGTGTATAACTTTGATATTTTTCCTCAAAGGTTTAAACCCAAACTCCTTTAACACTCTTTTTTAAATTATATATCCCGAAAAGTTTTCAACTTTTCATATTCTATTTCATTTAAAAGATTTACTTGCCTCTGAATTTTTTTTGTTTTCTTGTTGTTCTTTAAATTGGTGATAAGTAAATTATTTCTGACTTTTATATTATGGATTTTTTTTAAAACATGATTTTAGAAATTTATGTGGTAGCACGAATTTTCATAATTCCCGCAAATATCAGAAGTTTAATATGACGACGAAAAGAGAAAGTGAAACTACTTTCTATTTTTATATCATGGATTTACATATAATTGTAATAATAAATTTTAAAAAAATTCTCTTTTGCATTACGATGGTGACATTGTTCTTCTTTTTTTATTTCTTCAAAGACCTCCTCCAAATCTGGGGTCGCTTCTTCTGATAACATCACAATGCTCCATCAAAAATGTTTGTTCGTTTAGCCACAAAATGTATATCGCAAACTTTTTAAAAGCGTAAAAAACCAATAAAAGACGTATGCATTTAGTCACCTTCCCTGATTTTAACAGTGTCCCAAAACGATAAATTTTGTATTCTGTTGAGCATCCTACTGAAATTTAAACATTTTTGGCCTTATTTCTCTGTGCGCTGGTGCATTAACTTTACTTTATATTCGTCTGATTCCTCATTAGATATTATTGTTGCCTTCTGTGCACAGTGAGGCAAAATTAAAATATTTTGGAAATAATTTAAGGTGCGTTAGATTAGTCAAATTTTTGACCAAAAAAGCGTAACCACTATTTTTACAAATGTTTATTCAATCATTCCTGACGCGTATCATTCCGAATGATGATCTATAATATATATCTTACACCTTATATTAAGTAGGACCTTATATTTTTTAATTAGAGTTTGAGAAGGACTAAATTTTTTTTCCATAATTTAGTGGTTACGTCTTTTTGGTCAAATATTTAACTAATCTGAACGTACCTTTAGCCATTTGTGAAGAGCCAAGCCGCTTAATCCAAAATTTGACATAAGCATAGCGGTGAAGTATAAGATCTTAAGTTTTGAAACTGGGTACCATCCACTTTTCAGGGGTAGCGCTACGTGGTCTCAAAGTTGAATACCTCGCACCAGCAAATTTTTCTAATGCTTGCATTTCTTATGCTAGGAACACAACTGGGACGAACGACGAATTTCGTCCATCACGACGAATTTGTCATTAAAACTTCGTTGTGTAAGTTCGTAGTATGAAGCACAACAACGACGACAATTTTTTTTACTTTTTTACGTTTGTTTACTTTTTGTGAGTTGATAGGGAGACCATATAAAAAAATAATATTAAAAAAATAAAATATTAAAATAAAAACACAACTAAAAACTAATTTTATATTTAACTGCTAACTTGTGCACTTATATTTAATGCTACAAGATACAAATAAATCAATTTTTTAAGTATACTAACTTTGCTTACTGAATTACTTCGAAACTAAAACCAAACATGGTCACATTTTACTGAATTGTTCGTCGTTCGCCGGCGTAAGAAATAGAAATAAACCTATTGCAAAGTTCGCCGCGTATGACGAATTTCGTACGACGTCATAATTGTGTGCATTTTCATATAAACAAATGTGTTTAATTTTTGACGACGAATATCATATTGATCACACACATATTCTGAGTTTTTATACATAGCCAAGTCGATTGCCGATGTCCGTATGTCCGTCCGTGTTAGTGTTGAAATCAACTTTGCCAAGGCACTAGGTGAGCTAGAGGCAATTTAAATGAACTAATCGATCAGACATAGTTTCGAAAATTTTGCTATTAAAAATCAGCAAGATCGATCCATGTCCTTCGTGGCAGTGGGCAAAACACCGCGCTCCTCTAAATTTTGCATATCATTTGGAACAATAAAGTAACTACAAGCAAAAAAAAAATATATATGGGGCGATAAAGAATTCATAGTAAGGAAAAATATAAGGTGAAGAAATTGGCGCTCGCCAATATTTTCCATGTTATGGGCCACTGAAATTTTTATAGAAAACTACGATTTTGCACCATATTTTTTACGACGTCAATATGGGTATCATTTAAAAGCTTTTGAAGAGGTCTTTCGGGAAATGCTAACCTGTTAAGAGCCGGTGACATATTTATGTCAAATTATATAAGTATAGTTCTTAATCTTTTGTTATTTTTATACTATATCTCATCCAAATATTTGTTTTTTAATTGGACTTACTCCATTAAACTAGATTTACATACATTACGACCAGCGTCCTTAGTAATACTGAAGCCACGTGAACCGGTAGGCCATACAGAGCCGCTAATCTTTGTAGCCGGCTATTGGTGAGGTCTCTTCAGGGCTGTGGTGTTAAAGTGTATATCATCATGGTAGGTGCGAATAGACGTTAGTATGCTGTTGAACTCTCAATAGACGGAATTGGATAGTCTCTAACCCTCAAGAGATATTTGTGTTTGCATTTGCGATTAAAGCAACATCTATTCACGCTGTACCAAATCAGTTTTTTTTTTGTTCCAAATAATTTTAAATAGGCTATTTTAATTGATGAGAATAAAATTTCTTTTATAATAAAAAGCTATTTGCAACAGAACTTTCTGTCCCATTACTTAAGTTTACAGTTTATTTTTAAAATCGGGTTAGAAATATAGTAGTCGTATATGGCGTTTCGTCGATCATTTAAATAATACCTCTCAATTTTACTCGAATACATTTTTTTCTTTACTCTAATTAAAGATCTCAGTTATATGCATAAGTATGTATAGTATATACCTATGTTTATACGTACGAACAAAAATGGAAATGGAATATGACAGAAAATCTCTAACTATTTTTTGTCGTTTTTTATTGTTTTATTTAGAAAGAGAATGAATTTAAAACAATCATTTTTCCACTTGAATATTTTTTCTCTAGACAAAACTAATTTATAATTTCATTAATAACATTGACCTTTAAATATCTTTTGTCTAAAAAAATAATAAAAAGCTTTTTAGGCAAAAACAATTATTCATTGAATTTCAAATGAGCTACTTGGAAATAAAATAACAAGCAGTTACATAGATATATTTAAGATCAAATTAGTTCCTAAGATTTTTTATCCAAAAAAAAACAAATGTTTTAATTAATTTGAATGACAAATTATAAATTGCGAAAGATACTGCTTTGTCATTTGCAGATTAGTTTCAAAGTCTCACTTACAGCCATACCTAAATTAGCGCGTAAGACGCGACGCAAAATAACGCATTGCTTTTACGCTGAAATGATATACCTAAATAAAAGCGCAACGTTTTGTTTTAAACAGTAACGTTAACTTATCATTTTTAATAAAACCCATTAAAATGGAATGCAAAACAGTAATAAAAACGCTAGATAAACCCGAAAAAAGCTAAAATGTCATTACTGTTTTATAACGTTCTCTAAATGCTACAAAAAAATATGTAAACAACAGCAGCTTGCAGGCAACTGCATTACCTTACGCGCTGTCAAAATTGGATTTTCCAATTGCTAAGCGTTGACGCCGTGCTATTTAAGGATGCTTCATACATTTTGTATGTACATGAGAAATTTTAACAGATATCTTGCGCTTTACGCGCTAATTTAGGGATGGCATTTACATGTATTATCTTTTAAGCAATTATTTTATTGCAAGATATGTATGCACTAATAAATATACATATATAAATATTCGGTTATTGCATTATGAAACAGGGATTAAAAATTGTATAAAGGGTATATATAAGTTTGTCATTCTGTGTCTAATTTCTACAATATCCATTTCCGACCCCATAAAGTTTATATATTCTAAATTCTTATGCATAGCGAATTCGATTGAGCGACGTCCGGCTGACCGTTCGTGTAACAGTCCACCCTAAATACGAGCGTAAGACGTTATTTAACTGTCAAAAATTCTCATGCCCATACAAAATGTATGAGACCAACCAAAAATAGCGCGACGCTAACGTTGGACAATTGAAAAATCCAATTTTGACTGCGCGTAAAAAGTGAAGTTGGCTGCAAAAGAAGTGTTGTTATTGTTTTTTTTTTTTTGTGGTATATACAAAAGTATTTCCAACAGTAATGACATTACAGCTACTTTAAGGTCAATTTCGCGATTTTATCTCTCTTAATTATTTTAATTTTGTAGTTTTTAGCAAATAAGATAAGTAAACAATACTGCTCGTTTCGCAACGTTGGCGCTCTTATTTAAGTTACTCATTACAGCGTAAAAACTAGACGCTAAAGTACGTCGTGCCTAACGCCCGTATTTAGGGTGGACTGTTAGTGTTGAAATCAAGTTTGCCGAGTGCTATTAATGGGGTCGGAAATGAACATTGTAGAAATTACTCACGGAATGACAAACTTACATATACCCTTTTTCCACTTTTTGAAGTGAAGGGTATAAAATGACTCAATAGTGTAAATGTGTTTTTTGTTTGCGAATATGGAGTTTTTCAGAAAACTTTCAAATTGTTAATAGTGTTTAATTATTTTTTGTGCATTTTTGTGAAATTTCAAATTTTTTATTGCAATTATTATTTTAGTGTCACCACTATGACAGTAATCTCGATATTATGGTGGCATCGCTAAAAAATGACGTTAAAAATATAAATAAATATTTTTAAATGAAAATGAGTGGCACACATATGTTTTATTTTTTAAATTTGAATATAAATAAATTACTATATTTTGTGTTTTAAGTAAAGAAAAAAAAAACAGCCTCCGCCTCGATTGGTGGTGTTTTTTCAAAATTTTAGTACATCTTTGGATAGATGCTTTAGAAAACAGAAAAAGGATACTGTTTATAATAAAATTAAACAAATAATTTAATAATAATAGTTTAGAAAAACTTTTAATAAAAACAATACATTTTTCTACTTTCTAAAGAATCTTCCTAAAGATATATTAAGGTATTGAAAAAAAAAACAATAAAAGAAATATTTATTATTTGGTGACCTTGTAAAAAATTGGTATTTTTAATAAAATAAAACGGCAAATTAAAAATCAAATAAGAAAAATATATTTAGTTTTACGGACATCTTTTTTCCTAAATGTTCTATAGCGGATCTTAAAAAGTATAAGTATTTATTGAAATAAATGTTTATATTTATAATCCAGTGTATTATGACCTTCAAACACACTAATGTTCACTAAAAATTTTTCTTCATCTTCTTTTTTCAGGATGGTCTTTCATTATTTCAATTCATTGTATTAATAACTGAGTTTTTTCGAAGTCACAATTAGTCCAATTATTAATGTGTCCTCGAAATCAATTTTTTTAAATCTTAATTTCAAATGTTTATATGTTTTTGAATAGATGGTAGATGTTGGATGTTAAACGTTGTCAATATAAACGAATGTTTCACATTTTCCATCCGTTTCACCAAGAATTTAGTAAGTGTAAGAAGCCTATTAGTATGCGCAACGGAAAGGGATATGTAAAAAAAGTAAAATAACTTTAAAATGTGCTTTATGAAAAATTTTCCAAAATATATTTTAAATCTATTTTAATATCTGGTTAATACGGCAGTTAATGTCATACCAAATTGCACATGTACATACATATGTATTTGGCGATATTCATAAATATATATCCTTTTTTAAGCAGCAACAACACACAAGATTGAATGTATATAAAATTAAAACTTTTGGCGCTCCAACAACAAATACATGACAGTATCATATACTGTATCAAATAACACTGTTATTTATATAAATTAAAAATTGAAGAGTATTCTATCAGTTAAAGTAGTTTTAACAGTATAAAATAGAAATCTAGGTCTATCTTTATAGTCGTAAGTGAAAAACTCTTGAAATTTTTAATACAATGCAGTATTTTAAAGGTCACAGGAGCGAAGCTAAAATACAATAAAAAATTAAAGGGTATTCTATCATTTAATGTATAAAATAATATAATAAGAAAAAAAATTAATAAAAAAATATATTTTTTTTATATTTAGTACTTTTTTGAGCTCTAGCTCAGTACATTTACTTTAATAAAACTAATTTTTGTTTTATTAAATTATATTTATATTTTTCAACATATCGAAGAACCTTTGGTGTTCTTCAGGATCTAAAAATATGCAAACAATTAACTTACAAACACACAAAAACAACATTTTTATATTTTACAAAAAAACAAACAATTTTTTATATTTATTCAAATAATTATTGATCAAAAATCTACTGCTTCAGGACGTATTACTAATTTTTACTCGATTCACTTAAAATATGTGAAAATTAACGCATCACTAAATTTCGCGAAAAAAGTATTTCAAATAGGCGACGCAAAAGCGACCATAAGATAAGAAAAATTTTCCAAAAAAAAAAAAAAAAAACAGTCTCTCATTTACGGTGGCAATGCACATAATAAAAAACGTCCAGAATGATTTCAATATAACACCAGTATTTAAAAAGAAAATATTTTACAAATCCATGACGCATGTTCCAGGTTTTACAGAGGGAATTATTCAATCAGATATTTACAACAAACAAAACGTCAATGTTGCACTAAAATCTGACTTCACTCTAAGCATGTTATTTTCAAATACTAAAACAAAAATCGATAAACTACGGAGACGGATCGAATGATTGCAATAAAATAGATATATATATATATATATATATATATATATATATATGAACGACAAAGTCGAAGTTAAGGACGAGATTGGCTACACACAAGTCAGGTATCAGTTATAAAACTGGGAAGGGTATAACTGAGCAAAAAGCAGCGTTAGCAGCCTACTGTGCAATGAGTAACCATTCTCCCAATATAGTAAATGCAAAAATCCTACAACAAGAAAACAACTACAGGAAGAGATTCATAATTGAGATGTTACATACCTATTATTAATACTCCTTTTATTTACAATTTTTCCCGAAGTTTCATAGATATTTGGTCTTCTTTATCAAGGGATCGTCTATTTAAATAATAAAAATAAATGTTACAAAACAATTTTTACAAGTAAATGACAAATAAAATTAAGTGACATTTTTATTTAAAGAACAAAAACGAAAAACAACAAACACATCTTAAAATTTTATATCACAGTTTATTTTAAATTTTTATTTAAAAGCACTCTGCAGCTTGCGCTTATGTTGTCCGTATCTACTTTTAGGTTCATTGTTTTGTGTATATTAGGTTGTATATGCAAGCTCTCTACGAGGGCTGCTCTATATATTTCTGGCCTAATAGTAAAAATGCGAATAATTATAATCAAAAATGGTTTTATTGTTTTTCAAAGTATTCTCCAGCATGATTTATACACTTTTGCATGCGCTCAAACCAGTTGTCGAAGCACTTTTTCCACTCCGATTGAGACACCTCTAAAACATGGTTTTTGAACACTTCAACAGCTTCTTCTGGCGACGAAAATCGTTGACCACGTATTTTTTTCTTGATGTGCGGAAACAAGAAGAAGTCATTAGGTGCCAAGTCAGGGCTGTATGGCGGATGACCCATTAATTCGACGTTTTGGCCGGTCAAAAACGCTCTGGTTTGAGCCGATGTGTGAGAGCTCGCATTGTCATGGTAAACAATGATTCGTCTTCTCTTGTTGCTTTTTCGAATTTCTCCGATGACTTCAGGCAAACAAATTGTAGTGTACCACTCAGAAGTGACCGTCCTACGTTGCTCAAGCGGAACAGTCGCCACATGACTAGTTTTGCCGAAGAAACAGGCGACGATTTGCTTCGAAGTACTTCTTCCACGAACAACTTTCGTTGGATTTTGCTTGTCTTTGAAGACCCACACGATCGGTTGTTGTTTCGTTTCGGGCTCAGACGCATAGATCCATGATTTGTCATCTGTGACGATCTTATAAACGTCTTTTGAAGCACCGCAATCGTATTTTTGAAACATTTCTTTGCACCAATCGACACGAGCCTTTTTCTTGAGCGACTTTCAAATTGTGCGGGATCCAACGAGAACAAATCTTTTTTACGGCCAGGTGTTCATGCAGTATCGAAGGTATGCTGGTGGAAGAAATGTCCAAGGATGTCTCTATCTCTCGGTATGTCGCATGTCGATCTTGCATTATGAGTTCACGCACGGCATCAATGTTTTCTGGCACAACAGCTGTTTTTGGACGACCGTCACGGAATTCGTCCTTGAGCGAGTTTCGGCCATGACTAAATTCATTATACCAATTTTTCACAGTGCTATAGGATGGTGCTTCATCGCCATACAAAGATTTAAGTTCATCAATGCACTCTTGTCGTGATAATCCACGTCGAAAGTTGTGAAAAATGATGGCACGAAAATGTTCACGAGTTAATTCCATTTTTTTCTATATTAATTTTTTCAAGTCACTGTAAACAACACAAATAATGGTCGTACGTCAAAACGTTTTGAGTACGATTATGCTTAAAAATGACAAACTTTCCAATAAAAATGTCAGATTGCACTTGGCAGCACTCAGTGTTGGCAAGCCAGAAATATATATAGCAGCCCTCGTATTATGAATCCCTTTTTTTCAATGTTCTGTATGTCCAGTATTTTAACATTATCAATATCAGCTGTGTGTACAGTTTTTGGTATGTGTTGTGCGAGTGCTGTTGTTTCTTTTTTCTCAGTTACGTCAATTTTATGTTCTCCCATTCTTGTCCCTAAATTTCTTTTGTTGTACCAATGTATATAAGTTCGCAGCTTTCATTATCTCCACCCTTATGCTAGAACACAACTGGGACGAACGACGAATTTCGTCCAACACGACGAATTTTTCATTAAAACTTCATTTTTCATTAAAACTTCGTCGTGTAAGTTCGTAATATGAAGCACAACAACATTGCTTTTTTGAAGTACTTCTTCCACGAACAACTTTCGTTGGATTTTGCTTGTCTTTGAAGACCCACACGATCGGTTGTTGTTTCGTTTCGGGCTCAGACGCATAGATCCATGATTTGTCATCTGTGACGATCTTATAAACGTCTTTTGAAGCACCGCAATCGTATTTTTGAAACATTTCTTTGCACCAATCGACACGAGCCTTTTTCTTGAGCGACTTTCAAATTGTGCGGGATCCAACGAGAACAAATCTTTTTTACGGCCAGGTGTTCATGCAGTATCGAAGGTATGCTGGTGGAAGAAATGTCCAAGGATGTCTCTATCTCTCGGTATGTCGCATGTCGATCTTGCATTATGAGTTCACGCACGGCATCAATGTTTTCTGGCACAACAGCTGTTTTTGGACGACCGTCACGGAATTCGTCCTTGAGCGAGTTTCGGCCATGACTAAATTCATTATACCAATTTTTCACAGTGCTATAGGATGGTGCTTCATCGCCATACAAAGATTTAAGTTCATCAATGCACTCTTGTCGTGATAATCCACGTCGAAAGTTGTGAAAAATGATGGCACGAAAATGTTCACGAGTTAATTCCATTTTTTTCTATATTAATTTTTTCAAGTCACTGTAAACAACACAAATAATGGTCGTACGTCAAAACGTTTTGAGTACGATTATGCTTAAAAATGACAAACTTTCCAATAAAAATGTCAGATTGCACTTGGCAGCACTCAGTGTTGGCAAGCCAGAAATATATATAGCAGCCCTCGTATTATGAATCCCTTTTTTTCAATGTTCTGTATGTCCAGTATTTTAACATTATCAATATCAGCTGTGTGTACAGTTTTTGGTATGTGTTGTGCGAGTGCTGTTGTTTCTTTTTTCTCAGTTACGTCAATTTTATGTTCTCCCATTCTTGTCCCTAAATTTCTTTTGTTGTACCAATGTATATAAGTTCGCAGCTTTCATTATCTCCACCCTTATGCTAGAACACAACTGGGACGAACGACGAATTTCGTCCAACACGACGAATTTTTCATTAAAACTTCATTTTTCATTAAAACTTCGTCGTGTAAGTTCGTAATATGAAGCACAACAACATTGCTTTTTTGTTTATTATCAACTGGTGTTTTTGTTTTTCAAAAAAAGGGTTGATTGTTAGATTTGGTTTGTAAGCAAAGTAGGTGTTTGTATATTTTATTATTTTTGTTGTCTTATTATCAATAAGTTTGTGTATAATACCATGTTTCCTCGGCTACCTAAAACACTCTTTTCGCTCTCTGTAACAAGATTGCGAATCATGCTGTTTATACGATACATTCCTGTTTCGATTTGGAAGCATACATGCATACATATTTATGTAAGTATATACATAAATAATAACAAATTAGGCGCGTATACAATTATTTTTAGCTTAAAATGAAAAAAGGTAAGTAAGAATATAAAAGGTTATTTTATATTTTTTTATTTTAAGAGATCAGAAAACGTGCAAGTAAATGGGACCAGATTGGTGTTCAGAATTGAACATGTTTATTTTTAAAAGATAATATTCATTAGTTCTAAGAATAAAAGATGAAAAAGTCATTAGAGTAAGTGTTCAGAATTCAACATGTTTATTATTAAAAGATAATATTCATTAGTTCTAAGAATAAAAGATAAAAAAGGTCATTAGAGTAAGAGATAATTTAGTTTCCATATGTATGTAATTCCTTGTAATTGATTATTTTGACAAACACTAACACAGATAATGAAACCTTTTGTTTTTATCACAAAAATATGCATGTGCCTAAACATGATCATAAAACACTTAACGAGTAATAAATTAATGGTTGCATGTGTACAATCGTAGCATATCAGTTCTAGTTAGGTTTAAGGTTTTCAATGTTAGTACTTAAGAATAATTTTGTAAATAAAATTCAATATCCTACAAGTACTCAAGCGGGTAGTTGTGCTCGTATGTTTCATTAATTAAACATTTGGTCCTTCGAGAGAAAAAAGCCCAGTGTGGAAAATAAAAATTAAAGAATAATAAATTTAACAAGCGTTAGATATTATTGAAAAATAAAGTTTATAAAATAGTATACAAAAAAATGATAGAGCGTCAATCTCGGCTAAAACAGGGATTGTATTTTGAATAATTATCTAAATACACAGATATTATTTCTATAAACATTAATAATATAAAGCATATTAGCTATGGCTAATAAAGCAAATTTATTTGAACGCCTAAAAGAGTTGCGCGACGAGCTAGTTACAATTCGGACAAAACTAAGCTTGAAAAAAAATTAGCGCTACAAGAATTCCTGAGGTATCTAAACGTATTGACCAGATTCGAGCTGAATTTGAGGCAAATAATGCAGCACTTTTGACAACAGGAAGAACGTCTGAAGATTACTTTGAACAAAAGTATTTCGAATCAATAGAGGATGTAATAGCAGAAAATATTGAATTAATTCAACAAGTAATGAATGAAGAAGAGCTAGATAAACATCAGGAAATTGTTCACCAGCAAAAGAAGCAGTTAATAAAAGCCAGTACGTCATCATCAGAAAGCTAATGGACGCAATCAATAGCCGGTAAAAAAGAAAACAAGGACATTATTAATGTCTAAGGAAAAGCCGAAGAACTGCTGGAAGAATTTATCGAAAAGGTAGAATGGATGCGGGAAAGGATATCAGAACTACATACAATGGTATCTGATGCATCCAACGAGCTACTGGACATAAAAACGCAGCATATAAAAAAACGATTTTTAGCATTGGAAGACGTTTATACAAAACTATGCGAGTTTAATAGCACTAAAGAAGTGCGCATCCTCAAGGAAAATATTGAAGACGGATATTACATGGCTCTTGCATTACGTGCAAAAAACGTAAAAAATCCTTCAACGGAACAGGTCAATGAGCCAAGAATTGATGCCAGTGGCATTTTAAACTTAGGTAAAATAGAAATACCTGAGTTTCATGGAGACATAAATGATTGGGCTCCATTTCATGATATGTTTAAGAGCCTTGGGAATGACTGCAATTATCTCTCTAATGTGGAGAAAATTTATCGATTGGTGACAGCACTAAAAGGTGACGCTAAGTAACTAGTTCAACACCTGAAAGTGAAATTCTCAAACAAAGATACGAGAATCGAAGGCTGTTGTTTACTAATCAAGCCGACAAGCTACTAGATCAATCAATGGTCAACAGCGAGTCATCCGCAAGTGTAAGGCAGCTATTGGACACAACAAACAGTAGCATTTATGCGCTTTAAGGAATGGATGTGAAGATAACGGATGCTGAACCGTTTATTGCTCGCATTGTAATCAGAAAACTAGACAACGATGTTCTCCGGTATTATAAACAAAATGTTAAGAAAACAAAAGAAATTCAAAGTCTTGATAACGCATGAAATTTTTGGAGCAACAAGTTCAAGCCTTGGAAGCAGTTACGAAGCGTCAAGGATATAAGTACCAAAAAAAGTGGGTGACAATAAAAAAGTTTCAAACACACTTTACACGGCACAACAAGCGTGCCTTTACTGCAACATTAATGGCCATTTAACGAGTGTATGCAGAAAGTTTCTAACATTACCAATGGCTGACCGCAGAAGAATCGCTTATAAAAATAAATTATGCTTTACATGCATTAACCACAAGTTCACGCTTTAAGTATTTTAATAATCTTACATTTATATTTTTTTAGACATCACATTTACATATGATTAAGGGAAAATCGCAGGATGTCAGCACTATGATGAGCTCAATTTTTACCGACCAGCTACTAGAAAAATATAATTGGGTTGGGAGGTGATATAAACAAGCCCTCTGAAAGACCTCTTTGGTTCATAACTCCCTGCGAGGTATGTCAATCGAGAAGTTATTTGTTTACACATAAATGTATATCTTCTTTTACTTTAAGGTGTTTTCCAACAGCAAGGAGCGTTTGATTTTGAAAAAAGTGTGAAGAAGTCAGTAAAGCGAAGCCACCATATACTACAACAAAAAAAAAATATTTAAAAAGAGATAAAAATTAAGTATTTTATTATAAATAAAGTCATTTTTTATACTGTAAAATATTACTTAGATATTAAAAAAAGAACATGTATATACATATATTAGAAAATATTAAATTTTGTTTTATTAAAAAAAAATACGATTTTTCAAATGAGGGTATATTCATCAATCGTGACTAGAGATGGGTTTAGACCTGGGTATTTACCCAACGCTGTGAAATTATCTATTTATACCCACTTTTATACCCGGGTATTTATCTAATTTCGGGTAAATACTCATTTGAATAATAAACACTCGTTGCTTGGTAGAGTAAGAGAAATGTGAACATTTTCGACATTATATTGACCATATTTTGTGTATTTTCTTTATACATTTATTGATGCGTTTTGCTTAGATAAGGCAGTTTTGACTGCATCAAATACAACAACAATTCTTGGCAATTCAATGTAAGGAATAGGAGCG
The DNA here is from genome assembly GCA_937654795.1 of Cistogaster globosa. NCBI lineage: Eukaryota > Metazoa > Arthropoda > Insecta > Diptera > Tachinidae > Cistogaster > Cistogaster globosa. The sequence continues at coordinate 46,681,047 of OW569406.1, read as the reverse complement.
ATGGCAACAACAATGCTGAAGTAACTAGAAAGATGAAAGTTTCGAAAGCCAAGCTTGACCCTCAGAAGCATAAAAAGAATTTGGTTCATTCATTCTTAAATATTTGTTCCCATCGATGCATTAAATTCATTCACAGCAGATTTTGTCAGATTTTGCCAATTTCAAGGCCAGATATGATTTCTGGGCAAAAAGTTTTGTCTGGAGCTGTTTGGATGAAATTTCTCCAGTAACTTAGTGAAAAGGAGTTTGGGGAAGCACGCAATAAAGCAAATTAGCTCTACGAGTTTAAACAGCTCCCTGTACTTCAGCAGCTACTGAACGTTCCTTTAGCACCCACAGTTTCATTCACTCAAAAAAAGCAACCGTTTAGCAATACAAGGTGCAGGAAAAATAACATATAGATCGTGCAACTGGAACTTGTTTTTTTTTATAGTTTACCACCTTCGGCAGAAAGCATGAATTCTTCACTAGAAGGTACTCAAGACGATATCCCTTTAACATTAACAGGAATCACGCATTCTACTCGATATGAGTTTTTATCGAATACGGATAGCGATAACGATTAAATTTTAAAATTATTTAATTTGTTATTAAAAAATCTAATTCATAATAAAAATGAAATTCTTTTAATTTATTTAAATTTTTCTTTATTCTGATTTATAGTCACATTTTGGGTAAATACCCAGGTGCTTGAATAAATACCTGGGTATTTACATTTAAATATCCAATTTACCATTTGGGTATTTATCCTTGTCCCATCACTAATCGTGACGGATATATTTGTCAACTGTGATAAAAAGTGCAGTAGCGTTAGCAGTGCAGATATATGTTTCATAATTGAAAGAATTCATTACTGCCATCCCTAAATTAGCGCGTAAGACGCGACGCAAAATAACGCATGGCTTTTACGCTGAAGGTGCATACCTAAATAAAAGCGCAACGTTTTGTTGTGAACAGTAATGTTAACCTATCACTTTTAATAAAACCCTATAAAATGGAATGCAAAACAGTGATAAAAACGCTATATGAGCCCGAAAAAAGCAAAAATGTCATTACTGTTTTGTAACGTTCTCTAAATACTACAACAAAATATGTAAACAACAGTAGCTTGCAGGTAACTGCATTATCTTACGCGCTGTCAAAATTGGATTTTCCAATTGCTAAGCGTTGACGCCGTGCTATTTAGGGATGCTTCATACATTTTGTATGTACATGAGAAATTTTGACAGATATCTTGCGCTTTACGTCGTAATTTAGGGATGGCAGTTAGTTAGAGGGAGATGTGAAATCACATGTACACAAAAGTTTCAATCAATGTTTTTATTTTTCTTTTAAGAATGTGATAGAAACTTTGTTCTACGCGATGATGGATATTTCCATTATCAGTGATTGTCATTTGATGGATCAAATGACGGTCACTGTTCTTGTAGGGAAAATTGAATAAATTTCATTAAAAACTTCCTTTTTAGTTGTATCTGCAATATTTGGTTAGTAAAAATAATTGCAGGTATAATTCTTTTGGCCGTACGTTTTTAACGCATAAAATATATATAGAAGAAATTTTTATATATGCATGTACATCTATAGATAAATACACTATAGTTGTAAAAGTTATTAAATATTGTGATTCAGACAATAAATTTCGAAAAAAATTTGGTTCCGGAATGATCTCGTCGCTCATTTGGTTCTCGTTTTAATTTAATTTATCGATCGATATTAATCGATGCAAAATAAATTGACTGGAACACGTTCACTTTAGATATCAAAAAAAGTTGATTTGTTACTGTCTTTAGAGTTAGTTATGTACTTCACTTGAAGGATTTTTTCAAAAAAGTGGAGCAATTTTCTAACGTTACAAAATGTCAGCGATTTGATTTTGATGATCCGTTTGTAATTGGTGCAAAACTGCATACTACTAAAATCACAAACATTTGACTATGATCCGTTTGTAATTGGTGCAAAACTGCATACTACTAAAATCACAAACATTTGACTATGATCCGTTTGTAATTGGTGCAAAACTGCATACTACTAAAATCACAAACATTTGACTATTTTATATAACAGAAATATTACCAAGTATATACCAAGTGGTACTTGAGTTCGAATAAAAAAAAATTGCAAGAATTCACCACAGAAAGCTCTTGCCTTATTAGAAAATAATTAAATAAACGCAATTTTTAAAGAAAACTTTTTCATATGTACTTACCTATGTTTTCAGAGCAATCTATTGCAAACCATTATGTACTTGTGCATTGATTCCCAGAGGCTTGATAATGTAATTTTTTTCCAACACCTTTAAAAAAACTGATTTAAATGAAAATATTTGCGCAAACACTACCTTGGCTCGCAGTGAGCTACAAAAAGCAAAAAATCTGTGAATTTAATAGCAGTAAAGATGATAGTTAAGCTAAGTAGAGATAAAGTATATATTGAGCTGAATAAGAGTTGTTTTTCAATTTCTTCATAAAATATTTAAAAGCATTGAACTTCCAATAAGTTTTCAAATTTCAAATATAAAAATGACAATAAGTCTAGCTAGTGCAGGACAAAAAAATATTCTTATGTTGTCTGCAGTTATGAATTTTTCCGACGTTTGACCAAACGAACAATGCCTTTCGTTTAGTATGTTGTATGAAATAATGCCCACGTTCCTTCAAAAATCCTAGTTTTTCTTGCACGCTTTCTCATAGATCTGGACTCCAAATAATTTAAAAGAGTTTGGTAGAAGCTGCAATATCTTCTTCTTTGTGTCTATAGGTTGGTTGTTAAGTGATGTCAATTAAGAAAATTTTCATGCAATAAATATATTGTATCTCTCTATACTGCTTTTGAGAGTCATTTAAATGTATATTTTCTCTTGACCTTCTTCTATTTAATAAATTTTTTTTTTATTGTTAGAACATCAAGGATGTAATTTTTGTAAAGCTCAATTTAAGTTACATAAAACCTTCGGCAGTGAACATTGTAGCAAGAAAAAAAGTATAAAGTGCTGTAGTAAAGCTGCTTTTTCTTGATATTGTAATGTGTTCCATAACTTAATGATATTAATAACGATAAATCTATCTAAATTGGAATGTTAAAATTCATGATTTAAAAATAGGAAGATATACTTCTGAAGCGACTTAAATTATATATGTATCCCGCAGCGTTTTTAAACGCTATGTAGGGTGGTCGTAAATCAGGTCTACCGTGATAACTAGCGAACAATTAATTTAACAAGCTGTACATTTTTAAGGATAAACAAGGTATAAGCTGCGCACAACGTTATAAATATGAGCCCTATCTCTAATATAATATTTCAAACGACCTACATATTACAGATTTCTTTGGTTAAGTAAAAAGTTATCTTTGATACCCTTTAAGTCATCAGCTAATCTAATACGGTTGCACATGATTACATATGTAGAGTATACAGATTACGATCTGATCCTTGAGAAACCCACAAGTAATTTCCTTCTGATTAGTCCCAATGTTTTCCACAAAAACTTTCTGAGTAGGGTAAGTTAAAAAGCCTTTAAGCAGAATCAATACAGTGTCAGCAACCCCGAAATTTTATTTTAGCTTTTGAAGGAGAGTAAGGTGATCCACCTGCACTTAAAAAAAAGCTTTGGTAAAATCTAAAAAGCATATCAATGTTGTATTGCCAATATCATGTTCTGATCGCATATATTTCAGCGCCTTCAATAATTCAGTTATTGACAATGGTGAGCTTAGCGTTAGATAATTCGACATTTGCTTAAAAACCTTGGCCATTAATTGTTGGTATATTATTATTAGGACAAAATGCAGAGAAAGTTGACATAGTTGTACTGTAGTTAAGTGTTTGCAACAAGGTTTGGAAAAAAAAAATTTTTTAAAATCTTATGGGAGTCTCCTCTCTAGTAACACCTACTAAAAACAGAAATATAAGTGGTTCTAATCATTTGATCGAGGGTGTATGTAGATATACAAAAAATAAAGAAAACACAAGAAAGTAAAACACACTGAATTTAAAAAAAACAAGTAAAAGTGCTATATTGCCGACTCTTATATACCGAATCTTATATACTCCACTCAAAAAACCAAATACAGGCTAGAGCCAATTTTTGCACTTGATATTTTTTTCTTATTTTTTAATTCTCTATTGCCCTATATATTTGTTTTTTTTTTATTGGAGTTACTTCATTGTTCCCAATGATGTGAAATAATTAGAGGTAGTCGTGGTGTTTTTCCCGCTGCTTCGAAGGACGTGGACCGATCATGCTGATATCCAATAGCACCTCTTTTTTTGCTCAAGGTTTGTTGTTCCAACTTTGTAAATAAAAAGGTAATCAATTTTTAAACATAAACCTGTAGGAATGCAAGCGAAATTTGAGAAAAGGATATGTAATAATTAGAGGCAGGCTTGATATTTAAATTTTCTCTAGCTCACCTAGTGTATTGACAAAGTTGATTTTAATACGAACATGGGGTCAGAATATATATACTTTATGGAGTCGGAAATTGATATTGTGGAAATTACAAATTGAATGATAAACTTAGATATACATTTTTTCTGTGGAAAAGGGTATTTCAAGGCATGTCCGTGATTTTACGTTTATAGGCTAAAGTCACCTCAGAGAATAATCTAAAATCTTAGGCTCTATTGGATATCGATATGTACACTACAGTTTTAAATTTAGGACGAATCCCGCGAGGCCTTCTTAAATTTATTCAAAGCCGAGTTGATATATATAGCCTAAAATATCTGCTGCAGTGCAAAATAACCGATAAAGGTCCAAGTTTAATTTCAAGACCCGTCAGGTATATAAACAGTGAAAAATTTTACCCCAATTTGTGTTGTGCGGTGAACTACATGTTAAAGCTTTATACTGTTACGTTTATCCCTTTTTGGATTCCTTTGATTGCAAATACCACTGTGGCACATAATAAATTCGCTATTTTCTTAACTTCTTATGGCTTTATCTGAATACATACTTGATCCTACCCATCTTTAGGATCCAATGGTGTCGTATTTTCTAAACATGTATTGTTACAAACGCAGCCATCCACGCTACACTACTGTGTCACTCCGGCGAGACATGAACTATTCGATGCCTTGTCTAGGAACCTAAAACATACACAGATCTCTCTACCTTGCCTTACACCCGAGCCAGTCATCCCTATTAATCCAATAGCCACAACTTAACATCTGCCGTACACATTGTAATCATTTTGTTGCTTCCTTCTGCTAACAGCTAGAGCTCTTTCAGTGCTACTCTTGTATACGGCGTCTTAACAATTATCTGCTTACTCTTAATAAATAGACGTCTCCATTTATTTATCTGGTCATTGCTTCACACAAGAATTGTGTTCCTCTTTCCAGGAGGTTTTTAATGCAGTCTCTTAATTTTAAATTGCATTACACAATTATTATTCTTCCTATGTACCCATGTCCGAAGATGGGTTCGAACTCACGATCTTCTGTCTTACAGCACGCATCTGTAACGTGCCATTGAGGTTGCTCAACTTGGTTTGCAAATTTTTCTATTTTCTGTACACACACTTAATGGTGGTGGAAGTAACTTATTCACCTTCTGTTTTCACCACGCAAATACGGACAACAACAACAGGAGCTGCCAGATCTTATGTTCGTAACAATACGATAAGCTCAATGTTAACTTGAAAAACGAAAACTGTACCAAATGTTGTGAAAATTGTACTGCTAGCTACTGAAGTTGTCGTGTATAAACATAACTTAAGCGTTGTACAAACCAAAAATCCTATATTTCTGCCGAAATGAACACAAGGTACAACGCCAGACACGGAAGGATAGGTGGCATCACTTAGTTAACTCCTTCGTTTTTACAACACAGAACAATTTTATTTTGTATGGTTCAGTCTCTTTTCTTTTAAGGAGTTAGTGACGTTTTATTTTGTTTACATTTTGTTAAACATTTTACTACAAATTTGCGAAAAAAATGAAAAATTTGCATTTTCTGGCGCAATTTTCCACTTTTTCCGACAATTTTATTGTCAAAAACTCCGTATACATATATTTGTGTAGCATTATTAGAAAGACAAAGGAAGATCAACAGTACAAAGCTAAAATGTAAGTAATTATTCCCTAAAAAAATGTAGACAGTTTTTTTAAAAACGTTTATTTTTTTAGAAGTCGCACGTGCATTAGGGGATGTCCTGAGCTGCAGAGAATTTACCGGTTACCGAAGGATCGAACAAGGTAGGGTTATTTCAATTGTTTTAATTTGTTTGCAGTTTGGGAACATTTAAAATTAGTTCTGAAATTTAAAACCTTCAATAAAATAGAATTGAAATAGAATTTGTTTTCCGTTTGGATCTCCAACTGGTAAATAAATTATGTCTAATTGGAGTTGTGTTAGTTATTAGAAACAAATGAATTAAAAAAGTGACATTTATTTGTTCCAAAATATAGAATGTTCTTTTAAGAAATAAAAATGCCTATGCATGTATGTATGCTTTTATCCAATTGGCATATGGATGATAGATACGTGTTAATCGTGTGTCTTAAAGTGGGGGTAAAATGATACTCCTGTGAAAATAAAGTAAAAAAAAGTAAAAATTTAACAAGAACTAAAAAGTGATATAAAAGACAAAATGTGTAATGGACTCTTCAATGAGGATTCAAAACAAAAAGTGGAAGTTAAAGACGAGAGCAAAGCGGTATAAAAGGCAAAATGTGTTGTGGACACTTAAATGTATATTGTGAAGGATTCAAACAAAAAAGGAACCAAAGAGGTGTTTTAGGCAAAATGTGTTGTGGATTTTCATTAGAAATTGTGGATGTGAATTATTTTTTTTTATAAACTCAATGTGCTTTTCATATGAACTTGCCTGCAAATAGAAGCAATTAGTTTGACCGGTGAATAATTAGCAGAGGGAAATGTTACAAATAGACGGAATCTGGTAAGTGTAAACTGAAAATAAAATGTGTATTATTTTGTACGTACAGGCACTTACGTATAAAACAAAAGCCCGTTTCAGGGCTCTAAACTACTTGAAAAAAGAGATAAATTAAAACTTTCAAAAGCCCTTTTGTGGGCTACAATATAACTTAAAAAAGAAGTTTATTTTGTACATTAGAAATAACTTTGTAATTGTAATGCTTGTTGTAACTGAATACGACACATTTTAATATTTTTAGGATCTCGCTTTCCAAACGGTAATAAAGGTGATATTTTAAAACGTTAAAAAACCAATTTGTTTCAAACTCTGCCGATTTTAAATCAAGCAATGTATTCCATATAAGGTGAGTGTTAAAAAATCATTGTATTAATAAAAAACTGATTTATATTCTGTTTTAGTTAATACTTACAATTTTGGGTCCAACACTGACAATTTTCTACAAACCAAACAAAAGGCACCACAAGCTGAAATCTTTAAATATGAAAAATAAATAAGGGATGAATTGAGGTAAGAACAATAGTTTTTAGTTTATTACACATTTTCATTTTATCTCATTTTTTAAGTTATATTGTAGCCCCTTAAAAGGGCTTTTGAAATTGTTAATTTATCTCTTTTTCAAGTAGTTTAGAGCCCTGAAAAGGGATTTTTAAAAGTATTTTTAGTGTCCACAAAAGGGCTTTTACAAAATAATACACATTTTTTTCAGCCAATACTTACCAACTGCTGTATCAGAAGCAAGAAAGACTGTTTATAATCCTGCTTAAAGAATTGTAAGCAGGCCTCTAAAAGATGGTATAAGTATCCAATACAAAGTCACAAACATCTTGAAGACTAAGTTGTGATCGTAAAATAAACGAATAAATCAGAGGCGAAACAAGGTAAGAAGGAAAATGTCTATTTCATATAAATTTAAAATCTTTCTTATTTTTTTTAAAGTTATTTTGCAACCTTCAAAAGGGCTTTAAACACTTTAATTTTTGTTATTATTTTTATTTTTCTAAACTAATTCTGCAGCCCTCAAAAGAGCTGTCAAAAACTTTATTTTTTCTCTTTTAAATTTATTTTGAGCCCTTAAAAGGACTTTTACTCCTTTTTTAAATGTCTTCGAGCCCTTACAACGGCTATTGTTTTAATTAAAAGTTCAGTTGACGCTTACCAATTTGCATCGAATTCTGCCAATTTTCCACCATCCAAACAAATAACTTCCAGATGTATGTAGGTAAGACATCGTAGAAGAAACAAAATCATTAATAAAAAGCTACTAAATATTTTATTTACAGAAAATACATATGTACTTACCCATTTATGCATAGTTTTGTAAATTTTTCGCCAGCCAAACAAATCAATTCAAGATGTAGGTAAGTGCCTGTGGAAGAAAAACAATTTTTTAGCTAGCACTTACAAGCTTATATCCAGTTCTGCTAATTTTCAATAAAATAAAAAATGTTGTATAAAAATATGTCACATAGTTTTTTGGTCAGCACTTACAAGATTTGGGGTCAAAATTTGCTAATAATCTCTCTTGTAAATAAGTGCCTGTAAAGTAGCAAATGGTATTAATTAAATTTTTCTTATGCACATTTAATTTTTAGTCAACACTTACTAACTTATGTCCACTTCTGCCAATTTATTCAAACAAACTAAACATTCCCCTTTGTATGTAAGTTCCTGTGGACGAAAAACTATTGTATAATTAAAAAACTAATGCACATTTGATTTCAGCCTATTTTTCACCAGCCTAAAAATAATTTCTAGCTTAAGGTAGTGCCTGTAAAAAAAATGTGATACAGTGCGCTCGGGAAAACGTCAACTAATTAAAACCGCGGGTGTTGACGTTTACCAAATTGTTGACGTTTATGAACGTAAAAATTTTAAATAATAACCTGGATGAGATGGAGCATTGTCTATCAAAAGGAGCGCTTTAACTGGCAATTTCTTTTTTGAAAGAAAATTTGTTACCTAAAATTAGAAAAGTAGGTAATAATTATTTTGCAGCACAACAGATACTAACTTGTGGCACAAATGATTTGTTAAACCACCTGTCACCTGACACGTAAGACTTTTCAGGCAAAATTTTCCAGAATAAGCCAGATTCATCAGCATTGTACAACTGATCTTAACATAGACCCATTTCTTAAATTTTTTGTTTTAGTTTTATTTTAAATGGTTCGAGAAGCAAAGGCTGCGAAGACAGCTTTTCTCCACTTATTTTAAGTAGGCGAACTCCAAATCTTTTTTTAAAACCCTGTAGCCATCCATCACTTGCGTTAAAAGAACATTTCTTTTCTTTTACTTTTAGATGAATCTCTTTAGCCTTTATCTTGAGCGCTAATGCAACAAACAACTGATACAGGCGCTTTTCCATTTTCGGCAACTCTGATGATGATGTCTTTCTTTTTCCTGGACCGGAAAGTGTGTTATTAACACAGTCCAAAATTTAATTCCTTTTCATTTTTATCTTGCTAATTGTTGATTTCGAGACAGCATAGTGCTTTGCTAAAGCTACCGCACTTGTACCCTTTTTTAATGAATCCAAAATATTTGCCTTTTCTTGTAACTTAAGCACTTTCGGTTGTTTTGAGCACTTTTTGAAAATGAGATACTTACGAGATCAAAAATGCAACTGAACATAAAAAAGTAAGTACATACAGAAGCGATTTATTTTCTACTCTACATACTTTTAGGGGAATCCAAAATTTTTTAACTACATAAGTTCATAAAATAAATGTGTGAGTGCACAAATTTGTGTATTTTAACTGTAGCTAAATTCAAAATATTGTTTTATTTAAAGTTGACGTTTTAGAGCTTTGTGGTTTGGTTGACGTTTTAGAGTAGACAATGTAAAAAATTAAGGGTTGACGTTTTGGGATGTTGACGTAAACGAGTGTTGACGTTTTCCCGAGTGCACTGTAGTAAAACAATGTATATTTTGTTTTCAGGCAATTTACATCATTATCTGCCATTTTGCCATCAGCCAGTACTTCTTAGTTTGCCTATTAAACTCTTAAAATTTTCCAATAACTGTTTTTATAAAGGAATCGGTGCAAATAACAAATTTTCCGGTATTTGATTTAATGAATTGCATAACTTTATATATAGCAATTAATTCAGCTGTATAAATAGAACTGTATGGGGGTATTAACAAATTTGTCATAACTTTACTCTCCGTGGTGATGCTAAACGATACTAAATCTTGGGTTTTAGAACCGTCGCAACGCGTCGGTAAAAATAAATTTATGTAAGCTAAATTTGTTTTTTAGTTTATTGAAAAGAGGAATATATTGAAAAGTACTGGTGTGTGATTTTGTGTACTTGGTCATAGAGACGTCAAATATGTCTGTTCGCAATGCCCATAGTAGGTACTTTGCTGTTTTTGGTAATACCACTTTTAGTGGTATCTCTAACGATGTGCTTTTTTGAATTATTTGAAAAATTTGTTTGTTTGAGTGAATTTTGTAACTATCTGCCTGACTGCCATCCCTAAATTAGCGCGTAAGGCGCAAGATATCTGTCAAAATTTCTCATGTACATACAAAATGTATTAAGCATCCCTAAATACCACGGCGTCAACGCTTAGCAATTGAAAAATCCAATTTTGACAGCGCGTAAGGTAATGCAGTTGCCTTCAAGCTACTGTTGTTTACATATTTTTTTGTAGCATTTAGAGAACGTTATAAAACAGTAATGACATTTTAGCTTTTTTCGGGCTTATCTAGTGTTTTTATCATTGTTTTGCATTCCATTTTATAGAGTTTTATTAAAAATGATGAGTTAACATTACTGTTCAAAACAAAACGTTGCGCTTTTATTTAGGTATGTCTTTTCAGCGTAAAAGCCATGCGTTATTTTGCGTCGCGTCTTACGCGCTAATTTAGGTATGGCTGTGAGAGGGGAGACATTGTCATATGCAAATGTTGCGACTAATTTCGTTGTTTAAATTATTTTTCTGAGTTATGAGTGGTGAGATGTTAGACCCAATAAAAGATTATTTGTTGGCGTTATTCGAAATGCTTTTAAAGCACTCCGAATCGCGGAGTTAATGATGGATTTAATTTTTCTTAAAGAAGACTTAGGCGAATGGCCATAAATAGGTAAAAGATAATTTATCTTGGATAAAACTATTGATTTAACAATTAATATAAGTGTTCCTGAATTACAGTTGAGCTTGAAACTGGATAAGCATTTAATTATATTGAGCCTGCCAGATAGGGCAGTACTTAGAAAAGATATGTGGTCTTTCTAGTTGTATCGTCGGTTAAAATAAAGACATAGTATTTTAAAAGTATTGACCTCACTTATATTGAAAGCACCGATCTGTACTGTACTGACTGTACAATGGTAATTTATCTTCTTGCAAATATGGAAATATTTGCATTTTATTTGCGATAATGTGGCTCTAGACTAATAAGCTAAAACTGGACTTTTTTATTTGATTTTATTAAAATATTGATACCATCTGCGTATGCAGAAATACCAATATTCTTCTGTTAAGGGAATGAGCCGTAAAGTTTGTTAAATGCAATAAAGAATAAAATTACCGAAATGAGAGAACCCTGTACTGATTTGATATTCTTACCATTATTTTCCTATTGGTCATAAAACTAAATATGTAATTTATAATTTTAGGTCCTATATTCCACTTAACTAATTTCTCCAATACGGAATGAATACCCACTTTATCGAATGCTTGTAGAAAATCAAGTGATATGATCGTAACATGCTTTCTCAAAGATAGGGCACTCGCAATCCGATAGTCTACATAAAGTAGACTATCTATTGTCGACTTTCCCCTCTTGAAGCCAAATTGGTGGTTATTGAGAAGTTTGTGAGGTGTCACAAGCCGCCATAACCTGTTGGCTATAATCTTGTCAAGGACTTTCGAAATACAAGAGTTGAGAGACATCGGTATGTAGGATTTAGTCAATAATTTGTTAAAATATGGCTTATAATGTTTTAAAAGTCTCCTTTTTGTGTTAACTGGAAGCATCTTAATCATTGGATAGGAAATTCTGTTCGTGCCAAGTGTTTTATCTTCTAGTATACATGAAACTGTTTCTAATTCAAATAATGTAATGTCTTCTTCTATTCTGGCTACACCTAGGCTTTATTTGCATGAAAATCGTATGCTATTATATTATATTAATATTGTGGTCATCAATGGAACTGATACTATGTATTTTGTGACTCGTTTTATATCCAGGTAATGATCGGATATTACTTCAAATTTAATCTACTGGCGATAAAGGACTAATAGCCGAAGTGAAACTTTGTATAGCATTTTTTCGAAATTTTTATTTCTCGTTTATAAACTGCATTTGCCTTCTTATATTGTATAATATTGTATTGACTCATATTTTTCTTAAAAGTATGCCAAGCTTTGTTCTTTATTTTCTTTAAGGCTTCTAAATTGTTATTTCACCACGGTACTATATGATTTTTTATTAGCCCCGTCTGTGGTATGGATGAATTAGCTGATTGCAGAATAATTTTTGATGTATTTGCGCTTTCCCTATTAATATTGGAGCTAATCGGTCGAGAGATATCATACGTAGGACAGTGTTTTTAATATTTTTGTCAATTGGCGCCTTTTACTTTAAATTTACGTTTGGAATTGCTGGGTTGTACAGCAGATGGAAATACAGAAACTAAAAAACGAAAATGATCACTGCCGCGGAGACTTATGTCGGTTTTTCAAAAAATATGTGGCGCTAGAAATGGTAAGCAAAATGATGTATCTATGTAAGAGATTATGCCGTGTGTGTTTAAGTGGGTAGGGCACTTGTCATTTAAGAAAACACAGTTGGAATCAGTTATATATTTGAAAATTGTATTACCTTTTCTATTGTTTGAGTGAGACCTCCAGCTAACATGAGAATCATTTAATTCCCCAGTTATGAGCGTAGGCAGATTAGTGTGATCAAACATGTTTCTTATATTGCTAATACTAAAGTCTTTATTTGGAGGTATGTAGACGTTTGTGATATTAAATTTTATTTTGAGAAGGCGGCCAAAAGAAATTTTTTTGTGGTTACCGATCGTGGTGTTTTCTAAATCATTTGAAAGTAAATATCAGTAAACCTCGAGATGCAAAAATTTATAACTCTGATCCAGAATAGACTTTCCGAATATTTTGTTAAAATAAATTTTTTTTTTAAATTCTAATTTTCAAATTACTATAACTTTTTTGTTTTAAAAGATATCAAATCAATATAAATTTTCTTTAATTATGTAGTTAGTTTGTTAGTTATCAGTGCTAGAAAAATAAAGTCGTTATGTTTGTTAGAAGTTGTTAAATTTTTTGTTTTAAAAAAGGTCAAAACTTTTCAAAAATCTCGTGCTTAATAGAGCATAACTACCTCCCGTCAAACCACGTCAACAAGATATTTCTCTGTGTTATAGCCCAAATCCTCCCCTACACACCTATTGCCCCTATTGCGGTTCACAACTTTTTTAATAATTTGGTCGTCTTTTATAGATCGGTATTGCCATTCACAACTTAAATTCGGTTGACTATTTGGTTGTGAGGTCGATTTTTTGGTTGTGTTTAATGCTATTGCGGTTCACCACTTTGTATGAGTTTGGTTGACAAAAACGATAAATATACACAACTGCTTATTAGCAGTTGAGTCTTTGTCGGTTATAAATTTCTATTAAATTTTAATAAATTTTCTTTAAAAAAATAATACAAAAAGAACAAAAAATGTAACAATCGTAAGTATAGGTGTTTTTTGATCTTAATATAATAAATTAAATGTTTAATCCACATAAGCAGGACTTTAAAAATAACAACCAAGGCCCAGTTTGAGTGACTTCTACAGCTGATAAAAAGAAATTGCTAAAGGAAAGCCAAAAATTGGGATGACTAAAACTTAGTGTAAGGAAGCGTGGGAAGGATTTATAATTGGGCCCACCCACAAGAACATTTTTATTATTATAAACAGACATCTTATTAGAATTTTTAGTTTATATAGGTTTAGACTCATTACAAAGCAAGCATTAAAATATATAATAAATAAAAAAAAAAAACACTAACAAGCAACAGGAATGAGAAATTGATATCTCAGCAGTTATCACTAAATGATCAAGTAGCACCATTTAAACACACCTTCGGCGTTGGAAACATTGCTCCATCAACAAGCGAGGCTCCTGAAACTCCTCCAAATTTCGACTTGTTTGCACAGGTTTCTTAAAATGATCCTTAAATTGGTCTATTACATATTAAAATGCTTTTTTGCTCAGCCGAAAATAGCTAAAAAAAATCTATAAAACATGACTTATTATAAATACTTGTTACTTATTTTGGACATTTCGTACTTCGCACTGGGTAGTTCAAGAGGATTGGAATCATCGCGTATTTTTCTACGTATACGTAGAACATTTGTATTAGCATCATGATTTTCGTCTTCAAAAAAATAAATCCACGCTTAAATCCGTTCTTTTATTTCATAAAAACTTGATTCAAACTTCTTTTTGCATTTTCTTTTCTTCATTTTACAAATAAAATGCACGGTATTGCCAACATTAAATCGATATTTCATGCCGGCAACACCATAACAAACACAACTAGTAATCGTTGTGTTCTACAATACCAAAAAATAATTTGGTTGAGTCAAAGTCGGGTTGACTGACAGACGACCAAACTTAGTTGAGTTGAGAACGGCAATAGGGGCATATTTCACATTATATGTGAGCCAGATTGCGACCTTGTGCACCAGAGCAATTTTTCTGACCAAAGGTCAAGTATTTTGTACAATAAATACATACGAAATATTTCCCAAAAAAAACATTTTTTTCTTCAGAGTTATTTTTGAATTATTTTAACTTTTTAACACAGATTTAAAGCCAGTTTTTTTTAAATCTTCTTGAAAGATGGCGCTTATAACTTTTGCGATGGAATCTAGTAATATGCAAATGCACTATATTGTACTCTTTTGTTTTTATTAAAATATCGCCACTTATTAGCTTTTTTCATTCTTTTACGTCGCCGTTACAAGTATAGTCAATAGCTTTTTTTAACAAGAACGGAGATATATTAGCTAGATTTAGCTATCATTACTGTTGGTTCTCTTCATCAATAAGTATAGTGGGCTAAGTTAAGAGAAATTTAGCAATTTTGCTTTAGCCCAATTAAGAATGAGAGATAATTTGTTTTTTGATATGTTGTCTGGAGGTTTTTTCATTGTTTTAAGTTTCTTCTGTATATACTCTTATTTATTTATGTACTTATTACCACGTTTTTTATATTTAATATTCACTCAGTAGATGAAATATTTATTTATTGAAGATGTATTCTATTTTCTTAAAGTTGTGATTAGTTCTATTGTCTATTTATTTATAAAAAGATGTATAACCACCTTAAATAACTATAAACTTTTAGTTAAAATACTAATATGTATGTAAGTATATCAAATAATATTAATATAATTCAGAGAATAAGATCGAGAAACGTCTGCCTTGAAGGAAGCTACAAGTCAAACTGTTCTTTAATGTATAATTTATTTGTTGGTTTAAAAATTCATAACTTCACTTTCTTTGGGATCGTCAAATTTCTTGCGATTTGGAACTGCAGAACACCTTTCATGCGATTTCAAATCGCATTGCAAGTTTTAAGCGATTAGCGATTGTCAGATAATGCCTGGTATGTTGTGTTTTTACCAGATTTTTTTCGGCTAAATACATTTTAACGTTAGCATTTTACGATGACAGGCAGAGAAGTTTCAATAAACATATGTGAGATTTTTTTGAACCGATTATTCCCACTAGCATCTCTGTATGCATTTGTATCAGCTCAAAATGGTATGATTTTTTAAATATTGCTTTTAAATAATAATCGTTTCTGTATTTTCGGGCATACAAAATTCAATGTTTCAAAGAACTATAATGTTTTTCGACAGCCGATTTATAAGAAACGAAATCTTTTAAAAATATATTTATTAATTACTCTGTTTCCCGACCACACTTTATCTTTAATTAGTCGACACCTTTGCTCTTTTTGCAGCTGCTTTATAGCCTAACCTTATCATCGTTAGGTCAAACTACAATGTCAGATTAATTTTGTTCTTACAGTTTTCAAGTAATGACACATATCTCATCCTAGCAATTTTATTGCTTTCCCTTATCGTCCATAGTTTGCACACAATTCTCTCCGTCTACGGTGATTTTGAATAAAATATGAGGATTGCTGCTCACGAAAATTTGGTTTCCTTTGATGTTATCTCGTTAATCCCAAGTACACATTAGACTGAAAAATATACATCAATACTAAAAAAACTATTTTTTTTAACATTAAGGTTCTGCATAATGGAAAATAGATATCTTAAGTACAATGATAAGATTTTTACATAACTAAAAGAATTAACTATGGGTTCTTCAGCTTCACCCATCGAAGCTGATATAGTCATTGAGAAGTTATTGAAAGTGACAGTAAAAAAAAATTAGACGAAAAACCTAGGCTACTTACCAAGTATGCTGACGACCTTTTTGGGATAGTAAAACAAGTGCAAAGAAAAACACTTCACGAATTGATAAAAATTCACGGGAGAATAAAGTTTACTATAGCCCAGTAAAAAAAGTGAGGAAAAAATGTAGTGAAAAACCGCATCTACTACTAACTTAGTGGTGCAGATTCGGGTGAAAAATCTATGAATTTTACATAGGCATGTCATTAGAGGCATGTCGTTGGTTTTTAACAGCATTGTACCACTTTTTATCCGCTTTTTAAATACTTAAAAAAAACTATTCAAAAATGTTGTCGTTATGCAAGGAAAAATGTAAACCTAAGAAGTAGATCAACATGTTATTTAAAAAAGCATTTAAAAAATAGCCTACAAAATCTACAAAATGTGTATCAGTTTTTTTGGATGTAAATAAGATGTCATTCTCTAAAGAAGACATCTGTTATTTTTTACTGGGTAGAAAGATAGAACAATAAATGTTTGTCATATCTCGATTCTTTTATAATAAGAGAACATACTCTAAAGATTGGTTGATACCAAAAGCCGACATAGTCCGGTCGGATTATAAATTTTTATTTTATCAAGCCCAAGCACGTCATTTATAATATGACAGCTAACTTTTTTAAAAGAGTTCTACAATTAGTAATACATTTTTACGATAAAAATAAAACAAAACAGAAGTTTATACTAAAAATGAACTCATTTCCGATAAGTATTATAGAAAGTTTAATTAGGATACAACAAAAAGCAAACAACAAAATTTACAGAAAATCTCTGTTTTTAAAACAATGACATATATGTATACCTAGTATATCGGAAAGAATAGAAAACACAAAATTTTGTATTAAAAAAAAATCAGAATAGCATTTACACTCTTAAGGGCGGTTTACATGGTCATAGAAGTCTTACGACATGTCAAATTTTTGTGCAGAATAGTACCAGTGGGATCGTCTAAACCAAATATGTAATGAATCTGCACAAATTGAGATAAATTACGGAAAATTTTCAAAAGACAATTACGAATCATTAGATCAGGGATGCATTTTATTTTGCAAGCCGCCCAAAAACCTGTGTATACCAATTGTGTAAACGCGAAAAAATTTGTCGTAAGATTTTTACTCTTATTTTTTAAAATACGGATGGATTTTCATATTATTTTCCCCTGGATTTTACGAATGTAAAGTCGTACCGTCTAAACCGCCTTTTAACAAACTATTTGCAAACACTAAAAGCAAAGTCGGAAAAGTGGAAAATCCAATTTTATATATAAAATAAGCAACTTGGGTTGGGGATGTGATACATGCAACACAAACCAAACTTGGAAAAAGTAGAAATTGTACAAAGAGAGGATCACTACAACAAACGTTACATATTGGAAATGCTACACATTTCAAAAATAAACAAAAACGAAAGAATGAACTACAAAACAGACGTAGAAAACTGCGCTCAAATTTATAAAAATTGTATAAACAGAAACAGTAATAAGCAGTGCTATATTGAATTTAAGGTCAAGTGGATGTTTTTTTATCTATTTATTGTTACTCATTGCAACTGCAAGTGTGCAATTTATAAATTATAACTGTCTAGTTAATGTTATAGTATGTTTCCACGGCACCTGCTTCGCTCTCTATTCTTGCTTCACACTCCAATCATGAGCGAATCTACTTGCTTCGCCATACAAAATTATGAGAGCGAAGCTGGTAGATTCATATTGAATCTACTTGCGAAGCATCAAAAATTTATGTCTTCTCTAATTTTTATCGCAAGTTTATCTGAACTAGCTGTATAAAATGTAAACAAAAAGAGAGAACAATGTTTAAAGTGGTGTGTGGATATGTGTAATATAAAAAACAATTAATTTCATTAAAATTATAAATGTAATAAATTACAAACAAAATTAAATTAAAATTAAATTTTTGAACAAATTATTTGAAAGTTATTTCAGTTTTTGTGCAGACTTCCAATCGAAGCATGTAGCATGTGTCGTGTAAACAGCGTGCTTCGCAATCATGATTCGAAGAGCGAAGCAAGTGCTTCATTTTGCCGTGGAAACATACTATTAGTGTATCAACATTAATTGTAGGTCACTGATGACGCTATCCAGAGGGCAAAGAAAATATCCAATAAAAAACTGACATTAAGCTTAAAAAACAATTTATTTTGTTAACCAAAAAGAGTAGAAAAGGATTAATTCCAATTCTATTGTAAAGCATCCTTAAAGAAGAATTTATCGAATACAACTCCCTAGATTAGGTTAGGCAGGCAGCTGTGTTGCCACAGCGTAGAAAAAAGAGATGAGGATCAACAATAAGGAAAGGAGAAAGAAAGAAGTGTGCATAAAGAATGCAGAAAAGAATCCGTTAGATAGACCCGTTGGCCAAATAGTGCGCTCATTCCACTGATTGAGTTACAATATCTGCTTTTGGGCCTGTGAACCACCCACTACATATCAAGAAGGAACTGATACTTCCTCGTATAGATAGGCTCTGGTAGTACCGCTGACCAAAGTATCTAAATTGTATATACTCCAGCGCGGGGCATTGATAACGGAGGTGTTCCACCGTCTCATCCTCCTTCTCGTTCTGATAACTTCTACAGAAATCATTAAAAGGGAGACCCATTTTTGACCTAGTATTGCAGCAGCCCTGCCCGATCCAAATATAACTAGATTGTCCTAGCGATCGAACATGTCGACTAGTTACACCATCTGACCTAAGCCAGTTCATATAGAGCACCGTCAATACGCTGTCCGCAAGCAGAGTGAGGTATGCCACAGAAGGTATCAACGGCACTCTCTTAGGGCATTCTCCCCGTTCAGAGATGCTTGGCATTCAACGACATGTTCAGATGTAATAATCACACCTTTAAGGGACATAATCGTAGCTTTACTGTCGGTACAGAAAAATATATCTCTGTTAGATATGCTATTATACCTTAACCAACACGCTGCCGATAGCAGATATTTCTGCCTGTAAAATAATACAGTCATTCGGAAGTCTTTAAATCATTCTTATCCTAAATTCCTCAATATAGACTCCACCTGCAACTCTCGACCCCTCTTTTGGAGCCATCCGTGTGTACGCAGAGCATTCGAGACGAGCAAGAGTGGCCCTCCGTCAGGTCAAAGAGAAATCTCCTTGTGAAGGAGGGTTTTGGAGGGCAATTATCAATAGGATCAGGAATTACAACCGCGATCCGTAGTACGCTAGCAAATCCTCATGATCTGTTGTTATCTTACACCCCCTGTGTTAATTCCCCATGTTTTGTCAATTGGCCTCCTGCATATGTACATGCATGTGGCTTTTGACACTCTAGCCTCGATATTCATTTTCGAAGTCAGCTTTCTATCCAAATCGGTCTGAAGACCTTTGCACCTGTATGCGATGTCATTCCATATGAGGATATACAACTCCTTTTTTTTTAGTTCAAGACACTTTACAAATGTCATTTATATACATGCTTGTTATATGGTAATACACGAAATTTGATTTACAAGGTTTACAGGACACTAATGTATAATATAATCTCATTATTTCGTAATAAAATTATTGGCAACCACAACTTTATATATAGATATTATATACATATATATATATATAAAACACAAAATATAAAATTTTATTTATATTAATATATATATATATATATATATATATATATATATATATATATATATATATATATATATGTATATGAGAACACAAAACATAAACTTTAAATTTTATTAATCTCAGATTCTTATTTCTTAAAAATTTTAATGGCAACCACAACTTTTAACAATCATATTCTTGTATTTCTTTAAATTAACATTCTCCTCATTAAGGTGATATAAAACGGGCAACGCACCCAGTCGTGTTGGAGCGCAGCATGGTTTGGGTACTTTTTTCGGCTCTAGAAGATGAACCAGCGTCTGGACGATGGCATGATTTGTAGCATTCATATGGGCATTTAGGGGAAAATTACATTCACCACTGCAATAGTAAGCACCATAGCCTTCAGGAGCGATAATCCAGTCCTGCAAATTAAAAACATAATAAATTTTAGTGTAAGACAACATTAAGTAAATTATAATATATATATATATATATATATATATATATATATATATATATATATATATATATATGTATATATATATTTATATATATAAATATAAATATAATATGTATATATATTTATATATACAAATAAGATATTTATTCGGCGTTTTTAAGGATATAAGTATAAAAATATATCATAATGTTGTGTATACAATACCGTGCAAGGCAAAGAAAACTTAAAACAGTTGTTTTTAAAAGTTGTCTGAAGAAAAAGCAATTAAAAAGAATAAAAGGCCAAGAGAGAAAAAGGTTGCACGGGAGTTGGTATTTGTGGAGACAAAAGTAGTAGCTTTGTAGAGACAGTAGACTTGGTTTTACGTCAATGGTTATAGACTGCCTTTTCTTATTTAAAATTGCTAAAATATATGTATGTATACTAGAGGTCTACACTAAGGTACTTGACTGTGTTCGTTTAAAAGAACACAAGCTCAAAACTACACTTTATTAGGCAATTGGCGTAGTTTGTATAAAGTACATCCTGCGAACCCTAAATAAGGTACTCCGCAATTTTTTTTGGTTATTTTCACATTTGAAATTGTTAAATGCCCTAATAAAGCAATTGACATACAAGTCTTGTTCAATGTTTATGCATAAGATTTGTTAATCTATACAAGACTTATTTATAATTTGTACACAACACATTTCAACAAATTTCCATTGATGTATAAGAGAAGGAGCTACTTCAGATATGTTAGATGATATTTCAATATGGAAACATAACCAGTTTTAACTACTAATATTCCAATTTTTTCTTTAAATTCGGATTAACTTTTGCTTTTTTCTCATTATATTATTTACCACAAAAAGGGTTACTTTGTCATTCCGTTTGTGATTTCTACAATATCCATTTCCGACACCATAAAGTATATACATATATACTGAGTTCTTTTGCATAGCGAAATCAATTGAGCCATGTCCGTTTTTCCGTCCATGTTACAGACAATTTAAATACGCCAATCGATTAGACGTTATTTCGAAAATATTGCTATGCTATCAGGACAGCGGACAAAACACCACGTCTGTCCCAAATTTTTTTATGTCATTATGAACAATGAAGTAACTCCAATAAAAAAAAAACAATTACTTGGTGCGATGGATAATTGAAAAATAAGAAGAAAACATCAAGTGAAGCTCGCCCATATTTTTCGAGTTATCGGCCTCTGAACTTTTCATAAAAAAGTACGATTGTGCACCAAATTTTTTAGGATATCAATGTGGGTATCATTTAAGAACTTTTGAAGAGATCTTTAGGAAAATACTTAACCTATTACGAGCTTATGACATTTTTATGTAAAATTGTATAGTACTTATTTTCTTTTTCTCTCGCCGCAATAATTGTTTTTTTGATTGGAGTTACTTCACTAAACTAGATTTGCATACTTTGTAAGAGGTATATAAGATTAGGCATAGCCGAATATAGCACTCTTACTTGTTTATAATATATTTATTATTAGGATTACAGACTTTCCAAATTTCCAAGTGGCAGTCTATATGAAATATGGAATATACATTCAAAAAAATTAATCCATCCATATAACCCATACTTATAAAACTCTTCCGATTTCACATTTCACTTAAAAAACATCTACTGACTTCATTTCTGAAAGTTTCGCCCCACAAACAAAACAAGAAGCACCATCTTAAAAATTGATAACTTTCGTAGTGTTCATCACATATTGATAACTCGAGAACGGTTTATCCAATTATGCTAACAAAATACAAGTTAAAACTATGTTCAAATTATATCAATAAAATGTGTCTATTTCGTAAACAGTTTCGGAGTTATTCAGAAATCAGTGACGCAAAAATGCAAGTCACAAAAACTCCTTACTTTTGGTAAGTTTATAAAAAGAGAAAATTGCAGATTATATTCACAAATAAGTGAAGGTACCTGATTTTGGGAAAAAATGGAATGTGCTGTACATTAGAAACAACTTTGGATTTTGTGATCACTGAACGTAAAAAGAGTTGTTTGATTCATAAACAGTAACACATTTATATTTTTCGTTGGCAAAACCTCACGCAAAAAGTTCAGTAAAATTGAAAGTGATTGTTTTGTAGTATTAAATGTTAAATACTTGCTTTCAAAAAAACTAAAAGATAATTATTTTTAAAACAAAAGCAGAAAGCTATTTGCAGAGTTTCTAATACTTTTTATTTTTCGAAAGCTGTGCAAGTCGATGGTCCTACCGTTGCCCACTTTAGATTCATTGTCGTGTAATTATTTTTTTTTCTTTTTTTGATAATGAAACATTAAATTTTACTTACACGCCAACCCAAATCCTTAAAATCAATGTATAATGTTTGCATTTGGCAACTGCGTATGCTCTCATTAGGGCCGTCGATTAAAGGATTAATTATATCGGTCTTCTTACGACGGCGAAGATGAGTATTACGCTTTTGACGGCTGTGGGGTTTAGATGTTTTTAGGAGCTGCTTAAAAAAATTTATGTTAACAAATTATTTCTAACAAATTAATGCACCAAAATTAAAAGATTATACCTCTGGTCCTCTAAAAAACCCAATCATGAATGGCTGATATTCATCGTTTCCCTTAGGATTTACTAAGCCAATATCATCAAGTTTAACTTCTCTATCGGGTTTTGTAAGAGAATGGGCTCCAATGTAAATACCTCGATTCTCTTTTGGACTCTGTAGCCATGAACTTAAGCCTTCGGTAACATTAATTTCCAACCAACCCTGATAATCAGCGGTTGTGTTTATCGATGATAAAATTTTCAACTCCCGTTCATGACCACTGGTTTTAATAATCGAATAAACAGTGATTGTAAATTGTTTGCTGCTTGTCGACCATTTTCCTTGCGAAGGATTTTGATAAATACGCAATTCGGCCATCATAAGGTAATTATCGTCAGGCACATCGGTAACATCAAACCACAAACGACGCCCATGTTCATGTCTAACCTCGTCAACGTGGTGGTCTGCAAAAGACAAAAAGAAACATTAAGAATCAATAACAAAAATGCAGCGTAACCTGAAAAAAAATTAAGGTAAATACACAAACTAGTAGGCGGTCCAATTTACAGACAATCAATCCGTCCTTATACAACTGTTTTAAAAAGTTTTTAAAATGAATTTTTTTGTGTATCTTCCTTTTGAGAACAAATTCTGTACCCTCTTTTATATTTGGAATGCTAATTGTGTGTTTTGATACAGGTAAAAGAAACAAACTTTTAATATCACGACTCAAACTAAAAGGGTGACTTAAACATTAAAACTATTTTATTTTATTCAATAATTTGTGATCTTCTTTTGGCTTGTTTTGTTCGTATCATTAAATTACTACGAACCCAACTGATTCATTAGCTGTAATTATTAAATATGTTTGTATTATTTGCTGCTGCATTGATCAAGCAATCGCTGAAAGGTTTTCAAAATAACAGAAACCAGTAAAACATTCTTTACATACGGAGCAGGAGTAATCTCTGGCACCTAAAAAATTTAAAATTATTTTAATGCTTAAATTTCGTTTTTAAGTAAGTAAAAACGCATAGCAGAATGCCTGGTATTATACAGCCTTTGCCAAAGTAAAGTTTAGGTTTTTTATAACTCTGCAATTTTATTAAATGTTTTGGCAGAATTAAAATTTTGGCTAAACTTTTGATGAATGCGCAGATTTGTTTTTTAATTTAAAGGGGAATGTCCGTTTAAAATCATCCTGAGATACATTTCCTACTAGACCATAACTACATAACTACAAACATAAAATAGCCCCTTCCAAGTAACCAGTTTGTGTAAATTTTCAAATTTTGGCTAAATTTATTTTAAATTTAAATATCACGCTGTCATATTCAATTAGGGTTTGGGATTTCCCAGAAAAAATTATTGTTTTCCCGGGATTTCCCGGTTTTCTCGGGAAAAAAATTCTTAAGAAAAACAAGTTTATTTAAACTAATAATTGAAAAAATTCATAGCTTTATTGAAAAATAAATAAACAATAAAAATAATTGCTAAATAATAGTATTAACAGTTTATAAAATTTAAAAACAATACAGGTGACAAAACATGCCTCTACATTTGTATTACATAACAAGAGATAACATAGATTAAAAATACTAAAAAAAGTATTTAATTAATTAGGTTTTTGAAAGATATGACTTTAGAACTGTTAGTGCGTTTACCAATTTACTAGACATTATGATTCTTGTTTTCGTTGCAAAATTTCCAGCAATTTTTTACTGAGGTAGGTTTTGTTGTCAACAATGCGTTGAAAAGCTTATCCATCTTCGTTGTTCAAACATTCAGGTATCAATACACTACTCAATGATATTAAGTACTTTATTGCTTTAATTATTGTCGTTATGATCCACACTACTCAATACGTTTATCAATATTTTAACGCAAAAATGGCGCAATTGTTTTTTTTTTTTGGAATTTTCATATACATACATGTATGAAAATTAAAGAAAACTATTCACACAAAGCTACATTTTTTCATATTACAAAATTATTTCAAATTAAAAATATTAAGAAATTTGGCATTTAATAATTTAAATAGTGACAATTATCATTGTACAATATTGTCAACACGTTACAAAATATTCGTTTTTGCACAATTTGAATCAAATTACTTTTGATTTTGTTCAATATATTGTACAAAGTGCTAATAAAACATAAACACATTGGCAATTTTATTGTATAATTTTAATTATTGCACAATTACATTGCAAGTGTATGGCTACCTTAAGTGGCTTTGAATGTTACAAATTCCTTTTCAAACACATTAGCGAGTTTCAAAATGCATACGTTAGGACTCAAAAAAGGTGCAGCTTTTTTCTACCTTTGTTTAATCTTTCATGACTTCGGTAGCATTATAACCTTGATTTCGGTAGCATTCTGCAGAGTATTACTCATTGCGAAGAACGCATTAATAATATAAAGTACTATTTTGACTGCTATATGCAGCAGTTCTATGAGTTTCTTATTACAGGTTTTGTCTTTCTTAGAGTTTAAATTAGAAATTTTAAGTACCTCATAAATTTAACCTAACCGAGGCTGCTGCTTCAGTTATTGGAGATCGTTTAATAGCCATATCAGTCAATATACATATTTGAGATGAAAACAATTTTCAAATGTTCAACAAATTAGTTATCTTTTTCAATGTAGTTTCTTGTCCATCCACCACCTGAAGTTCGCAGTGGATGCATTCAAACAACATGTCTTTTAAAAGTTTTGCTTGCACGCTATAGTGAATAATCCGATTGTGGAGTTCTCCGATGATTTCTAAAAATCAAATATTTAAAATTTTAGTTGGGAATAAACTGAAGATATTTTTCTTTACAAAAATTTGCACATCTAAAAATGCATTAATCCGCATTTCATTGTTTATCTTAAGAATACCTCTGGAAGTTTAAATTAATTTTTCATTTCAATTAAAAAAAAACTAGTAATATATATATATGGATAGTTTTCTAATACAAAAAATGTAACGGAAACATAAATTTAAAAGTCCCTAATTCATGTACCGAAAACTTCAGAACGGATTAAAAAATATTCCATTTTGATAAATGCAAGGCGCAAGTTGCAGTATATTTCTCGAAAATATGATAAAATACAAACCCCTTAAAAATTTGCAATTAAAAAATATAGAAAACAAGAATAAATTTGATTTCTAGCAAGGAATTTTAAAAATATCTATAGACTCAAAAGTTTAATGCAACTACATACAAAAGCCAGTGGAACAAAACTTTACATGTTTATTGGAATAAGTACTAAAGAATTCGATTTTTGGCTTCTGGGCAATAGTTTATACGAAGATAAATTGTTTCTTTCCTGAAATTGCTGCTCCTGTGTTGTTGTAGAAAGAATATTTTTGTAGATGAACACTACGAAAACCAAGCTGGGGAATAAGCTACGGTTTGAATCACTAATAATAATAAAATCTGCCTATATAAGTTCGAAGTTCCTGAAGCAATAATGCCTTTAAAATCTTAAATTTTTGATGTGATATCGAGAGGTACCAAATCATTCATATATATTTATGTAGCACAAAATATGTTTTCTCAACCTTAAATTCTATTTCAGAAAAACCATTATGAAATTGAAAAAAAAATGTTTCTTAAAGTATTAAATTCTGATTAAAGCATTTGTCAGTTTATGTATTTAATTTAATTTTACTTTATTTATTTAATTTATTTGTATGTAAATCGAAAAGATAAATATGTACTTATGTAGACTTGTAGTATACAAACATGTCGTCAACTAAGATGAAAACTCATGTAACTAACAAAATATTCAAAATTTGTTTTTCTATCGAATTTCGTGCTTTAAACGAAAATGTATATCCCTGAATTTTTGAGTTTTCATTTTGGCTTACGATACACTTTTAAATTTTGAAAAAAATCAAAATTTATACTTTATTTCTGTGTAATATAGGCTCTAATAAAACTGAGCTCAAAATATTACAGTTCCTGACATTTTGTATATGTGTGTATACGTAAAAATTAATTAAAAAGTCTTATTTCTATTCTGGCAACACTGATTCTTGCTTGTTTGATTCACAACATTATAGGTGCTGTTTTAGTAGAGTTAATTATGAGTCAGAAATGGATATTGCAGAAATTACAAACGAAATGACAAAATTAGTTATACCCATTTTTCACTTCTTATAGTGAAGGGTATAAAAATGCGCTAGTTTATTTTTTATCCCAAAAGTCTTCTAAACAAAATAGAAATTAAAAAAAATACCTGTGTGTTCTTGGCCCGCGCCCAATGGTCTTCTACGGTCTAAAGAAGTTAACGAAATCAGGGGGGTTACTCTGACTCCAAAGAAAAAACTTTCTAGTGACAATGTAAAATATCGAAAGACTATCTTTTTTAAATCGAAATATCGAAGTAGCACCCCAGCTCTTCCGGCAAGCACCCAAGTGGCCCTGTATTTTTATTAGTGCTATAGTCGGCATATCTTTCAGGTATTTAAATAATTTTAGATTATTTTTTGATACTAAATAAATTGTAGAGGCTTAAAACTAATATTATATGTATACTACCACCGTAAAAATCCTGGTTCCTTTACAGCATTTCTTTGGTGGCTTAAGCTGATATTTAAAAAGATAAAATCTTCAAGTATTACAAGGATCTTGACATCCATCTAACTCATTGAAGGCCAGCAGAATTCGTTAACTAAACTCTTTTTTTAAGAACTACATACTCCTTAGAAATTTTCAATAAGATTAGCCATTTCTGATACAACGTTTTGTAATCATATTGATTAATTATGGTCTTATTGTTTTTAAACATTTTAAAAATATTGGCACTACTAGACCGGACGAGCGATTTATCTGCTACAGCTGACAATATAAATTGTATTATGTGATGACAACAAACAAAGGATATCGGTTATTTACAGCAGCAGTGACAAAAAACAAAGTTTAAACCTTTTCGATAAAATTTATCGTTTCGCATATACCTGTTACTCATGCTTCACTAGATCAAAGTTATTATTATTTTCATACATAAACACAAACATCGAAGTCTGGACAAAAAACTAAAAAGCCACTTAAGACATTTTTGGTTGTAAAGTTGTGGTTCCAAAGCGCATACTGCTCGTATGCGATGGAAAATTTTGCTAAATGAAAGTTTAAAACCATCTGTGTAATTTCCAAACGTAGTTTTTTTACTGAATCACCGCCTACTGCAAAAAAATACATATTTTGGACTTTAAATAGTTTTTAAAGACATGGCGATACATTTGTATGTATATTTAAAGTAGGAAACAAAACATTTTTATTTTTAGAAAATAATCATTGACAAATTAGTATTTTTGCAGAACTTCAATTTCAAAAGTTTTTAAGAAAATAATATTTTATGGGTTTTTGATATCTTTGAACAACTGAACAACAAATTTTCGATGCACTGCAAAGTGTGGCGGAATTAAATTAAAAAATAAAATTTTCATCGCTATATTTCTGGTCCTCTAAGAACAAGATGTTCTGACATTATCTTTATTCCGCAATATATATTAGTAAATTTGCAGATAAAAATCAATTCGTTATTATAAGGCCTAAAGTAAAAAAAAAATTGAAAAGCAATAGAGGAATAAGATTTTATTTTTATTTCTTTTATTTCACGTAAGATTTGATTCTAATATATCACATTTCCAAAAAAATGTTGCAATTCACTTAGAAATAGAGAGTTAAAATCAATCGTTCCAAATTTTTTTTTGGTTTGGATTGATTGAGATCAGATGGGATTACAGAATAATTATAATCTTCTACTTACTTTTATTTAAAAATGTCATTATGATATCACTTTGATCAATAGCCTTTTTATCGAGATCGGTTATAAAGTTTTCCTGTTCCTGTAAGTCGCGCTTTAAACGTGTTAATGATGAAGGTTCATCGCTGTTTTCTTCTTCTTTAAGACGGTGATACACATCCAAAAGAAATTGAGGCGCAGATTTTCTAAATTTATAGAAAAAATATTTATAAAAAAATATACGAATTAAGAATAAGAAAATTAAGCTAAAAAAATAATCACAATTTTTAAGTATATTTTGGATGCTGCTTTTATTTCTAACTTATTGTAAGTTGTCACCAAAATTATTGATTTTTAAAATAAAATTTGAATTTAAAACTGTGAGTTTAGCGTAACACGTCACTGTTTTATGCGGTATGTTTTCTGTATTTTGCGAAAATCTCAGCAATAACTCAGTCAATCGAGATGAACTGAAACTGATTATTTATAAAATTGTTTCAAAATTTATTTGATGGCATTTTATAAATGTGTTTTATTATACATATTTCTCTTATACGGATATCAATCACCTCAATGATTTTCTTATCAAACTTGATTAACTGTTCTTCTGAACGTTGTCAGATATCCAACAACAAAAGATTGACTGCTCTTCGTTTTTACTTCTGCTATTTAAATACGAATTTACGTATCTTTCGATAGAAAACGGTAATTGCAATTTAATTTTACTTATTTTAACTAAAAAAGTTGCTTAGTCTGTATCAGCTGGTAGACTTTAAAGTTGTAATTAAGTTCAGCAAACACCGAAAAGTTATGAATGGAGAAAGACGGTCAAAATTTAAAACATTAGTAGTTGCCGAAATAAAGTGCAATCAACTGGTAGGAGGTACCTAAAAGCACTTGCATATATTTGGACTTTTCCCATATCCTTCCAAATAATTCGTGCCTGCAAAGATTTTAAGAAAAAAAAAATACCGCTAAAACATTAAAATTAAACAGCTTTTCAAAGATTGGAAGAAGTTGAAGCGTATTAAACATCTAACTGAGACATACTGAAAAGTGAAGCAGAAAGAAGCAGAATTTATCATAGAGATGCATCGAAATTCACGAATCTTGTAATATGATTAAAAAATATTTATAAATTTACTACCAAAAAAATAAATGTAAAAAAATATTGAGCCATTTGAGTAATATACATTGAGATTTAACTCAGAGTGCTAACAAAGTAAACTGTAAGACGAAACTAGATTTTTTACTAACAGTCTGCTCACGATCTTAAATGTGTTCAAATGTTAGCACTCTAAACGGAAAGCACGACAACTCGAATACAACCAATGTGCGTTTTCAA
The DNA here is from genome assembly GCA_937654795.1 of Cistogaster globosa. NCBI lineage: Eukaryota > Metazoa > Arthropoda > Insecta > Diptera > Tachinidae > Cistogaster > Cistogaster globosa. Next base: position 46,651,024 of record OW569406.1, on the reverse strand, counting down.
GCTCTTGTTTCCTCCAACAAGATGCTACTATCTTTCTATGAGAAGTTTAGTAGGTTGAGTATTAAAGGTTTTTGCATGATTTTCCTACTTCATTGTATTCCACTTAAAATCTATCAAAAACTTTCAACTAGAGACTTAAAAAGCACCTAAAAAAGTAAAAGAGAAAAAATGTTTTTTTGCAAGTTTTGGCCAATAAGATTTTTACTAGCAAGAGTTAGCCAAACAGCTGTTACTTGTTTACAAAATAATTTGCTTTAAAAATGACTGATAAATGAAATTTTTGTTACACTGAAGAATATTTAATTATTTAAAAACTAAAAGAATACAAAAATAACATTATATAGTTATTTTCCTTTAAGTACACAGAAAAGAAGTGTGAAACAACCAAAAATTGGTTAAAAATCTTCGAGCTTTGCAGCTGTTTGTGTTGTTTTTAGAATTAAAAGTAAACAATCCATCGATGAAACATTCAATTCAGCGTTCTTTTTTTCGGTAAAATTTAAAGAAGAGGAGTACAATTAATTTGTGTGTATATTTATAAATAAGATATACATATGTATGAAGTTAAAATTATTTTTAATATAAATATTTTTACATTTTAATCTCAATAAGAATGTTTATTAGTACTAATTGCAGAAAAAAATATGTTCATAATGCGCCTAAACATCATAAACGCTTTTGAAAATTACCTAATAATAAAAAAAAATAGAAAATATTTTATGTACATATTTTTGCTATTTGTTAACTTGGAGTATTATTTTTAATTTTTTCTTGTAATTACGTTTGATGCCTTTTAGCGGTCTATTTTTTATGTATTTTTGCTCTCAACTACATTTACTTTAGAAATGGTACTCTTTAACGTTCACACCGTACAGTTTTAAAGTCTTACATATTATTCCCGAAGTCACAACAATTTTCTTTGCTAATTTTTGCTAGTAACCAAATGAGTTTTAAGCAGTATGTGTGAATAACTTGAAAGGAGAAATTGATCCTATGGCTTTAGGGTAAAGCGGTTATTTACTTTTTATAATTTTGAAAATTTCTGTGTTACTCCCTCGTTGCTAGCTTTTTTCAAGAGATAAGCCCATATAGGTCATTTTACGTCACCTATGGGGACACCCTTTAGTTTTTAGATACATTTTTTTATTACTTTTTGCTATAAAGACCTATAGTTTTACGCATTTTTTTTTAATTTGTTGTATGGCGACACCCTTTAATTTTTAAGAATATGAACAGTTTTTAAAACGGACCAATGTGTAAACATAATCTATCAAATTACAAAAAATTTGTGTAATCGGTTCAGGAATGACTGAGTTCTGCAAGTTCAAACACAAAAAAGTAACATTCAGTCGATTTGATAACATTCTTCTTTTTTTCTTTTTCTTCTTTCACTTGTACTTTTGAAAATAAAAAATATTAAATTCCATTGTAATCGATGATGAATTGAAAAATACTTTTAATGAAATTTAGGTGAAGTGTTTAGCATATATGTTATGATATTGAAAAATATTGTTAGTGTTTACAAAAAACTAATTAATGGTAAGGAAAAAAATTGTTTCAGTATAAGGAAACTCTTTATGAGCTAACCTTCTTTAATTTATTTTTCTGGACTTCAAATGGTTAACCGATTTCGTGAAAAAGTTAAACATTGTTATCAATGCTTATGACCTTGTATTGTTCTTTTACACTCTGTCTATTTTATGTCCAGCTTAGTTGCGAACTAGTGCAAGCATACTTAGGGCCTCGTTGATAGAATTATCACTTTTATTAAAGATGTTTTGTCTTTGTAGAAGGTTAGGATTTTTTCATAGACTATCGAAAAATATCCCCGTAGGGGTTGTGTTGTTACTAAAAATTTCAAACAGTTGTTTCAATAAGATTTATCCGATGATATTTAAGATCTTAAATACTCGTTAAATGTTTGTTGATATCTAGTATTGTCAGTTATGAATTGAATTGAACAAAACTGTTTTAAATGTAAGTGATGCGTTGATTTTACAAGAAAGTTTTTTATATTTATAAAAATTTGCTAAAAGAAATGCTTGATCGGCTTTCAAAAAACATCAATTTTATAGTCAATTTTCAATTTCAAATTAAACTTTATGCGGACCAAGAAGTTTTTAACAGATTTGGAGATTCTAATGAGGAACTTGTTTTTTATGAAACATAGTGGAGGAAAACTTCCTTTAATAAATTGGGCTCAATATTTTGATAACAAAGTACTAAACAGACTATACTAGTTCTGGCCCAAAGTAATGATTACCAGGACGGTGCTGGTACTTAACACTTTTAGCTGTTTTTGATATCCGTTTTTAATGTGTTGATTGTTCCCACAAGTAATGCTTGTGTCGAAAGAACTCTTTCTAATAGTAAAATCATTTATAAATATTAATAACATATGAATGATATAACACATTCATTCTTTCAGAAGATATATTAAGTAGATTTAATACATATGAAATGCAGCGCAGCAAGGTTACGAAAGACAATAATAACATTGAACAAAATAAATGTGAAACTTTAAATTCAATAATTATTTTAAGTTTAATTTTTTATTTTTAACATTTATATACATACATATGTTTTCGAGGTTTACTTTTTAATTAATTCTGAGTCCTTATGCATAGCAATTAAGCGGTCGATTAATCGATGTTCGTCTGTCCGTCCATGTTAGTGTTGAAATTAACTTTGCCAACGCACTAAATGAGCTAGAGAAATAAAATTTCAGCAAGATTTGTCTATGTCTTTTGAGCGAGCAGGCAAAACGCAACACCTGCCCTGCCTCTAATTTTTTCATATCAATTAAAATAATTTAAGCTTAGTGAAGTTACTCTAACCAAAAAAGCAAAGATATATGAGACGATAGAGAATTAAAAATAAGAAAAAACATCAAGTGAATAGGCGCTCGCCCATATTTTCCGAGTTATGGGCTTTTGAACTTTTTATATAGGTATCATTTAAATTTGAAGATTTCTTTTAGAAAATGCTAAATTTAAAAAAAAAATGCTTGAGCCGGTCACATTTTAATGAAAATTATGTATAGTAATTAGTATTTTATTTTTCTTTGTCACCCTAATATTTGTTTTTTTTTTGTTTTGATTGGAGTTACTCCACTAAACTAGATCTACATATATAGAGAATGGTATATAAGATTTAGCATAGCCGAATATAGTTATCTTACTTGTAATAACTAATATTAAATATTTCACATATTGGTGATTTTTGGCGTTATCCGACAAGCCACTTGGCGAGAAAGCTCAAAAAAATTGGCAACATTGGTGAGATCTCTCAACAGTACCGAGTCTCTCATGGTAGTAAGAAGTGTAGTCTAATTTCTCAATTTTCAGTTCACATAGTTCTTTTAGCATTTAATTCACAATCCGCACAATTATTTAATTGGATTCTTGCAAGATTTTATTTCAATTAATTCTAGGTTATTGAACAGGCTCTCAACTTGTGATAGTCGTATGGTTGTTGGACCCAAGTTATCAGCTATTTTCTTAAGCTTTATAAAGAGGTGACTAAAGTCTGCATTTCTTCTAATAATAATCAAGTCTTTCAACATCAATTGGGAAATAATTCGCTTTCCGTTTTTGGGTTGAATTTGTCTTCCGTAAAATTTAATTTAAACTAACCGATTTTTCAGGCTGTGTACTTGTTTTTTGATAAGTACAAATATTTTTCTACTGATGTCTTAAGGTTTGTTTAGTAACTACAAATTTTTACTAGTTGTTACTAGAACATGTTCACGTACTCGAAAAACTTGCAAGGAGCTATTAAAAAAAAGAATATAAAAATGTGAGAGAGAAAATACAACATGGCATTTTATTGTTGCTTTTTGCTTGGAAATGTAAAAAACAGAAAGAGAAAATGAAAGATAATCGCTCTATTTTGCATATACTTATTGTTGGTGTTTCTTGAAATTCGTAAACACACATAGTAAAATATAAACATCTTTTGACATAAGCAACTACAAACCAGCTGGGCGGACGACACTACATAGTAAAATAAATGTATCTTAGTTTGGCTAGTAAAATTTTTACTTGCAAAAATTAGTCAAGCAGCCGTAATCAACTTCTGTTTACAAAGTAATTTGCTTAAAAAGTGTCTGATAAACGAAATTTTTGTAAGATTGTAGGAAATGCAAGTGTTTGGCAATTAAAATGATATAATTTAGTTGTTTTGTTATTTTTGTTAAATTTAGCTAGAGGAGTATACAGCAAGGAAGTTTAAAACAACAGAAATTTGGTGTAGAATCTTCTGTACTTTGCAACTGTTTTTGTTTTTTTTTTTTTTAGAATTAAGAGAAAACAAGCCAGTGATGAAACATTCAATGCAATTTACTTTTTTTCGGTTAAATAATAGGAACAGTACATTTTTTATACACAATTGTAAATAACTTACACAAGTTTACAAATTTAGGATTATTTTTAATGCAAATATTTTATATCTAAGCCATATTATCATATATTTTTACTCTAGTACATTTGCTTTTAATTAGTACTTTTTAATGGTTACACCGTACATTTTTTAAGTTTAACATATCAGCCCCAAAGCCAAAACAATTATCTTTCCTAATATTTGCTAGAAAAGCGTTCATTTACTTTTTTAGATTTGGGAGAATAGTTTTGAAAATTTCTGTTTTACTTTATCGTTGCTGGTTTTTGCTAGTAAAGTTACTGAACAAACCTAATATCTCAATGCATTATATCACATTTTCAAAAGAAAAGAAAGCTTTTATTAGAAATACTAATATATTCATACGCTCCTAATAAGACCCATATAATTTTTGTTGCTTAGCAGGCCATATCAATAACCATGTAAATCAGGGGTTCTCATCAAATTCCTGCTCACGGACCCCTAGTAAACTAATTTTTTTTTCGCGGACCCCTTTAAAGCCAAATTCATAATAAAACTTTTATTATTTTTGAAAACACTGTTTTTTCGGTTCTTAATGTGGACCCCTTGGATGGTTGCTACGGACCCCCATTTGAGAACCGTTGATGTAAATAATGATATTTCATATTTTTCCATTCAAGGGTTTTTTCACTAGGGAATCCGGTTATTGAAAACCACTCGAAAGCAAAAAAAAAAGAAAGAAAAAGATATGACATGGTTGAATTGACAAAAATAATGGGTTAAATGAACATAAGCATTAATTTTCGTATACAATTTGTTTCAATTAAAAGCAACAACGGAATAAGTAGCTACAGCGGTATAACAAATCGATGTTAAGGTTGACAATAAAACAGATTCATTACAAGAAAAAAAATGATCGGACTATGAAAGATGTCCGATGTCAAAAAGCTAATAATATTTGAAGTAATTTTAAAAAACAATTATTTAATGCGGATTTATCTGTAATAAAATGTAACTTTCTCGAACACAGTATAAAATTACTCCTGAGACTTATGCTCCATTAAGTAGCTAATTTTTGGGTAATTTGAATTTTATTATCACCTATAGCATATAAGTTACAAAAATTTACAAAACTAAATTTGTTTTAAAATCTTTAAAAATAACAAAGTTATGGTAACTTAAGTATTAAAATTCATTAAGAATTTTCAGTTACAGCAAAGTACTGAAAAATTCTCAACAAGAGTTGTGTTTAAAAAAAAATTAGTTGTAAAAGAAATCTAAATATTTTAGTCGGATGCCTATTGCAATTCACACTAAAATATTAATTACATTGTGTTCTATCATTCAAAGAATTGCCGTAAAATGTTAGAAATAACGTAAACGTATGCTGTTTTACCCACGCATAAAGTTACAAAGTTGTTGAAATTTTGAATTAAAAATGTTTAATTCTTGAAGAGGTCCCCCAAGAGTTGTTTTCATTGCTGTTGTTTATATTTCCTATTTCAGCTTGTCAAATACCAGGGGATTTTGAAACACTGTGGCAAAGCGAACTAGAAAAGCGTAGACTTACGTAATATTCGTTAACTGTTTATGTTGTGTTCCTTATTGATTGCATCAACAGTTAATGCGTTGTCATTACTACAAGCAAATAAACTCTTGATTTTATTTCTGGAAATTCGTATGTTTGTCTTTGGTTAGATTTTGGGAAGAAATTTTTTAAAACACTTTCTCAGGCTTTTATAAAACAAAATCCTCATGCTCTTCAATACTGAACACGAAATTTTCTATTGAGCACGTTTTATTATTCCGTTGTTATTTGATTGACAACTTTATTAGCTTTTCAATAATAAGTAATTATAATGCTTCCCATATTGCAGCTATTTAGTCCTGAATAAAACATGAATCTATAAGGTGCAGAAATTCTTCAAACTTGTATGCTGTGTTGTAGGCCCTACAAGATGGCAGCCGAGGTTAATGCCAAAATAAATCAGTAGCTGCGTAAGCTTACATAATAATGTGATAAAGAAAAAAAGGAAAATATGGCTGGCCAACTAGCAGGGACCAGTCTCATTGGCTTTCATCTTTCAATAAGATAACCTTCAAGAAAAGAAACTAAAAGCAGCCATTTGAGAGACCATTTGCATTTCATTAGTAGAGGTTTGGATGCTATAAAGAGATTTACCTAGCAAAAGTTAGGAGACCCATAATTGCTGAGCAGAGAGGTCAAGGGGTCTACGAAATATACTAAAGGTTTACATTTTTATTTTCTGTTTTCGACCACGCTGTTAGGTAGTAATTTAACTTCTTATTTAAATTTTTATTCCCGAATTAAATTTTTAACATAATTTTTAAATTTGCTATATTAAATATCAAGTTAACAAGTGTTAAAAAGGTTTAAAAATTCTAGAAACTTGTAAAACGATTCCGTTTAAAATTTATGCAACAGGTAGTTTTTAAATTGTTAAAAATATTTGTAATAAAATACAAACAAAAAAACTGAAACTTTATACCAAAACACAGTGGAAAAATAGAAGACTTATTATTATTAATTATAATGACAAACATCCCATACAATGTCAAAAAAAAAAAAAAAAAAAAAAAAAAATAATAATAATAATAAGTAAAGAAATACAAAAAATATTAATAATAATAATACCCTGCTTATGCCTATATTCGCGGTTATTTGACACTTAAAATTTTTCATTTTTGTATACTTTGGTTCTATTTGTTTTAAATATTGAAATTATTTCAAACCAATTTTTCTGAAATATTTTTGTTAGTTACACTACAAATGTTCTTATCCGATAAAAGGGCTTAAAACGATTTTAAATTGAATTGTATATATACTTACCGCAATGACAGATGGTTATATTTTAACTTGGGACGTTCGGGTAAGCCTAAAAACTCCAAAATATCGTAAGAGGCCGCCACTTTCTCCTCATCGTCTAAAGCACGATGCATTATAGTTTGATCGCGACCATTATCAACATATACACCCGATTGACTGGCGTTTACCAAAACGCTGGACGGATAATGAGTTGTCAAACAGCCGATAAAAACTGTTAAAGCAATTACCAGCAAAGTATGAGAACATTTTGTGAAGACAACGCAAAGCTCAATAGTAGCTTTCCAAACACAATTTAAAAACATAATAAGTCTTGTAGTTTACTTTTATTAAGCACTCTGATTTTAAAATACGTTATGTCGAACATTTAACTTTTGATTGCAGAAATTACAAACTAAATGAGCATGAGAAAGCACATAAATTTAAAAATTGATTACTTAAATTTTCTGCTATTTTTTATTATTTTTTTTATAATATAATTGCTTATAGAATTTGACAACTTGAGCAGCGTTTTCAGAACACAATAAATTTTTAAAGATTATTAGTACCTCTTAAATTTTTTCTACAGCAATACAATGGTGAAAGGTGTATCGAGATGAACTATTCTCTCTTTGTTTTAAAAATGTTTGGTTATTGTGAATTGACGTTTGCTTACATTTTTATAATTTTCCTCAACTACTTATTAATCTTTAACAAAAAATTAAATATTCATTTATTCTTGTTTTCTTTTTTATTCTGCCCACATACAAACAACTGTGCCGTTTACATTTAAATACAAAGGCCGGTTGTAAGAAGCGCAGCTGGTTTTGGAAACTTTTTTCTCTTACCTCTCCTGAGTTATAAGGTCTGTTCAGTAACTTAAAATGTTACGTACTCGAAAAACTGACAAAAAGAGAGTGAAAAAAGAGCGTAAAAATGTAAGTAACAGTCCACCCTAAATACGAGCGTAAGACGTTATTTAACTGTCAAAAATTCTCATGCCCATACAAAATGTATGAGACCAACCCAAATAGCGCGACGCTAACGTTAGACAATTGAAAAATCCAATTTTGACTGCGCGTAAAAAGTGAAGTTGGCTGCAAAAGATGTGTTGTTATTGTGTTTTTTTTTTGTGGTATATACAAAAGTATTTCCAACAGTAATGACATTACAGCTACTTTAAGGTCAATTTCGCGATTTTATCTCTCTTAATTATTTTAATTTTGTGGTTTTTAGCAAATAAGATAAGTAAACAATGCTGTTCGTTTCACAACGTTGGCGCTCTTATTTAAGTTACTCATTATAGCGTTAAAACTAGACGCTAAATTACGTCGTGCCTAACGCCCGTATTTAGGGTAGACTGTAAAATTTTTACCTGCTACAATTAGTCAAACAGCTGTTTCTTACTTTTGTTTACAATAAAAATTTGCTTAAAAAATGTAAGTGTTTGACAATTAAAAGAATATAAAAATAATATTATTTAGTTGTTTTGTTATTTTTCTTCCATTTAGCTATAGGAGTATACAGCCTAGAAGTTTAAAACAACAGAAATTTGGTGTAAAACCTTCTTTGATGTGAAAGTGGTTTTGTTTTTTAAATTAAATTAAAATTAATTAAAAGTAAACAAGCCAGTAATGAAAAATTTAATGCAATGTACTTTTTTTTAGAAACAAATTTAATAATAATTTTAAAATTTTATGTTTAATTATAAACTTTTTTTATAAATAGTGAAGTTCAGAATTTTGATGTTTAGATTATAATTGATGTAAAGATTTATACATTTTATTCACAACAAGAATGTTTATTAAAACTTACTACGAAAAAATTATATTTATGTGATGCGCTTATATATCATAAACGCTTTTGAAAATTAACAAATAATTAAAGGGAAATGTAAAACATTTTATGTATATATGTTTGCTATTTTGTAACTTGGAGCATTATTTTTTATTTTTCCTTGTGCTAATGACCACTTACATATCATTTCCAAAGCCGCAACAGTTTTTTTTTGCTAATGCTTAATTTCGCTAGTAAAGCGTTTATTTACTTTTTCACATTTGGGAGATTATTTTGAAAATTTTTGCTTTACTCTCTCGTTGCTAGTTTTTGCTAGTAAAATTACTGAACAGACCTCTAATCACAATTTTGAGATGTTTTCCCAAAAATTTACTTGTCTTGCAAAACACTTGAAACTGACGTCTTTTTGATATGTATGGCATTTACACTTATGTGTTTAAGAAAGTTTTAAGTGTTTAAGTGCAAAACAAGTTGTTTTTGAGATGTTTTTCCATACATTTACTTGCCTTGCAAAACACTTGAAACTGACGTGTTTTTGATTTAAACTCGTTGCAAAACACTTCAAATTCAGGGTTCAGATATACTCGTGAAGTGTGTTCAATTGTTTTTGTGTTTTGGCGTTGCACTGAACAGGATTTTTCATGACGGCAAATCAAAAATTAACGTCGTGTCAAAAAGCGTAAGCAACGTAAGTACATTCAAACATATTTCTAAAGACATTAAGTTGCAATGAGAAAAATAAATTTAATTATTATATTTTATTTTTTTTTCATGGCAAATGATTTTAATATTTTGAGCTTAATAATTTCCAAGCTGTTTTGCAAAATTCTAGCAAACGTATACAAACAGGGTGCATTCTTTAGGATCCTCTGCCAAGAAGGATACCAACTTTTTTTTCAGTAAAATTGTACGAAATTGCTTTTGTTATTTTTGCAAACATCTTAACTTGTTGCAAATGATGTGAAATATTGGTCGATATACTCGAAAACAGTTTTTAAATCCTTCTTCATTTAGCATTTGCCAGTGGAATTCCCAAAATGAGTTTGTGCGGTTCTAAGAATAGTAAATTTAATTTCTCTGACAATAGTAACACATAGATATTACCAATTTCAATTGCTCTATTGTCTAAACCATTACAGTTTTATTAAAGGCACAACGTATTCAATTATAAATCTTTTTTTTTCTTTCTTTTATTACTTCATTATCTATATAATCTTCAATATAAGGCTTTTATTACTTATCTGAAAATTAGATGCTTTAATTTAATATGAACTATCTGTTTGAACAGCTGACCAAATGACAAACTAAAACACTATAATTACAGTGTGAACGCTTGTGGTTAGTTCATTAATCATCTCGCTTGAACACGTTATAAACACATAAGTGTGAACGGCATATTAGATGCTCACAAAAAGTTTCAAATTTATAAACAATGCAATATCTTATGTCTGCAGCTTTTAACTCTAAGTATACAACTTAAGACTTGATTACAGCCATGTGAATACTCAAGTGGTAAAACCATTTGCGATCCTCTCGTTTTATTCTTACTTAAAAAACCGGTAATCACGTATGAAAATTTTCATAAGAAGAATAAACTTACTGATGGAGCTAAGATCCTTTCGAAATTGGCTTATTTCTCTCGTCAAGTGAAACAGGAGAGTGTAATTGGTGAAAGTCTCGTTACAACAAGGTGATATGAATAATATAAATAATATTTTTTCAGTCTTATTAGGAGTAAGCATAAATTAAAATTAATATTTTTACTTGAAATAAATGCAAATTGCTTTGTTAAAAATGTACAACTGAAATTAATAAAACCAACAATAAATCCAAAGCATGGTTGTTAAGGAAGCCGTTTACGTTATCGTATGAGTAAACTAATGAACTTTTGTCTCGCTCCCTCAAAAAGTTGATTGTTGTAATAACACGTCATAATACAACTTGATATGAAGATTGTGTGCGCCTAATTTATGTGCAATTTACTAGAATAAATACTTTTTATATTTTATAAGTTTATTTTTTTTTTTTTTTGTCTTGTTTTGATGAATCTGTTGAGGTGTAGCGGGTAAAATATAAAAATACATTTATAATTAAAATTTGTAGGTGTGATAAAAACAATAATTTTTTTTATTTAAAAAACACATCAAGTAGGTATACAAATTTGTTCAACCTTCCACATGTGCACCTTATGAAAATTTTATGTGCAAATATGCATTTTAAATGCTTTCGTATTTTATTTATTTTATTAATTTTTTGAAAAGTATAATTATGTTTATTAGTTACACATTTGTTTAATAAACTAATTGTTTTTACTCATTTAACTTAATTCAATACATTAAATTAAGCCTAAAAGTAGCACCTTTTTACATCCACTAGTGAAAAGCAAAAAACTGGTTTTTGTGACTTTAAAAACAAACGAGTACTAAAGGAAGAAACACTTATAAACACACAAAAAAAATTTAATGAAGATTTACTTGGTTTTATTTTCGAATATGTATTTATTTTTAATTTTTCCTTGCCGAATTCCAATTAAAATTCAAGCATTTTTTAATTTTATTCTTTAAAATATATTGCGCTTTACTTAAGTAATAAATTATCAATTTTTATAAACAAAAAAATTGTTATAGATCCCTCCTTTTATCCGATAAATAAATTACAATCCGTCCATCACTCACGATACTCCTGAAATGACTGAGATTCTTTCAAACTTGTTCTTATTCTTTTACTACTAAAACAACTACAACAGCAACTACTTACTTTACCACCACTACCCCGATAATAAATGATAATGCTTTACTGTTGTCATTTTTCTGCTCGCTTGTGTGCTGCTAGTTCTTATTAAATACTCATTTATTCTACGGATCAGTTTCATCTGTTTATTGTTTATTCATGTATTTGTATCGATGAGTTTTTATTTTTTGTTATATTTGTTAGTTGTATCTCAAATGCATCAAAGCAACAGTTTAAGCCAGTGATGACAGTACTTTTGCAAGATTTTTTATGTACTAACTGTGACAGCGACAGAGTACTTGTACCGAAGAAAATTTTCTGTTGAAGAAAGAGCCTTTTAATTATTTTTTTTTTTTAAATACTCGTATCTCATAAAACACGCGGAAAATAAAAACGTTTTTAATAGAAATCATGCATATTTTTCTGAAAAAGTCACAGTTGAGCATAAATTCTGTGGAAGACTTATTTTTCTTTTTCATTTGGGTTAAAATACAAAACATCTAAAACAAATCTAAGATATCTTGTAAAAAAAAAAATAAAAAAATAACAATTAATAAAAAGAAAATTATTTGCATGATACAAATGATATTTTAGAGTTTTTTTTTTTCAATAAACAATATTATTTTTAGTAACAGTAGAATTTACTGTTAATGTCTGGAAATGCTTTTCAAGATAATATTATATTATTTATCACTAAAAACCTGCGCCATGGTTTCGTCAGCTGATTATTATTTACATACATATATATGAACCTGTTTTCATTTGAAATGTACAACTACATTTAAAATACCAAGTATTTTAACTTATAAAAAAATATTTAAAACTAAATCTTGAATTTATATTTTACATAAAATTGCAATTAAAGTACAAAATGAATTAGAGTATTCAATTAAAGATCATGCCCCAAAGCGCACACACAAATCTTTTGCAATGTTGCCAATCATTTTGATGAACAAATGTCCTTGGAATAAACAATATGTCAATTTGTATATTTCTCTGAGGGGAGAATACACACATTGGTTGATGTGTTCAAAACTTTACTATTATTATAAAAATTAATTTAATTATTTATAAAATACAACCTTGACATACTATCTACGCAAACATCAAAATTAAAAAAATTTTTTTTAAAGAAATGACTCCGCTACAGTTTTATTATATGTATGCATGTATGTATAGATTAACAGTTTACTTGGAAAACAATAAAATGCCATAAAGAACACTAATAAGTTGGTACCTTATTGCTACGCAAAGAAAACCGAATCTACTTAGCGAAAGTAATATAAAATTTCAAACATTACCGACAAAAAAATTTTAAACATCAACATTAATAAAATAAAAGATAAATAATTTATTGTGATAAATAATTTAACAAATAAATGCTGAAGCAAGGAAGAAACAGCAATGACAATCATCACACAATAGAAAAGTTGTTTTACAGTGTACCATATGTTCCAAAACTAAGTCCTAATTGAAACAGGTAAATTTTACTTTAACAAAGTTTTGTTAATTTTCTTTTAAACTTTGATTAGTGTACAAACACGCAAAGTTTTCTTTTACGAATTTTGTTTCTTTCTGTTTGATCGTTCTTAAGGCCTATTTAGCCACACGTTGTTCTAACCGTACTCTAACGTACCGTAACGTAAGCACGTTTGTCCAATTAGAGAACCATTAATAACGTGTCATATGTTTTTGACATAAACATAAACGACGAAGTTTTTCAGAATTGTTTTCATTTTATAAAACTCATATATAGTTTAGATATTCATAGTCAAAATAAGTTTCAAAATGGACATGGAAGATGTTTTCATCGGTCTAAGCTTTTTAAATTTATTTAAAAAGTATAAAAAAAGCAGAGCAAAATGCAAACGCCGAATTAGAAGATGGGGTGTCAGACCCATTAATAGAGACTACGTAACTGCTGGTTACAACAAAAAAGTTTTTAGGCGCATGAAGGAAATTGATGAAGAGCAATTTTTTAAGCATACGCGAATGAGTCGCGAAGTATTTAATTTGCTTCTGGGGTTAGTTTATTCTGATTTAACGAAACCGAAGCAAAGAATTGGCGCAGAAGAGAGAATAGCAATAACACTTCTGTAAGTAGAACATTTAACATATTTTCATCTCAAAATATACATTCAAACTATTTATTTTTACAATTGTCCAGGTATTTAGGCCATGGATGCTCTCTTCAATCCATAGCTTGGAGCCACAAGCTTGGAAAGTCCACAGTTCGCGAAATAGTGCTAGAAACGTGTGAAGTGTTTTGGCGTCTTTTATCTCCAATTTATTTGAGTGAACCAACTACAAAGCAATATAAAGACATTGAAAAAGAATTTAATTCAGTGTGGAATGTTCCAAATTGTGTAGGTGCAATAGATGGGAAGCACGTGGCCATAAAGTGTCCCCCGAATTCAGGATCAATGTATTTTAATTATAAAAAATATTTTAGTTTGGTACTAATGGGAGTTTGCGACGCGAAATACACTTTTACATCCGTTAGCGTTGGTAGCTATGGTAGCCAAAGTGATGGAGGTATTGCTTTAAGTTATACATAATTGCTAAGGTTTCTATTTCAACCAAAATTGTTTAAGGAATATTTCGTTTATCAGCATTTGGAGAGTCTGTTATGTCTGGAAAAGTACCTGTGCCAACAAGCAAACCCTTAAGCTCATCAGTAAGAGATACTTTCCCACACTTTTTCATAGGTGACGCTGCCTTTCCTTTGCGCACTAATCTAATGCGTCCTTATCCAGGCTCAAACCTGGATATAAAAAAAACTGTTTACAACTACAGAATCTCTCGAGCCCGACGGTGTATAGAAAATTGCTTTGGAATTCTTTGTGCACGGTGGAGAATATTACTCACAACAATTGAACTATCTCCAAAAAATGTCGACGTTATTGTATTGGCATGTACTGTACTTCACAACTTTATCATGTTGAATGATCATAAACGATGGTATTGCCCAGAGAATTATTTAGATAGAGAAAGAGAGGATGGCACTGTTGAAGAAGGTGACTGGAGAGAGCAGCTAAGGAACAGTGGTGAAACACCTTTGCGCTCCTTTTCTACAAATATTCGTAGATCTTCGCAGGTGGCTAATGATTTGCGAGATAAATTGGCGGAATACTTTTTAAATGAAGGTGCAATACCATACCAATATAGAATGGTTTAAATTATAAAAAACAAAAAAAATTATTTTACCTATGTAAACCTTTTATTAAAACAAATGAACTGCATTTTTACTTTAACATTTATTTTAATAATTTTAAAGTAATATTATAAAATAAAATCAATGAATTTAAAAAAATCAAAGAAATTCAGTCTTTTATTTATATAAATCAGTTAAAAAAAACAAAAAAATGATTAAAACCAAATTAAATAACATTAATAAAAAGAAAAAAAGGAAAATTTGTTTTTATAATTTATACATACATGTATGAAATTATTTAAGTATGTTTGTACAGTGAAGTGCAGTCAAATAGAGCCATGAAATAAAATATATAAACATATTTATCTTGACTTTTTTAAAATCAACATTTTGTATCATTTTATTGATAAATTACTACCAGACACTTTTTCTTTTTTCAAATTTTCGGTATCCTTTTGTACATAATCAGTTTTGTCTAAGGTGCCCATTTTATTTCATGGCTCTATTTTACTGCACATCACTGTATGTAGAAATAAAATAAAAATAATTTAAATTCAATTTAAATAAACGAAAATGATTATTAAGTTTAATACTATTCCGGCTCTAACTTCATTTCCATTACAAGAGTAGTTACCTTCTGCATGGCTCTTACTTGCTTTGCAGGACTCATTGTTTGTATCGTCGCCACTATCATCTGCCCAAAACCATGAAGTGGGTTTTTTTCATCATCCTTTTGCTCCATTTTCTTTTCACAAAGATTTTTAAAAATATTTATAGCGTCTGAAAACTCACTGTCTTCATCCACTGCTTCATGTCTTCTTCTTTTTCTTTTTGCAGCAGCGGGAGTTGTTGCTGATGACAGGATTGTAAAATCGTTTTCAGCTTCTTCCTGCAATGGCGACGATACAAACATTGGTGAATTCGATGACTCTGGTGAGTGAGGGGACGGTTGAGAATTTGTGTCCGTGTCGAGCTCGTTCAATACATTATATGAGCAACGTGTTCTGAAAATGCAAAATTTTCTAGATTAAAATATGTACATATTCTACAATATACAATATTATATACACGTTGGTTTTACTTACGCTCTGGGAACTATATGTGGTGCAATGAACTCCATGGTTTGCATGAGCGGCCAATGTGACACTATAGTTGCACCACTGCCTGAAGGTACGTTCAATTGCCGCTTCTCCCTCGCATACCGGTCACGCAAACAGGCCCATCTTTTGATACAGACTTCCTCTTAAACATTTAATTCATGTTTTCAAAAAGATGTCCATACATACATATAAACATTATTTCTTTTACTTACCTGGAATACGCATCTCAATTGCAATTTGTTGCCAAGCTTGCTTCTTTTTTTCCGGTTGCCTAAACCCAGTGCAAAATTTGTTATATAGGCACTCCTTTGCCTGGACTAAAGTAATTAATTTTTCATCGTCCATTATTTCGCAAAGCACAACAAATATTAATAAAAATAAAAATAAACTTGTACAACCAAAGCGAAAAGAAAATTTGTAAACAATTAACATAAACAGCTGCTCTGTTCAAAGAGATGGCATTTGAGAAACTCAAGTAACTTCATGCTTTTGTACAAAAAGTACCAAAGTAGTAAAATTGGTAGAATATATAAATTTAATATATAAATATGTATACATATATATATAAATAAATATATATATATATATATATATATATATATATATATATTTATATACATACATACATATATATATATATATATATATATATATATATATATATATATATATATATATATATATATATATATATATATATATATATATATATATATATATACATACATATATGCATATATATATAGAAAAACTGAAACTTACAAAATTTTTTTTAAGTACCTAAAAAGGGTAAATTTCCCACAATAGAATTTTTCAAATGTTAGTGTCGTCACTAGCTTACGGCTGTCACTTAAGCTCTACGTTAAATTCTATTTTAAACAGGTTGAAACGTTGCTGCAACGTAACACTTAATTTCGCTAAGCGCTTGCATGGTTTTGGTATGCTTATAAACCAACGGACGTCGCGTTAGCTTAAAACAACGTTTGGCTGTTTCTACCTTTAATCTTTTGACGTTTTGCATTTGGTGTATATATGTATGTACATATATACAACTACGTACAAGCAACGAACGAAAAACAAAGCAATTAAATCAAAACTATGCAAAGTAAAATTTGTCTGCCTAAATGCGGTGTAACTGAAAACAGAACTCTAGAGCATGTGGTAAATGATGAAAAACAATATTTACACACATATATAATATAACACCGAGACGTCGTTTTACATAGAAAACAACAAAATTGAACAAGCAAGAACCAAAGGAAATGTATGTGAAAGGTGTAAAAGTATATGTGACAAGGATTTTAGGGTATAAGGTTAAAAGTTTTAGCTTCAACATGCAACAGAACAAACAGCTTAGTAATGCAGCAATGTATAAAGAAATCAATAAATACTAAGAAAAACGAATTTAAATGTTCCATTGCAATTGCGTATATTTAGAGTTCTGCGATATTTATAAGCTTTAAATTTTTATATTTTTGCCGTTGGTTATTATTATACATTTAGGTGTGTTGTCACTAGTTTTTATTATTTTATAATTAACATCATAATTTATTAATTAAAATTGGAAACAAAGTGAAATAGTGAGACTTCTAAATTTTATTACAATTTTGTATGCATACATAAATTAATAATAACGTTCTTGTCATTTGTTGTTAAAATCTATACATATAATAAAACAATATCGGGGTCATTTTTGTACATGATATATTTTTTTTCAAATTTGTGGAATTTTTGAAATTTTTGTCAGTCTATCTGCGTTCGCATAACATAAAAACTGCTAAATGGATTTGAAAAAAAATTTGTATGGAGGTCCCATTAAACCTTGGTTTCAATTTAGAATACTTTTTGTTTCGTAAGAATAAGTTATTTCGTAGAGAAAATAGAGATACAAATGTAAGGCCACCCAATTTTATTAGTATAATGGTACTAAAACAGTCTACAGCACATTTTATTTTTGTAGATGGAAAATTTTTAACGCTGCTTACAGATCTTTACAATAAATATTTAAAAACACATTTTTTTTAAATATGAATTTTAAGAAAATTTTAAATATATGCGGACGAATTTGTGGGCACTGCTAGATAAAAAAACTTCGCTGAAGTAGTCGGTAAAAGGCCGTCGAAAAGATGATTAAGCTTTTTATTTGCATCATTAAAAAACCTGACCATAAATAACAAAAACAAAGGAAATAAGTAAAAAACAAACAGAATGTTACAGATGATAATGCCGTTCGATGTCAGGTATTGTTGTACGTACAAAATGCCTAACAAGGACGGTAAAGGGCACTATTATCGAAAGCAACTACAAGCTTATTGGCGTTGACAAAATAACATTAAAGATAGCAAAGATAGAACCGCTATGGCCCATAAACACGCATTTGAGATGAATGGCAAAGAGTGTTGATTATTTTCAAAGCAGAAATGAAAAAGAACATGTCACAAAATAAAGGTGGTAGGCCATCGAAAAAAATTCCTTTATCTCAATTGAAACACGTAATAGCAGACCTTTTGCAAATTGATTTGCCTGTAAATTCAGTAGGTTACCTTTGGGAGATGTACAGACATTGGATGTGGAGCGATAAATTGCAATCGACCCTATTGAGATGATACAGCAAGATGCTAAATAAATTAAATTTTTTTTTAAAAATAAGCATCTACTCACAGTCATATTTCACAGAAGGAGGTAAAAACAGAAACTGTATTTATCATAATGTAATATTTGAAATGTAAATGCTTGTAAAACCGTTATTCTTGATACTATTGCATTGAAATTTCGCGACGAGAAGTATTTCTGTGAAATGTGTTGGAATCTTGAAAAAACTCAATATCGTAAAAATTCGAGTTAGGGCTTTTCTACATGAGACCAGCGATATGGTGATCTAAGTGGTTAGAGTTATCTCTTAAAATTTCTTCTAGTAGATGTTACGTCTTTCATATCTTTGTCAAAGATAATTACACTGAGCTCAGCATCGTTAAAAACAAAAATTTTTATTTTTATTTGAAATTGTTTGTTTAATTACAATTTCTTTAGTTGCTGAAACTTCAAAATATTGATTATCAATAACTGATAGCAACTGACAAAAGTTGTAACACATTATACTAAGTTTAATATCAGTGGCGTTGCCCGTTCTCAACGCAGTTGAACTTTGGTTTCTTTGGGCAATATACTATGAAATTGAGCATGACATTAGTTATTTAACACTGAAACAAGCCAAGTCAGAATTTTCGGTGACGGCGGCTTTCAATAAAAAAAAACATATGTGTATGTACTGACTCTTGCTACGTTTTTAAAGCACATGAAGTCTATTTTCCACATAAGCTAAAACTCTTTTTTTTATTATTTAAAAAACCTTGTTTGTTAAAATAAAGAAAAATTCCACCAGTGCAAATTCTACAGTTTAAGTATTGTTGTGAACTTTTATTATATTGTTACGCTTATTTAAATTTATAAACGTTTTTTATTGAGTTCTTTTATTGCAAAATAAATAAGCACAATTTATTTACTACTTTAATTAAATCACACTTTAATTAGACTATTATTTACTTATTCGCGATTATAAAACAAAAATACGCGATGCCAACTTAACCACTGTACCACAAGATCTTCACTGATTGACGTTTACACTAAGAATGAATCAGCCTGTATGGCCGTTGCTTTTATATACCCAAAGTTAAGGCGGTTCTTGAACAGCTTTTTTTGGGCAGTTTGAAAAAAATGAATCCCTGATCTGATTATTCGTAGTTGTTTTTTTTGAAAATTTTCAAAAAAGTAAGAGAGCAAAATAATTACATATTTTGTTAAACGATCTCACAAGTACTATTCTGCTCAAAAATTCTGTGACCATGTAAGCCGCCCTTAAGTAAGAACGGGAACAGTACAAAAATATAAAAGCGCTATTTTTTACAAGCTGTGTTCCCGTTCTAAAAACTCCTGTAAATAAGGTCTCCTTTGAGATAACATAATCAGACTTAACACATCATCATTAAATAAATGTTTTTAGTATCATATTCTTATAAACAAAAAGGTGTTAATTTCAACACAAACACGGACAGACGGACATCGCTCAAACGACTTCGCAATGCATGCTATGCTTTAGAACTCAGAATATAAATACTTTATGGAGTCGAAAATGGATATTGTAAAAAGGACAAACGGAATGACAAACTTAGATATTCACTTCTTCTATTCATAATAAATCAGTCAATTTGTCATAACGAGAAATTAAAGGAAATCGACGTATTCTCACTGTTGCACATGTCGTACAGAGGTCCGATTGACCAATTTAATTCTAACAGAAGTAGCATTGTGAAAATTCTATTAATTATCCAAATATGTTTTAATTTACGGACCCTAAGACGAGGCGAAATTTTACAAAACCATGATAAGTCGGTAATCGAAGTAATAAAGGCCCCATGAAAGGAACCCTTCTTTCGTATTTGTAAGTCATAACCTCTTTGCCAGTCTTCAGCAAGTACGGCCTCAATCAGCCGAGCAGCACCGCTAGTATAAGCCTTTTTGACCGCTCTATCAATAAGAATATTCCCAGATGTGGTTACGTAAACGGCATGTTAGATTAAAATTAAATTTAGAAATGTCAGACAAAGCTATTTTGTTTACTACACTGTATAGTTATTAGTATTTATATTTTGTAAAGACTGGATGCCTGATTTAGAATCTGTTAAGACCGCAACCTCAGAAAACTAATTACGTTTTAAGAAAATCCTCCACTTTTTCAATAGCCAATAGTATTACTGAAGTAGATAAAAGTTTTTTATTCGTTTAATACCTTAAAGTGTAATTAAATTTGGAATAGTAGACTTCAAAATTATCGGATAATAATTTGTCCAATTTTGCTGTCGCAAAAATTGAATAATTCCACTGCTCGCCTCCCCTTTATTCTTACATACGTTTTCAAAAAAATTAACGCTCACTTTTATATGCTGGTATTAATGTCAAACGTTTGGTTAAGTGTTCTGATAATAGGTAAATTATAAATGAAGGATTGGCCCAGCTCTTTGGCAGTGGCAATAATGAATCTATATTTTAGCGATTGCTCTGCAGCCATATATATGCTAGACAACTATGTTCAGTGCTGAGCGAAGTAGTCTCAAGTATCTTTTAAGAGCGTCATTAATAAAAGCTTGAATGCGGTTTAAAGCTAATTTGGTTATATTAGATAATAATGTAATAAATTTGTAAATCTACAACGTGCGCTATGATTCTGTCCAGATATTTTACGTTATTAACTAAAGGAATAAGATTATTGCTAAATGTTAAGTTTATAAGTTTTGGCTCCGTACTTATTAACTAATCTATATTGAATGGCAGTTTTGTATGGTTGAAAAGAAATGCAAACAACTTTAAACCAATCGAATGTAAAAATCCTTAAAGGAACTTGACGTACATATATTCAGGGTTTAAAATTCAGCACTTTACTTTTAACCAAAGTTTAAGGGCAAAAACACAAACTCCAAATTTGTTTTTATTGTTTATGAACGATTTATGCAATGTACAAGGCTTGGAAAACTAATTGTTAATTTATGGAGTTTAAAATATTCAAAATGTTTTTATTACAGCAAAAAGCATGTTAATACTATATAATTTTATAAGCAGGTTAACATAATTTTACATCTTCCTAAAAAATCAGTTAATTTTTAAGAATAATTTTTTCAATTTAATTGAATAGCTAGAGAATAAACGAACTTTATCTACTTTGCAATAATCTATTTTTTTGTTAATAAATTGTTGGCCTAATAAATTTTTATTTGGACAATAATAATTTGTGTGTTATTTCAAAAGCATAAAAATTGTAATAAAATTTAAGAATTTTTCTATTGATTTTAAAGAAAAAATTTAGGAAAATATTATTTTGGTTTTATTTATTGTATAAAAAATTTGGTTTCTAACTAAAAAATAGCAACTAAAACTTCATGTAAAAAAGAATAGGCACGTAAGTGGCAATGACAAAAAACCAGAAAATCAAAGGGTAATTAAGGAATTTGTTGCAAGCAACTGATTTTTTAGTTAAACAGCAATCTGTCGACACAAAAAATGTACCGATCTAGAAAATGTATTTGGTGTTCGCCCATATCTTCCGAATAATGGGCTTCTGAACTTTAAAAAAAAAAGTATAATTGTGCACCATATTTTTTAAGATATCAACATGGGTATTATTTGAAAGAAGAAAAATGCTGAACCCATTAAGAGCCAGTGACATTTTTATTTAAAATTATAAATAGTACCTGTTTTTTTTTTTTTCTTTTTTTAATTCTCTGTCATCACAATCTTTGCCTTTTGGATTGGAATTACTTCACCAAACTAGATTTAAATATATTGTGAAGGGTAAGATTCCGCATAGCCCAATATCACCGTACTTGTTTTTTTCATTTTCTTATTTCAGACAAAAAATAATTTAAAGTAAAAAACATTAAAAAACTGAACATTATATCTAAATTTCTTTTTGTGCTTAACACGGGATCTCGATGTTAACAAAAACTTTTTCCCTGCCACTAGCTTGCGTAAAGGAGAGAACTTTTCAGAGAAAACCAATTTTTCGGCACGAAACAGTCCAGTCTTTTTAACCGACCTTAAAAAAGAAGGAGGTTATCAATTTGTCTTAATGTTTGTATGCTTGTGTCTGCAGAACTCAGCCATTTCTAAAACAATTTTCGTTTTTTTTTTTTGTTAAAGATTATGCTTACAGATTGGTTCCGCTTTAAAATCAGCTCATGATTTTAAAAATTAAAGGTTGTTTCCACACAACACACATGTTTTTTATTATGATGAACCGTAAAAGGCGACACTTAAAAATTAAAAAACTGCGTATCGCTAGAGCACCCAATAGCACAAAGCAACACAAAAATCTAAAAATTAAAGGCTGTCCCCACAGGTGACATAAGATGATCTGTATTGGCCTATCTTTTAAGCCGTTATATACAAGCGCTTGAAAATTGAACGGAATATCGTCGAATACTAATGTAAATGAATTTATGTGGCCAAACTTTTAAGCCGTTATACACAGATAGCTAAAATTTATAAAGTATCTCTATTGCTAAGTTCGCTATAGCTACAAGTACATAGTGTTATTTGCATAATTGATGAAATTTTACCTATATGGCCCTATCATATAAACGAACACTTGAAAATTAGACGGAATGTTCACTGCGTTGTCTTATATAATAAAAAGTATAAATGTATAAATAAATAATAATTTAAAGAGTGTTACAGTATATGATGTTACTTTATGTATATCCAAACTGTTAAACAAAAACATTTTTATAATATAAAGTCACAAAATAGAATTCATTTGAAAAAGGTACAATACCAACATAACATATACATATAAGTAACAAAATTATAAGAAAAAAATTCTAAACGTAATAAAGAAAAAAAAAAATAAGTTAGTTCTTTAAAAAACTTCCTAAACTGCTTAAAGTTTAATTTGAAATACAGAGATAGCACTCTGAATTTGAAAATTAGCTATAAACTTCAAAAATATATGTGTTTTTTTGAGTCAATCAATCAGTTCAGTTAGCAAATTTTTGTGAAAAATACTCACCCAAAAGAGGTCGAATAAACAGTCAACTTTCTTGTAAAATCAACGTATCAGCTACATTTAAAATAGTTTTGTTCATATTAGTTTGAAATTCTTTGCCAAAATGAATGTTATCCATATTCAAAAACAAATTTTGTTAATATTTTTTCTCTTCTAAATTGTTTAAATTAATTCATCGCTGTTTTCTGTAGAAACTAAAATATTAGGCTTAAAATTCTTTTTACTGATTGTAGCACTATCTGTTGCTTTTTTTTGTAACAGAGTAGGATTGGAATTGCTGTTAGTGTTAATGATGAGAAAATGGTTATAAGGATTTGTTTTTATTTGGAGTTTGTTTGTAATCGAACCAAGCATTCTATGTTGTTAATATAAAGTTCGTTAATGGATTCCAGTTAGAGAAGATGAATTCTTTCTTTTTCAACTGTAGTAAACTGAATTTTGGCTGCTTCTTCTTTTGTCGTGTAGGCCTCTACGTTAAAGAAAGACTCGTTTTTTATTTTTATCGTCATATTTGTGAATTTCACAATGTACGTGCCACTAACTGTTATTTCTTCTGCAGTGTTGTTAATAGTGCCATTAAAATCATTCAAAGTATCATCCCATCTTGTAGTATTTCTAATGATTTGACGTGATGTACATTGCTTAATTTGCAGGTTGGGTTCTTTACTCTGTACAGTAGTTTTGTTACGCAAGTTTCGTTACTTATGTTAATAATTTAACTTTTTTTACAAATCGATATAGAATTTACTGTTTAACATTCATTTATTACTGATTTTTTTTATCTAGTACAATTTCAAAGGAAATATTCATAATTGGGTTATTTCTTTTTACTGATTAGGGTATAGGATTCGATTTCTATTATTAATATTTTTATAATATAGGCTAAAATTGTTGCATTATATAAAACACTTTTTTCGGCAAAACCTAAAGCTTCCTATACAAATGCAAATGGTAAGAGCTTGATTTATTAAAAACTATCTGTTGTTATTTTTATTAAGTTCGTAAGCGTTGTCTTGCAGTGCTTCAAAGTCGTCATGGTCTGGAGTGCCTACCAGGTATTTCCAAGCTGTCCCTAGAAAATTAATTACTCTGTGGCTTGTTGGTTTTATTGACTCTACTAATTTTCCTGCCTGTTCCAGGTTCTGTTTCAAAGCTGAGTAAAGAATATTGTGTGGTGGTATGTTCTTTTTCAGGATTTCTTCCACGTCTGCTAAATATTGTTCATACTGTTCGGAATTAACGAGGTGAATTAGTTTAAATGTTCCTTCTTGGATTTTGGCTAGCCCTTTATTTATCAGAATTATGTGGGTTGCTGAATAGTACGTTATTGAAAAATCAGTTCAGGGCCATTGTCGTCATCGTTAGCATTAATCTGAAAAATTTTTTTTGGGCTTTAGCTTTTAATATTACCTTTATGCACTATTCTATTAGATTCAGTTAGAACTGTAGTTGCTCTATTTTCCTTAACTATTTCTTTGTTGAATCTTAGTGTTATTTTCGTACCTAATCTATTATGTATCCTAACGAATAAATTTCGCCTTGTTTATAGTAAATAATTTGATGAAGCTTCTTTTTATGGATCTTTAAGTCCTGTTGTTGTTTGTTTTTAAGTCTTTGAATATTATTGAGTATAGCTTTTTCAAATTGCTTGACATCCGTGCTGACTGTCCTACCGAAAAAAAATCTATTGGTCTGTCCTTTATGGAACTATGAAAAGAGTAATTACATTCGTAAGCTGCTCTGTCTAAAATTTAAGTAAATGTCTGATCTTTGTTTTCTGCCTTTAGACAGCGCATAACCTCAGATAATCTCGAGTGGAATTTCTCGACTTGTCCTTTAACAGAACTTTTATAAGATGAAGATATGTATATATGTACTTTTAAAATATCTTTAACCATAAAATTAATAGACGGAGAATTAAATGATTTCTCATGTTCAAAGATAATCTTTTTAGGAAGACCAAATAAAAAAAGAAGCTTCCTAAGTGGTTCTTTTATATCCTCACTAGCCCTTGACTTTATTTGCTTTACCTGTGCATATTTTGAAATCTTATCTATAGCGGTAAGCACTTCTGACTGATAGATAACTATGTGTACTATTTGACCAGGCGGTGGGTATAGGAGTTTCCTGTATTGCAGGTTTATTTGGGTATCTGTTGTACATGTTTGCTTTGCACATTGTGTTAAATTATTTTATTTATTTTACCATTCATGCTAGGAAAAAAGGATTTTTTTCAGAATGTGCATCCTGTTTTCTTTAGCATTGCGATGTGCTCGCTGATATGTTTCAATGATTATTTCCTCTTGTCTTTGGTGATTTGTTTTATCTCCTACTTCCCTCCATGTAAATCTAATGCGATACTTACTAAAGTGAATTGGAAATATTTATTGAATTATCCCCATTATGGGATAATTAATTAATAACTGATTATCTTATCTTGATTAAATTCTTGTTCCTTAATAATGTGGCTCTGGAAAGTGGGAAAAATTATCTGAAAGTTATAACTAGGTTCTGCTGACCAGTCTAAGAATATTTGATTCTTGAAAACATTTATTGGCACATCCACTGATTGTATTAAATTTTGAATGAACTATCATTGCTGTGCGTGGCAATCAATAGCGAATTTATTTGTGTTTGTGCTTGCATTCTTGACAATGCATCAGCCACTACATTTATGTGACCAACCTTATAAAACATTTAATAATTGTATTCCTCTAGTTTCGCTTTCCAGTATTCAATTTACTGTTTTTATTTTTATTGCTTAAAGCCACAATTAAAGGCTGATGATGTGTGTAAATTTTGACTTTTGCATGCTCGTACAGAAAGTTTCGCAATGAGGATAATGCCTAAATTATAGCGAGCATTTCTTTTTCGTTGGTGGCATAATGCTCTTCTACCTTTGTCAATGTCCTCGAAGTAAATGAAATGGGTTTTCCTTTTTGTAAAAGGACGGCACCAAGGGCAAAATTAGAGGCATCTTGCCAATGTGTTCATCAAGGATATCGTCAAGAGTGCGCTAGAATATGGTATGCGCATTCTTGAGTCCAAATGGCAATCGAAAAAATTCAAATTTGCCACTTTCCACAGAAAAAGCAGTTTTCCCAATGTCGGACTTTTTTAATGGGATTTGGTGGAATCCACTTTTAGTATCTAATGTAGTGAAAACAAGTTATTGCCCAGCTGAGCTAGCATTTTTTCTATTTCGGATATTGCGTAAGTGTCGGCTTTTGTTACAGAATTTAACTTCCTATAGTCGATCACAATTCTAAACTGTTTGTTGCCGTTGGAATCAGGTTTTTTGGTTCTATCCATACCGGCAAATTATAATGTGACCTGGATGGACTAATAACATCATTATTTAGCAACTGTTTGACTTGACTGTGTTCTTCATTCCTAAGTGAAGTAGGGTAAGGATAAAATTTGCTATAGACTGGTGAATCTGTAGAGGTTCAAATTTAACCTACCACCCTGGTAGTGTATGTTAATTTTACATCTGGTTTTAAAAGCAATTTAGGATGTTCGTCGAATAACTGTACTAAGATTTGCTTTTGATGTGGCGTTATGTTTTCATCGTGAATCCTAATAGTATTTACTGCTGAAGTTTTTAGCTGTTTTTTTTTTTTTTTGCTTGTATTTATTACAGCATGAAGCTGTTTTAGGCTGTCATAACTGAGGATGCCATGAAAAGTTGTGAGGGAAGGTAACAGAAAAAATTTAAAAGGTTCTGTATGATTGAACAATTTCAGATACGAATGTTCTATAATTTGTATGTTGCCTGCAACAGTTTTTATCTAAAAAAAAATCTTTATTTTGTATGATTTTTTTTGATAAATTTGATTGGATATATCTTTGGCTTAAGCCAGAGTCTATCAAAAATTTCAATATATCTCCGCTTTTCGCACGACATTCTATGTAAGGTAGCGAAGAGTGTTTTAGTCTAAAAAATTTACGTCACTATAATATTGCTTTCATAAAACTCATTTTTTATTGTTTCAATATTTTTATATGTACATATTAAAAACTAAGAAACATTGATTGTATTAATAAAATATAAAACAAGTATTTTTTAGGAAAGTACATTACAGTTCGGCCAATCTGACAATTTGATTGACCACAATCAAAAAAACAACAGCAAAAATGAAAGTGGTGTGGCATATAACGTAGATAAATTAATTTGGTGTTACCCATTTCCTAAGTCGTTTAGCTTCTACAATTCCTTTGTAAGGAATTTGAGTAAGCTGACAATTATCAACATCTTTAATAATATAACGATCATTAGATAATACCTTTTTTACAATTAAAGGCCCGCGATATTTCTCGATAAATTTTTTATTTTTACCAACAGTATTATCAGTATTCAGGACTACAACATAATCTCCTACTGAATATTGTTTAGCCGGTACATGACGTTTGTAAAAATAGTTCTCGTTTCGTTTCTGAGATCGTTCAATTTCATATAATGCTCTTAATCGTTGTGATACTAAATCTTGACCATTCTGGGTTTCTACCTTATCATCCAAATATTCTGTTAAAGTATCAATTATTGTACCGCGTTGTTTTACACCAAATAATAATTTACTTGGTGTTTCTTTTGTAGAGCTATGTACGGTGTTATTTATAGCATACTCAACTTGAGATAATTTTAAGGACCAATCAGCATGGTCAATTGGATTACTTATCTTACTTAAAATGCCTTTTATCACTCGATTTACTCGTTCAACTTGACCATTAGCTTGAGGAGATGCTACCGCTACTTTAATGTGCTGTATATTATTCTTCAAAACAAAATCTGCAAACTCAAGAGATGTAAAGCACGAACCTCTGTCTGATATTAATCGTTTTGGTCTACTGTAGTAATTAAAGTACTTTTCTAAAGCACAACAAACTTCCTTAGTACTGGTTGAATTTACGGGATATAATCTAACAAATTTTGTAAAAGCGTCTATAACAACGAGTATGTGCTTACGTTTTGATTTTAACGATGGAAGGGGTCCAAAATGATCTATATGAATTGTGTCAAAAGGTATGGGCTTTTTTGGAATATTATACAAATTTTGTTCATTTACACGAGCGGGAGCTGAATATGTAATACATTTTATGCAATTTTGTATATAAGAAACAATTTTAGCCTTCATATTTGGAAAATAATAATTTAACCGAATTTGGTCATAACATTTCCCTGGGCCGAGATGACCAATCTTTTCGTGAATCATTCTTATAACGTTTTCTTCCATTTCTTTAGGTACATATAGCATTAATTTATTCATATCATCCCTTCGAAATAAAAGACCATCTATAAGTTCATATCCCTTAACTTTCCTGGATTCCAATTCTGTAATTAATTTTCTTATATTACAATCTCTTCCCTGGGTTAATTGTAGTCTAGTATCTAATTCATTCATATCTACAGCTGCTATTATATTACAATTTGTTATAAAATTATAATCATTTTCGTTCAGACATCTACTAAGAGCGTCAACGTGACCCATAGACGTCCCTCTGCGATGTTGAATTGAATAGTCATAATTTTCTAATTCCAAAGCCCATCTAGCAATTCTAGGATTTACTTGTTTCTTATTCAGGGTCATTGTAAGAGAATTACAGTCTGTTATTATTGTGAAGTGAATACCTTCTAAATATACTCTAAACCTTCGTAATGCGTAAATAATGGAAAGGGTCTCGAGTTCAAAACTATGGTAACGGGTCTCTGCTGGAGAAGTGGATTTTGAAAAATAAAAAACAGGGTGGAATTTTTTGTCGTCTTGTTTCTGCATCAATATTGCTCCGAAACCTTTTGTGCTTGCATCACAATGTAATTCTGTCTCTTTTTTAGGAGAATATATTGATAATATCGGTGGTTTCATTAAGCACCGCTTGAGTTCATTAAATGACGTAACACAATCCTCTGAAAAATCATATTTTGTCTCTTTACGTAGTAAATCTAATAAAGGTCTAGCAATGATTGAAAAAGATGGTATAAATTTTCGAAAGTATGACAGAAGGCCTATACAAGTTTGAAGTTCCTTCTGATTTTTCGGTAAAGGAATATTCTTTATCGCATTTAAATGATTTTCAGTTGGACGAATTCCCAACGGATCTATAAAATATCCTAAGTATTCTATTGATTGATAACAAAATTTGCACTTTTTTAATTTAAACTGTAGTCCTGTTTCGTAAGCACGTTTCAACACTTCAGTTAATGTTTGAAGATGAGACTCGAAATCTGTCGAAGCTATTAATATATCATCTATGTATATAACAATTTTTCTTTTATCTATTAAATCTCGAAATATATTTGTGACAAATCGCTGGAAATTTGCAGGAGCATTTTTTAGACCGAAAGGCATTCTTAAATATTCATATTGTCCATGTGGTGTCACAAATGAAGTTAATGGTATAGAATCTTTTTCAACTTTTATATGATAAAACCCATCTTTTAAATCTAAAAGGGTAAACCATTTGTTTCCTCCAATATATTCTATGCAATCTTCTATCAGAGGTAAAGGAAAATTATCTCGAATGGTTTTCTTGTTTAATGCCCTATAGTCTACACACATTCTTGTTTCACCATTTTTTTTTTTTGGTTAACACAATAGCAGATGCATAAGGTGAATTACTAGGTCGTATAATATTTCGAGAGAGCAAATCAGATATTATATTTTGAACTTCATCACGATCTCGTACTGATAAGCGACGAGAAGGACTATAAACTGGCACATTATCAGATAACCGAATTTTAATGTTGTAGTCATGTGGTTTTTTAATAATATCTGTTGGATTCATATAATATTTCTCAACTATGTTTTTTAATTTAAATATTTGTTCCTCATTAAGTTTCAAATTATAATTAATGTAATCTTTTAAATTTTCTTGTTCATTACCCACATGAAAATCTGAGTTAACTTTATCATTAATTTTAGACACCAAAGAAATTTCTTCTATATTATTTATTTCCTCTGTAGAATCAAATATGCGTACGTTATTTTCATCTAATTGGTTTAAATGAATTAATTTTATATTAAATTTATTCATAAAATTCCTACCTAAAATCATAGGAATTTTTATATCATTATCTGGTATTACAAATAATTCAATAAATTTGACAGTATTTTGAAATTTAATGGAACATAAAAGTTTGCCGTGTATTTTCACATTGCAGTTTCCAATTCCAGCATAACGAGTTGGAAGAAGATTTTCAGAAAGTTGAATGGATTTTGGGACAACAGCTTTTGAAATTATACTAATTGGACTACCCGAATCAATTAGACATGAAACATTAAAATAATTAGCATATTTGTTTCTTAGAGGTATGAAAAATGCCACACTCACCGTTAACATTGGATCAACTACATCATTAGTATTGACGGTCGTTTCTGGAAAAATAGATGCTGAAACAGGTTGACGGTTAGGACAATTTTTATAAATATGTCCCATTTGTTTGCAAATAAAACATGACCCAGGAGGACGTATAGGTTTCGGACATGAACTTTTCATGTGACCAAATTGAGAACAATTGAAACAGCGTTTGGAATCTTGTTTATTGTCATTGTTACTTGGTTTTTTTACTTGTGTTTTCTCACGACGTTTTTCATACCTATCAATGCAAGCAATCAATTCTTCCACAGAAGTTGAACCATTCAGTAAGGAAATGTTGTTAGAGTTGTCTTGCATGCCATCAATAATGATGTCAACAAGTTCCTGACCTTCAATTTCAACCTGTGATGCGATGGTCTGCATGGAAATGATGTAACTAATGCAGGATTCAGAAGGTTTCAAAGTGCGTGTACGTAATTTGCGATATACATCCTCACGAGTAATATCCCTTTTAAATATTTTGAACAGATTCACTTTTAAATCACTATATGTCCAGTTATTTGAGTTCTCCATGAATTCTCTAGCTGTTCCTTGCAATAACCACTTAAGACATAATAGTTTTGTTTTATCATTATAATTATAAGTATATTCCTCAAATTTTCTAAACCATTTTACAATATCACCATCGTTATTTCCATCGAATTTAGGAACCATTTTGTCTAATTCGTCGTAATTAATTCTATACATACTACCAACTGTGTTATGTTCCAAATCGTTAAGTTGTTTTTGTAGATTTATCATCTCACATCTCATTTTTAAAATCTTAATTTGATTTTCAAGCTCTAATTCTTGAGATGAAGTAGTAGTATTAATAACAGGAGGGACTCTTCTCGATAAATTTGAATAAACAGATGTACACCTTGGTAATTCATTGTTTGCAAATGATGCAGCGTCAGTTACTGCAGCTGCTGAAGGAGAACCTGCACCAAATATTGTATCAGACATTCTTGCAGAAATTGTAACGGGATTTGCATAAGTAAAAGAAACGGAAGTTATTTCAGATGGTCTTGCGGAAGTTGTAACAGAGGTAAAAGAAGCGGAAGTTATAACGGAAGTTGTAACGGAAGACGTATAAACAGCTGCGGAAGTTGTAATTGAATTTTCAGATGTTGATACAGCAATACTTGAATCGGAAGTTAAATCAAGAGTTTCAGGAGAAGCAATCATTACATCGCATGGAATTGGCTCATTATCACGGGTTTCATTCATATTTATGGAATCATATAAACTTCTTAACTGGCTCATTGTTGCTGATTCTGGAAATTGTATTCCCGATGCAATTAAAGTATCCACCATTTTTTGTCGATTTGGTCGTAGATCCATTAGTTATTTATATTTTTTTACAATTATTACCCCACACCTGAATTATAATATTGCTTTCATAAAACTCATTTTTTATTGTTTCAATATTTTTATATGTACATATTAAAAACTAAGAAACATTGATTGTATTAATAAAATATAAAACAAGTATTTTTTAGGAAAGTACATTACAGTCACAGTATTCTTCCGTTTCCTCAGTGTTTTCTGATACTACGTCCAAGTATTCGTTGAGATGATTGTCGATTTTTTGCCTAGCGCAAGTGTTTGACCGTTCGTAATATAAAAATTACGCTGCTCTTTCCGTGGTCTAATGTTCTGCGCGGATGGCATTTGGGACGGCCCTTTGCTAGTAAACCTATTGAACTGAGGTCTATTTATATTACTTATACGCCTTAAATATATAGATTCATCTACGTCTATTGGACGTGGCGGAGGTTGCAATGTTGGTTTTGGTGCCTGTGGGCGCATCGTAGCTTGCTGCTTATGCATTTGTTCATTTGAGTTACTAATTAATTGTTAATCTGAAATGTTTTGTCGTGAAAAAACTTGCTGTTGCGACCGTGGTATAAAAGCTATTTCTGGAAAAAACTGTTGTTGTCCTCCGTGCCTTCGAAAAAATTTTTGTGGCAACGGTGGTGGATTGGTTTGCTGCCTGATTTTTTGACTTGGAGTCATAGTACTTTGTGTGTATTGCTTGTGGTACTTTTGATTTTTCAATTTCAAGCATAAGTGGAGTACTTGGGGAAGGTCTTTTGGTTCCCTCATACCCAAAAGTCTAGACATATCACCGTTAAGGCCGCTCACAAAAGTATCGAGTGCCTTATTTCCGCATGACTGCGTGAAAAGGTTTTGAGCCTCAATGCCTACGTTTATAAATCCCACTTTATTAGGAATTAACGACAGATTTGAATAGACTGCTTGGTAGAATTCTTCTACTGACATATTACGTTGGACCAATGAGGTCATTTGATATTCAAAAGTGGAAACGTCCCGTTTGTTTGCATAATACAAGGACTAAAGTTTACAAATCGCGCCCTAGTCTAAAGGCGTATTGTAGGACTCGAGTGCAATGTCTGCATTGCCAGTAATTTTGTTTCTGATAACATTTATAATGCCATAGTACTGCAGGGTACCTTTCGTATTTTCATTAATTTTTAAAATACGGTCAACACTTTTTTCCAGGAATGGAATTTTCCCGGTTGACCAGAAAATTCTCTCAAACATTTGACTACATCTGGTATCTTGTCGAGACCAAACGGGTTGTTTGCATACTATGCATTAATAGTTTGGTCCGCAATGTTTGCTAAATCAGCATTTGGGTTACGTGTTGCTCTTACTACAGCTGGCATATGTTTATTTACAACGTCTTATGCTACCCTGTTGCTCATTTGCTACACTGTCTTCAAAATGTAGCTCTTGGTACAACTTAGCAGTTTTCCTACGGATTTGTATCTCCCCTCTTTTTTTCTTCTTTTTCGTTACTTTAATTTCAGTATTTAGTTTAGTTTTATATTTTTCCTGTCTTTTTTTATAAGTTTCTAATGTAATTGGCTTTGGCCCACTAGTTTTATCTAAGAGGAGGTGTTCGGGTATTTGCTTCGACAGTGTGTTTTTTTTTACAATTGTCTCATATTTTTCGAATATTTTATCGATTGTATCTTTTGAACAATTAACCATTAATATCTAAATAATTTTAATTCACAAATGTTCAAATTGAATTTGTTTTTATTTAACAAACTTATAGTTTAATTTAAAAAATTTTATTATATTTTAAAAAGCGCTTTTACTAGGCGACCATAAGTTTGCCGGAGAAAAAATTTTTGTTTGTTTTCTTATTAATTTTTAAACTGCGTTTTAACGAAAATTGTTCTAGGCGACCGTGTGTTTGCCGAAGAAAAAAATTTATTATGTTATTTTCTTAAAAAAAAAAAAAAACAAAGTCCTATATTTTACACTAGTACTACAAAGTCCATTCTTGTCCGCTGGCATGCGGTCTACGCGTCTTTTTGCTGCTGGTGCTACTACTAAGGGGCTACTTCGAACACTTGGATGAATTAGCTAGGTGTATCACTACTTCTTGGGGGAATGTCCTTGTATGTATTCTACTGCCACTTCCTTCCAACTAGTATGAACACTTGATTTAATTAACTAGGTGTATCACTATTTCTTGAAAGGAATGTCCTTGTATGTATCCTACTGCCACTTCCTTCCAACTAGAGAAGAATTTTGCTTGGGCGCCAGTTAAGTTGGTTTTTTTATTTTTTGTTAATTGTAATTGTTAGTACTTTAAATATCACCACAACAACACTGACGAATAACGAAAACATA
This sequence comes from Cistogaster globosa, assembly GCA_937654795.1. Classification (NCBI taxonomy): domain Eukaryota; kingdom Metazoa; phylum Arthropoda; class Insecta; order Diptera; family Tachinidae; genus Cistogaster; species Cistogaster globosa. The sequence goes on along the minus strand of OW569406.1, from coordinate 46,616,480 downwards.
AATATTTTTATTTAATAAAATTACGTTTTATAACGTTTAAAGTACAATTTAAAATGATGTGTTGGCAGTAATTTAAATAAGTAATGCCATGAGGGTAAGTTAAAGTTGGTGAAGTAAGTTGGATTGTTTATGGGCTCACTAGGTTGACATATAAGAATTTTTTTGTGACACGATTGGAAGGGCAAAATATGTTTACATCTGCCTGAGAAGAAAAGGAAGTGTTTTTGTTTATGTGGTATTCGTTTGTTTGCATTTTTGTATATTAATTTTTTTTGGACATCTTATCCAGTGGGAGGCTGGACCCTGCTGAGAGGTGCTCGCTGGAGAAATTGGGTTTAAATGAGCTGGCTGAAAACCCCACTGGTCCCTAAGGCTGTTACATAAACTTTCGGCAAAAATTATAGAAGTAAAAAATTTTTCAAGTTTTGCGAGTAAATAAAAGCAACGTGCTTCGCTCTTAAGATTTTATATGATGGAGCTTGTTGATTCATTCTTGATTGGGATGTAATTTTTCAGATCTAAGTCAAACAGTCACCTGTGGAGTCAGCCTTTAACTTTTATACTTCCTCTTTTATCCGACATATCAATATAGATTCCGCGGAAATTTTAAATGTCTGTCCTTAGCCGGTTAAAAGATAACGTCGTCCATAAAAGTTCCCTTTAATTTAAAATTTTGTACTTGTTGTTATAGCGAGCTTAGCTATGCGCGTTCTGTGCAAATATCAAAAAGTAATGTTATAGACATCAATTTACATCACCTATAGAGACGTCTTTTAATTTCCAGTTTTAAATGTTTATAAGTTTTATTATAGCGGCCATAATAGTAGACGTTCTGGCTAAATTGCAATTGTGTCTTTATAACGGTTCAAAAAAGTTAAGTCCATAATGCGCTATGTAGAAGTACCGACAAAAGAGGCTGCGTGCTGTATTATTAAATTCTGAATATATATTTACACCATTAAACAGAAGAAACATATTTTTATTTTTTTTTTTTTGGTTGCCGCAGGGGTTGAACCCTGGCCAACATGGTTTGTATACAACGTGCTTATTACCCTGACTACAGCAGCCTTAAAAGATGCGCTTAAAAATATAAAAATCAAATAACATTGCATTTGGGGACACCCTTCAAGTTCGAAACATAATTTTAAAACTTGTTTTTTTTATACCACGTAATCTGCAAATAAAAACAATTTCTAAATTATAAAAATTTTTGTTTATATAGCAAATGGCACAGCGCAATAATTTCGTCACTTAGTCTTACCGGATAGCATTAGAGCATTATACAAAAATTTTTAAATACAATTTTTTATTTTGAAAGCCACACAACAACATAAAGCTTTTTTCGTTGTTTTTATTATACCCTTCACCACAAAAAGTGGAAGCGTATAATAAATTGTGTGTAATTTCTACAATATCCATTTCCGACCCCATAAAGTATAATATTCTGAATCCTGCATAGCGAAGCCGATTCAGCGATGTCTTTCTGTCCGTTTGTGTTAGTGTTAAAATTAAAAAAAAATCAATACGATTATCATTTAAAGCTTCTGAAGAGATCTTTAAGGAAATAAAAAAAAAATTTTTAAAATGCTTAATCCATTAAGAGCCGATGGCATTTTAAAGTAAAATTATATATATGAAGTATCTATACTTAATTTTTATACCCTTCAACACAAAAAGATGAAAAGAGGTATAACTAAGTTTGTCCTTCATTTTGTAAATTCTACAATATCCATTTCTGACCCCATATTTTCCGAGTTACGGGCATCTGATAATATCAAAATGGATATCATTTTAAAGGTTTTGAACAGATCTTTTAAAAAATACTTAAACTTTAAAAATTGTTTTACCCTTAATGAGCCGATGACAATTTTATGTAAAATTTTATATAGAAAATTTTACCAAAAATATTAAACTTTGCTAAAAAGTTTGTTTTGAAATAAAAATGTGGAATTTTTACTATAAACTTAAAATTCATCATAAAAGGCTCTAGATTACAAATGGAATTTCACTAAACGACTAAAATTTCAACAAAATATGTTTATTTAAATTTTAAGAGAAATTCTTTACTTGCAATAAAAAATTTGAAATTTCATTTAAATCCGAAAATGCACAAAAAAACTAACTACTATTAACAATTTAAAAATTTTCTAAAAAAACCCCATATTTAAAAAAAACACATTTACACTATTGAATCATTTTTTAAATAATATTTGTACAAGTGAAGCTGAAAACCAAATATCTGACATCTTTAGAATATTCCCTTAAGCGAGCGTTTAGCTTACTAAGAGCCTTGCCTTTCGCGCTTATATATTAATAGATTCTTTAATGAAGAAGAGTGCAGAGCAGAAGCCAAGGTGATACATAAGCAACTCAACTTCACCCAAAATATTTTCATTATGCCATTTTAAAGATTACCAAAAAATTCAAATTTCACTAAACGATTAAAATTTTACCAGAATATTTTGTTCACGAAAATTTCACCAAAATTGCACTAAAAAAATCAATTCTATTTAAAACCGAAAATGCACAGGGACTTTTAGGTCGGCGATAGAGGTTTTTAGCGTGTTAAAGTCTCGCATCACTGGCAAGTCTTTCGATGATTTTTACCTCACAAAAAAAAAACATATGTATATATATATATATATATATATATATATATATATATATATATATATATATATATATATATATATATATATATAAATTAAAAACACGTAAATTGTATTTTTTTTAAAAATATATTTTTTATGTTGATTGTCTTTTAAGAGACAGCTCAACCTCTTTATTTGAAAGTGAAATCAACAGTAATTTGTTTCTTATAATCTACCCTAACTCATAGCTTTAGATTTTAATGATCATGCCACTTTATTCTGGCTCGTGTTACACCTTTGATGAGAACTAAATTTAGGAATGCAATAAAAAAATGCGACACTCAGACATAGTGTCAGCGCATTTGATGGGAACGAACAAATATTTAATAAATGTTTGTGTTTAAACTTATTTTGTGTTAACTCAGCACATTTGGTGGGAACTTACAAATATTTAATAAATGTTTATGTTTAAACATATTTTGTGTTAACTCCTCCCTCCTTGAGTACAATCGTCCCGATTGTTCAAACTATGTGAAGATTGTAAATGCTTGATTGTTTTTTATCAACTTTTGGTTCTGTATTGGATGTTTCTGTTATTTCTGGAATTGCTTCTATTTCTTCTGTTTCTTTTTCTTGATGATAACATTTTTTCCAAATTTTAATACTTGTAATGGTTGCAGCAGCCGCAAGAAAACAACTGCTAAGATTGTTGTTATTGTTTTGCTTTTGGTTTCTAGAAGTTCCAACCGTTTGATATTTTTTATGTTTATTTTCTGAAGCCTTTCTAAGGAAAGTACCTCCTCTGTCCTGCCGCTTATTGCATTTGGTTGTAAGAAGGCTGGAAGGGGTTTACTGCCACTTATTTCGGGTGCAAAATATTCTTGTTCATCTATTTTTATAGTTGTATTGAAGTATTTTATCAAATAAGTTCCATTTAATTGTATCTCTTCGTCATTTGC